>CM071639.1:25500295-25705035 GCA_036419045.1 Scirpophaga incertulas | reverse complement strand
GAGGAAAATGCATTAAATTGCATATCCTGGCTGCGGAGAGCCGGCGGTTATGTGGGGCTGTCCTCCGCAGAAGGGGGAGACTAACCCATTAAAAACCTCAGCCGTGGCCTTCCTCAGGCATGTAGGGAGCCCCCAGGGACTAACGACTTCCGGGAATACCCAGCCTCCGCTCCACTACTGATGCAGAAAAGCCCTCCTCGGGGGTGGTAAATACCTCCCCTGATCTCCTCGCCTTATCCACGGGCGCGACCTACTCGCCTTATTGCCCTGACTCTCATGCCCTGTTCCAACTTTTGTTGGGGTCCACGTAACGTATCTTCCTCTTCCACTCTCTTGCTATTTCTATTTTGATTTTTTCTATCTCTCTTGCTCTCTTTGCTATTTTGATACTTACTCACTGCTTCAACATATAGTCATTCATACTTTTCTTCAGATTTTCTCTCCCTAAATATTCTTCCACTTTCACATCCATAGCTTTCCTAGTAAAATGATCACTCACTCTTCTTAATACGTGACCATACCAGTAGCCCTAGACAAAATGCACGCGCGTCTTTTCTATTCTATTTCTACTATTATAATAGACTAAGCGTTTTCTATCGAAAAATGCTAGACAAAGTGTATCTACTGATAGAATGGCTGTGTCTACCGCGACAGTAGAAAATAGAATAGAAATAGAAAATAATCTACCGCGTTTCGCCTCAAGTTCCTTTGCTTAAAGAGAAAAAATGCCATTAGGAGGAACTTCAAAACATTTCAAACGTGCGTACTTCACAATTATTTACCTACATTAATTAGGAGATAAGTATGAGATTTACAATTAATCATTACAAAAGCGAGTGTCAGTTTTGAATTCAAATTAGCTTTGTTAACTTACGGTTGTTTCAAAATGACATAATATTAAAATTTATACAATCAAGATTATATAAAAGTTTATCAAAATTAAAGATCCATACTATTATTATAATTGCAAAAGTAACTCTTGTCTGTCAACATTTTTTAGGATTAATTTGGCAAAAACACACTATTTTAAAACAACAAACAAACAATCTATCACCAATCTATTCGGTTATGAGCAATCGCTTGTTGAGTAGAATAGAATAGAACCGTATCTATTTTTTACGTCACAAACTACATTTTGTCTATGAATTTGTATAGAACTCTTCTACTGTCAAAATAGAACACAGACGAGCGATAGAATGAAAAACACAGTTAGCATCTTGTCTGCGAGTTTTCTATCAGCGTCATCAAGTCACGTGACGTTTCTACTGGAAATGTCAGTTCCATACATTTTTTATGTTATCTATTATAGAAAACGCAAATAGAAAGGCATTTTGTCTAGGGGGGCAGGATAGTTTGTTAAATATCGGTATCGGATTTTAATATTGTTCGGGAGCGTTCGACTACGGTCGGGCTCGGCCGTGGCAAGCGGGGGTCTTCCGGTGTGCGAAACTGTCAAGTCACTCTTGCGCATTGATCGCGGACGGCGACGCTTCTAATCAGCATTTGATTATTATATTATCAATTATTATTCAGAACCAATATATATTAGTCATTACAGTCCACTAGTTTTAATTTAAAGTCCTATTAGGTCAGGACCCTAACAAATATATTGGTTGATTTATATATTATATAAATCTATATCTATACTAATATTATAAAGAGGAAAGATTTGTTTGTTTGTTTGTTTGTAATGAATAGGCTTCGAAACACTGGACCGATTTTCAAAAATTCTTTCACCTTTGGAAAGCTACATTATCCCCGAGTAACATAGGCTACTTTTATCCCGGAAAAATCGACAGATCCCACGGGATGCGCAATAAAGGCTTTGCTCAAAAACTACTGCACAGATTTTCATGTGGTTTTCATTAATAGATAGAGTGATTTTGAGCAAGGTTTTGTGGTATTTTTTATCTCGGAAAAACGGATAGTCCCACGGGAAGCGCGATAAAACCTTCGCGCCATAAACCGACTTCCGGGCATATGTAGCCGTGGGCAAAAGCTATGACCCTTAACCCTCTATAGACCAAATCCCGAAAACCACGCAGGCGAAGCCGCGGGCAGAAAGCTAGTATATAATATATAAATTGTAAGGCTTAATAATATTTAAATATATATATATATATTATACTAGATTCCACCCGTGGCTTCGCCCGCGTGAAATTAGTTTTTGTCAATCCTGGACCCTTATGTCTAAGAGACTCTTACAGGGGCCAGCCTCACGTTGTGTACAAAAATATTTAGTTTGTTTTGTTTCTTATGACGTGATATTTGACGAACTTGCATACTAACTTTCAACCCTATTTCACTCCCTAGCTGGTCGAAATTACAAAGATGCTAGAACAATTGTTTAATGACTTCTTATCAAGTGCTTAAATATAAAGTTTCATGGCTTTTATCTTTTAAAATTAAGAAATCCCATACAAACTTTCAACCTCTATTTCAACCCCTTCATCTCTATTTCCGAAACAAAAAATTTCATCAAAAATTGGTTGCGAGGCTTAAGCAGGAAAGCGACAGACAGACAGAGTTACTTTCGCATTTATAATATTAGTTGGCATATAAATCAACCAATGGTGTCAAATACACGCGTCAAAATAAAAAGCCATTGATTAAATGACATAAGCGGATACAGGTAAGGAAAAATTTTATCCTTTCATAAACTGTTTTAACAACATAACAATTAATTTGCACAACAAAAGTTACGGACCTCGACGCGTACGGTTTGATTAAAAATAAAATAAACGTTGAATTGAGTTTTCTGCTTCAGAATTTCATTGAATATCATACTGATGAAAAATACATTGAAAAGCTTCGCATGTTTGATAAAACTTCAATAACATTTTGTGACTAAAATTGTGACACAGATTATAATGGCGAACAACAAACATTTGACAACTAAACTTGTCAAAGCACTGATCTACATTTTTGTTTTTTATTTTTGATATTTTATTTTTTAAGTCTGATAATCATGCTTACTGCACGGAATAGAGTTGTTGACCAGACACCATAATTAGGCTGCATATTTTACAGTTGCTGTATAGACTATATCGTCAGGGGTTGCGCAAACGCAGGAATTAATGCCGATATATGTATTTCATTGTGGTTTTTATAGTTTTAAGAATTTACTGTCTAATAATTTAAGGTAACTAATAGTTATTGTAAACTAGCTGACCCGTGCCCACTTCGTGGGCATAATATTAATAATCCCGAAGCGAGCACCCGAAGCCAACGCGCCGCCGTCCGCTGCCCGTTTTTTTCTCCGATTCACTTTGCAAAACGGACTACCACGTAAAAGCCTTTTTATTTTTCGGTTTTTATATAACCTATGACACTCAGCAATAATGTGTTTCTATTCTATTGTGAAGTAATTTTTTAAATCGGTTCAATAGCTCCGAGATTACCCCTTACAATTTAACAAATATACAAACACAAAACTTTACGTCTTATAATATTAGTATAGACTAGCGGCCCGTCCCGGCTTCGCAAGGGTACTCTTCGCAGCGTATGCGATGAAAGACATTTTATGGCTAATTTTTTACACCTTCTGTTGGTTTTAATAAGAATTTCTAAAGATTTCTATAGTAATCTAGTACTAAATATAGCCTATGTTACTCAATGATAATGTAGCTTTCTAATGAAAAAAAATTATTAAAATCGTTCTAGTACTTTTTGAGTTTATTCGTTACATACAAAAATACTAATATAGTATTAGTGTAGATAATGTATGTATGATCTTCTTTTTATTTTTATCTATGTTTTGTTTTCTTATTATCCTTTGTTACTTCGAAATTGAGTTTCATTATTCCAACATATCAACTTGACATTTGTTGTACGTTAATAATATAATTAGTAGAATGTACATATATAATACTAGCTGACCCGCGCCCACTTCGTTGGGCATAATATTAATATTCCCCGAAGCGAGCACGAAAGCGAACTGAATTAAACCCGAAGCCATCGCGCGCCGTCCGCTGATGATGATGATGATGATGATGACACTCAACAATAATGTGGCTTTCTATTGGTGAAAGAATTTAAAATCGATGATGATGATGATGATGATGACACTTCCGCAATAATGTGGCTTTCTATTGGTGAAAGAATTTTTAAATCGGTTCAGTAGATCCCGAATTACCCCTTACAATTTACAAACACACAAATTTTACTTCTTTATAATATTAGTATAGATTGGGTTACAACCTAGCTTTTAAGATTCGGTATAGATTATTTTTGTTTCTAATTGGCTGTAACCTGTTTTTGTACTAATCATTAAATAAATAAATAAGACTGCTTCCGTTCTAAGTATTTATTTTACATTATAAGTAATCTATGTTTTATTGAATTGGAATTATGACATTATTTATTCTATATCATTTTGTGAAATTTTATAATCAAATCAAATCAAAAAATTATTCTTCAAATAGGATTTTACAATCACTTTTGAATGTCAAAGATGCTACGCCATTAGTTCACAAGTCTACGGCGGGAGACCTTGTACTGGAAAGAACCAGCAAGAAAACCAGCCAGGGCAATTTTTTTTCTCCCTCTGTATCATTACAGAGTCGTCAGTTGGAAGCCGGCTTCAGATACACAGTCTGATATATATCTATAACTAGACATTATTTTTGTTTAATTGTAAAAAAAATAATTAATTGTTATTTACCGCAAAGGATTTATTTGAACTTATTATAAGATTTTTATTACATATATTTTATATATAATTAGAGAAATTAAATTAAAGGCACTGACAGAATACCAGTCACCGCTGGCACCCTATATATCCCGACGGTAGCATAATGTTATGTCCGGTTCAGTTTCTACACTATGAGTTATTGTAATTATTATCATTTTATTTTTGTTTATATTTTTGCAATGTTTTTTTTATGAACTTTTTTTCCTTCTTTATTTCATCACATTTTACCAAACGAATTTTAAATGTTTCGTTTGTGTTTCAAATAAGAATAGAAATAATTGGTTGTAAACCAATTTAGGATATAAATAGCAAATTTGTACTTTGTCTTGATCAAATTACTAAATCTCGTTACACCCAAATGGGGAAAGTGTCAAAATGGCACATCACAAGATAAATGGGATTTCACCGGTAGGGTTGTTCGAGGGTATCATTATGCGGGCCGCACGACGTTTTGCTCCCAGCAAAGGTCAGGAGGAACAGTGAGAAATCGTGGAAATAACCGCAAATTGTTCTTCAATGTTCGCCGTTTGAAAAATTGGATAGCTTTTAGTGTCATTCTAAGCATAATATGGGTAAGTGATTTTAGCTCACAACTCTCTGTCGGTTCAGTTAGTCTACGTCAATAAGGGTTCATACACAAAGTTGACAAACTAGCTAACCAAATAACATCAAAATATAAGTGAAATAAAACCGTAAAATTATATCATTTCAATTTATGATGATCGTGGAAATAAAAGGCAAGTGATCAAATATCGTCTAGATTTTTATTATTTTCGGCCCATTACCATTTTACCAAAGACTGTCTCTATAACAGCAATGAATTTAACAAAGACAGGATCATGCTGTATTTTAGTACTCCATGTGGAACTTAGCTTTATCGCAAATACGTAAAACTCAATGGATGTTGGAAACAATACAAGAAATCAGTGTTTATTATATATTTATTATAACTACAATACAAAACATTAAATTTAATACTTTCCATTCATACTTTCTAAAATAACAATTATTAACATTTTATATACAACATTGTCAATGAGTGATTACCTTTAGGTAAAATAATATATATTTACATAGTATATATATTTTCCTATTGATCCTAATTATATAAACATACATGTCTTTTCTTATTACAATTATATAATAAATACAAGGAGATATACAAAATTTCCACTTATCGTTAAAAACGATTCGTAGCTCGTTTTTGTTCTATGTACAATTTAACGTTTGATATCTACAGTAGGGTTCAGATCATTTAATATACTAAAAGTACTGTCACCAAAATAATATTTGTGAGCGACGTAATAAATAACCTCACAACTATATTAATCATAGAACAAACGCTGAGTGCCAGACGAAGAGAATGTTCACTGCTGAGCCATAATAAGTATATACTTTGGGATGCGCAGTATATTTTAGCATTTCATTGAAACTATATTTTATGTTGGAATCAAAACTTAATATCTTAAATTCAAACTGTAATGTAACTAAGTAACTGTTTTGAAAGCTACAAAAACATATGGTATAGTATAATAAATATTACATACAAATGCTGAGGTTTTACGTAATAAAAAAATACCTGTTTCGAAAGCAACAAAAACATACATATATAATAAATTTTATATAAAAAAAATGTTCTTTTTTTAATAAAAATCTGTAACTAGCATTAAGCACTGATAAAGTGTAAGTTATTCTTGTACAACAAATGTTAAGGATTTACGTAATAATATAACACGATTTTATTGTACATATTATAAATACTTACCTGATTTGAAAGCTACAAATAGCTAATATTGTATAAAAAATAATGCACAATAAAACTGCATTACAAATAGTATTTAATAACCAATTTTTTTGTTTTTAAATCTAACTTTGCTGTAACTAAGACAAAACATACATTTATTGAATAAGTAATTAAAATTACCACTTCATCTACAAATATTTGATAAAACATGGAATCCGAACAATTTTGTAAGTTCCTGCCGCAAAATATTTAGGCGTTTATTTGTGTAGGAGGCTCTTCAGAAAATTAGTTTTGTACTATATTTAATTTAGAAAATTATGTAATACAATTACTGTGATCTAGTATCATAAATTGAAAATATTTGTTTTGCTAATACTTTTTAAGAATTCATTTATATTTGTCTGTTCAAGTATAATCAATTAAAATTATTATTCAGAGGCAAGATAATTTTGCTTTCTACTTTCATGTATGTAAATATAAATTGACAGTACATTATATCCAATAGCTTATATTGAAGGGTTTATGATACTTTCAGTAGCGCATTTTCAGCATTATTACTTTTCGTCGATAAAAATTTTGTCATATAATTTTCTTGAAACACGCTCCATAGATGGCAAGGATTTGACGATTTTCATTTTAAGCCAATCACATTTTCCAAAATGAAGAATTACTATATTATTTAATAGGATATTATTATTTCACTTTCATTCAATATTAAATCATGTTTTCAGACTAGATTTCTCACTGCTGCGTGTTAATGTAAGCAGCGGCACTATCGCTAAAGTAATGCTAATTATATATTCCACAATAATAAGTTATCTAACATTTACTTAACTAATTTAAATAATATCAGACTTAGTAAAACTTAGCGTAACTTTCAACTTAACAATGGCATTAGTTCAATATACAACATCTTTCGGTCCCCAGTAACAGCATGATATTGTATATTTCCCTCGAACCAATAGGTTATTGTTCAAGTGAAACTTAGTTCTGTATTGCTTAAAAGCTTAAGCGTGAAAATGGTTGTTAAGTGTTTATTAAATTATATTTTTTCTATGTCAAAAATGATGACCTCCGTCGAGGTTAGTGCACCGTTTTCAAGATGTTGCCATCTCTGAGGTTCAAATCCCGGTAGGGACAGATGCTTTTGTGATGAATGCGAGCATTTGTAGCTTTGTTATGGTTGTTGATATATAATTCTATCAAAAATATACATATATGTATAATATATGTATGTCTATAAATAAACCTAGATCCCGTAATACAAGCCTTAGATTACTTTAGGCTAGACTAATTGGTGTGAGTGTAAGGTATATTAATTTATTTCAGAATTAGTGGCTCTTTCTACAGGTCGGGAAAGAGACAGAGAAATGGTACTATTGAAGATAGTAACCAGAATGCAGATTATCTGAGCGGAGAGGAGCTTAAGAACTTTACCAGAAATACCGTCAGCGCCGGTACCTCGAGGCACCGCTAATCGCGGTGTTGTTGGGAGTGGTTATATGGGATCTGAAATTGATGTCAGGTCAGAGCTTAGAGACGACTCGAGAAGAGTCGCGAGTCGTTTCAAGTCCGTGACCATGCGGGTGCGGGGTGCGGCGTCGGCAGGAGGGCCTAGCTGCAGAATGACGGGACGGTGATCGGAGGAGAGGGCTGAGATTGCCTCTATCGAGTATAGCCGCAGGGTTACATTGCGAAGGAGGGCAAGATCGAGGCTGCTGGGAGCGTGGTTAACATTTGGAGGGTAATGGGACATTGAGGCAATAAGGTCGAACCTCAGCGACTCTGTGAATCTGCGCATCGCCAACCTGATGTTCGATACGCAGGTCCACTGAGCATGCCTGCTATTGAAGTCGCCGGTGACGATGGCGACGTCTCCCATAGCAAACAGTGCCTTGGAGGTCTTTCTTGAGTAAGGTTTTATTAGGGGATAGATAGGCAGACGCAATGACGATAGGTGCGTGCCCTGTCATGCCTAGCCGAATGACCGAGGCCTCTAGCTTGCGTAGAGGCGGGGTGTCGAGGAACGCAATGGAAAGAGCGTTTATAATAGATAAGAGTGCCGCCACCGCGGCCGGTCTTTATCGTTGCCGATAAGATTGTAATTTGTGATGCGCGGACCGCGAATCGAGGATTTTAGGAACGTTTCCTGAATTAATAAAACGTCTATAGCATGCTCGGCTAGGAACGAGATAATTTCGTCTTCTTGACCATTGATACTATTGGCATTATAATATGCGAGAGTCAAAACGCGAGGTTTTGTGCGATTTGCCGCCATAAGGGAGATTTATTTGTTGACTTTTTTGATAGTCCGAACTATGGTTCAGTGTTGAGAAAGAGTGAGAGAGTGGCCACGAGTGGGCCCTGTGCGGCGTCGAGCTTGGCGAGTAGCTCGTCGACCTCATCGATGTCCTTGACATAGACCAAGCAGACTCGAGAGGTTCGACTCCGCGGAGGGATTCGGGGCTAAACCGGGGTGTGGTGACTGAGTAGGCACAGGGCGTAAGGCCTGGGGCGCGCGCGTTGGCACGGGCTCGGGGGCGGGAGCGGAGATAATTTGAAGTTGAAGAAGCCGGGCGCGAGAGGAAAGCGGCAGCGGGGGCGGGTCGCCTGTAGTAAGGCGCGGGTTTCGGCTTAGGTGCCATGGGGCATCCTTCATAATTGGTTGTGTGGCCTGTTTGCAATAACGCATGCGGGGAGATCGTTCGCGTCGGGGATTTTCGGACGGGGACAGTCGGCTGTAACGTGGTCGCCTATGTATTTGACACAACGGGACTTCGCGAAGCAATAGCGCGACGAATAGTCGGCAGTTGTGGCATTCGATTCGACCGCCATGTGTCCAAGTCCTGCATAGCTGGTGGCGCACGCGGGCGCAGCGATTCGGAAGAGGCCTTGTTTGCGAATTGGATAAAATCCATTGCAAGAGTCTTAAATTGGGGAACGTGTTGCTGCAGATAGTGCCAGAAAAATAGCAACGAAGATTTAAGTACTTTCTTACCGATGAAATGAAGAAAAATGTCTGTATTTGCGTCCCTTCCTTTTGCCTTTTTAAATAAATATATAGTTAGATTTTTTAATGCTTATATTTCTTTTTCAAAATTCTTATGTTATTTATGACAATGTAAATCTATGTCTGTCTGTCTCTCACAGAAATTACGAGACTACCTAACGAATTCAAATGAAATTTTGTACACAAATAGTCTAAGAGCCTGGTATTTTAATAATAGGGTATGAAAGTTTGTGTGGAAACTACTTCATCGTCAAAGCTAGAAGTTTGTGACTTATTTTTAGGCCTTTGATTAGATATAAATTAACAAGACTTTTATAACTAGGGAAAATTTTACTCTAAGTGTAAATAGGAGATAAAAATAGGAGATGAAAGCTTTTCTTTATAAGCATGTAAGCTCTCGAACTAATATCGATGAAAGTTGATAGAAGGATATGTTGAAACCTAAAGAAAGAAGTAGAAGAAAGTAGATGATACTGTTTATATGGCCAAGTGGTTTTCGGGACCCAGGTATAAATTAAGGATATGTTGTTCTCGTGGTCGAGCTGAGCAAAAAATGTAATGGTCGCAAAAAAAGTTAACGACTCATTTTGCTGCTAGGGACCAGCAGATCAAACGCCGCAAATGGAGTTGGATGGAGGTAAATGCGTCGTTAACTTTTTTTGCGACCATGACATTTTTTGCTCAGCTCGACCAGGAGAACAACATATCCAAAATTTAGACCTGGGACCCGAAAACCACTTGGCCAGTATCATCTACTTTTTACTCAACAGTATCATCTACTTTTTACTTCTTGAAATTATCTCTTTCGCGCGAATGTATTATTAAAATATTTGGCCGGGTTTTGATTTAATTCAGTGTTGGGATATTTAGAGAGACGGGGAAGAATATAATATACTTTTTAAAGAATTTACGCAGGGCTATGGCGGAAAAAGAAAATGTGATGAAACATGAAAATAATTTTTGAAAAAATATGCGACGAAATTTTCTCTTAATGTTACTTGAATTATGAATATATATTACATATAATTACGATAAATACGATATATTAGATGAAGTTCTAAACAGAGAAAATGGTTACAGCATTGAAATTAATGGGGTTGTCACCTTTTTTACAATGGACGGGCGCACAGTTTTGGCTACGTCATCAATTAACACTAACAATGACAAAACCGTGTAGGATTTTCATCATAAATATTTCCGGTGACGGCGGCACGAAAAACTTGAGGAAAGATAACAATGCTGTTACTTATAATTTGATTGCTGAAAGGTATTTTGAAGAAAATGGTGGTACACGTTTTATATAATCTACATGACGTAACTATCAAATATCTATTTGACTATGTTGCGCTAAATCTTAATAATCCTAGTTAAAAAAAATATCCTCATTATATAGTAACTTTAACACGAATTTTTAATGACTAGAAAACAGGTACAATCCAGTGAAATATAATTCACTAGTTACTTAATATACACATTAAATTGTAAGTAGCCATTGCAATTAAAGTCTTATTTACGTGACATAAAGATCACGTTTAAATATTGCACTTTTATGGACCATGTTATGTGAAATTCGATCAAATACTCATATTAGTTCTTAAATAATTAACAATAAACTTGCTTATTTAATGACATACAATAATAATCTAGGATTTTTTCTGTCACTATATTGAGAACCAAGCATATTATCTAACGTCTCTAGTCACCTGTAGTGGTTATTAACAGCAAACCCAAGAATCACATAGACACGACATATTGGTAAGTTAGCACTGCTATATCTTTCCCTTTAAACCGAAACATAGCAATATCAATACTTTTAGTTTACACTAGAAATAATTTGACAAATTTGATAGAAATAGTTATCCAAGATTTTTCTAAGGTGGTGGAGCAATCATATTTGACGCCTGATGATGTGCGGATATAAGGGGCCTGTGTGACCATTAAACTCGATAGAACTACTACTGGTGCCTTGTATCATAATAATATCAAAAAATATAATAGTTTGTAGACAAAGGCAAACTGCTCGTGACGCATTATTGCCTACCTCTATTTTCGTCTTAATTACATTTTCAATATCAACAGAGACAACGTTGATCTAAAACACAATAGTTGAATGAAATGAGGTAGCGGAATCTAGTAATACGTAATAAATAATATTTACAAAAAAGAATCAATTCTTGAATATGTACCATTCTCATTTCAGTCTCAGACTGCAAGATACAGATCACCCCAAGGATCAGCACACCGATTGATCCTGCGCTGATATAGCATTCAGGAGCACTATCCTGCGATCATCACCAAATTATCGGTTCGCCTTGTGAGTATGCTACGTATGCTATGCTTCTCGGCATATGCTAGCCACTCGAAGATATGACTTAATATACAAAATTCACAAATTCAATCACAACTTCGCAAAGTGTCTCTTACTACGTAGATCAATTGTCTTTTACCATTTAGGTCAAGTGTCTTTTACTACTTGGCCAAATGGGCCAAATAAATTAGGCACACAATTTGTACCGGGTTATATAAGGTTAGGCGTGTATGTGAATTACATATGTCTTTTACCGCTTATAGTAACACACGTTACACCAATGCAGTGTCGTCTCTGCTCTCTCTTGTGAGGACTGATTGATCGAAAATAACATAAAGACACAATCATCCCCGTATGCTTTCACTTGTTGGTTTTCTTCAACACAATCGTACAAAAACCAGAACAGTAAGTAGATTAATCAAAGTGTCTCTTCTCACTTAATATGCAACGTGTCATTTAGCACTTATTATGCACACACACATGACACTGGATCTTTTCCGTGTCCTTGCACCACGAAACGTGGTTGGGTGTATATCAGCGTTTGAAGTCGATGTGGCCATGCCTCTGTAGCACGTCGGCGGACAGCGCGTGCGCGGGGGCAGTGCGACGGGACGAGCGCGTGACGTGACTCAGCTGCGTGACTTGCGCGCGCGTCTCGATGCCGCGCGCTATGTGTCCGTGCACATGTCCGTTATAGCGAAGGGCGTTCATCTGGAAACAATGTACATGTTACGAGAAACAACAGAAGATGTTGTCAACATGGTTTGTTGTTGTTGTTGTTGGCAACCAACAAGCGTTGACAAAAAGCTGACAAAATTTGTTCGGTGAAAAACCCACAAAACTACATTGTCAGAACGAGTTTACCTCATTCATTGTTAAATGTATAAGACACACATGTACATAAGTTGCAAAATTTATTACAAAATATGTCATATATGAATTCTGCTGATCGTCGTTGTGAGGCGTCAAATCAATTACATAAGTAATAAAAAATTCTAACATACGTCTACGCTTGCATAAGTTGACGTTTCCTAAAACTGTTAAAACTATAAAAGGGTTATTAAGTAAATAAACATGAAATAGCTTTTCATTTATTGATAATTATTATTTGAATACTAATTGTTAACCGAAATATGCATAAACAGGTATCAAACATTAACAAACATCCTCGCTCAAACAAAGCGTTTCTATCTCGAAAGCTTTCATCGTATTTCCGTAGCTATTCCAGGTTGATCCGTAAATCGTGCTGTTACGCAGATGTTGGGAAATACTGTTTTTGTTTGACGTTATCGAATACTTCATCCGTAAGGCTGCGGTCTCTTACGGTGCGGTATACGTTACACCCGACGTCAGAGCATTGTAAGCATAGCAACACGTTAGAATTTATACTTATAGTGTGAGTCACGATAAAGTACACAAGCGAAAAGGGGTGAAATTAAACTGAATTCTTAACAAAACGAAAAAGAAATGGATGCCTTGGTTTTGAAATAACTGCTATTTTTTAATAAAATAGCTATAAGTGTTTTAGAGCAGTGATCTATCTTGTCAAAAATTGCAGAAAAGTAATCTCATCTAAAATACTTATTGACGAAAACAATAAATAGTATGCATTTTTACGCATTGTCCGCGACCGCCGCGACGTTGTAAGCGACCGAAAACATTTATACGAGGCCACGGCTTAATATTTTCCGATCAGTGGCTTGTTTGGGCGATCGTCAGATGTAAGTCCAAATAACGGAGATAACTTTTTGCTTGCTGAGCAATCACTTTGTGTTTGTGACTAGAGATTGATCCAGGCTTCTAGATTTCTAGATTCTAGATTCTGTTCCAATAAGGATTAGTGGAATCAAAGAAGCACTGCTTTTGAGAAATTTTAACGTAAACAACGTTGGAATTTCTAAAAAGGAGTTACAGTATAAAGCTTGTGCTGTGTATTTATATGTAAATTAATAATAAATCCACTTAGACTCCAAATAATTGATTAATAACATCATGTCTTAAGAGCCTACTCAACTTAAACAATCACCAATTGCACCTTGAAGTGACTGCCATATCCTGTTCATCCTTTACACAATCTTTTATAATGCAAATACTTCAGCCCACTTTAAGGAATGAAGAATGGATGGACATCATTTAAAATACATGGAAAACCATTTCCTTTACCTAGAGTTCTAAGTATTTTACGACTAGTATGCTATGTTCTGTGACTGCACTTCTGATTAGCAATTCTTCTTTCTCTTGCCTTGTTCCAAATTTTATTTACGATGTCTCATGTCTTTCCCTTCCACTCTCTTCTATCACTCAATATTTCGAAACTCACTCCTTTCTTCAACATATGATTATTCATACAATCTATCAAACTTTTTTTCAGTTCATGTTCTCTCTTTTTAATACGTGACCATACCCGGATAGTCTTATACAAGGCCGCTTTTATGTGTTTGTTTCTTGTTAGCTTCATCAACCAAATTGTTCTTTGTGCAGTTAAGTATTCATATATTCATTTAGTGAACTTTCATTAATTATTTTTTTTTCGATTTTCGTTAATTATTTCTTTGTTCATCAAATTTATGTCCAACACTAACGTATATATCTCAGAAGTGATGTGCAACGCAAAAAAGAGTCGCTTATTTGCGAGCTCATATAAAAAAGATGATGTCCCTACATAATTAATATCTTCTAGTTGAATCCGAACAACAAAAAGATGCCTAAGCCCTTGAATAGATTCATAAATTACCTGTAGATAGCAACGCTTATGTGGTTCGTGGTAGAGTTCATAATCACTCGACGACCCGTCCGGCTTTTGGTTACACCGCCACTGAAACAAAAGAAAATTTATTTACTACAATCTCAAGGATTCGACAACTCCAAATAGTGTTTACAAGCTTTTATATTAGTTTCACTTGTAACTATGTAAGAAAATTTTGGAATCTTAATTTGACCCACTTCCCGGTCTCCGATTGAGCTGAAATTTTGCATGCACGTGTAAGTCGGATAATGCATGGTTATGTGTGTGACGTCATTCTAAATCCCACATGGCGACATTACCAAAATGGCGGATCAATTATTTGGCATTAAAATTATTCTATAAGTAAGTAAATCTCGCGACATATATTGGGATCCTCGGCGTCGACATTAGCAGCAAGTTCCAGTTCAGGAGTCACTTGGTGGACAAAGCCATACTGGCGAGCAAAAAGTTGGGCGTTTTGAACAGTGTTAAGCGTTACTTCACGCCTGGTCAGCGGCTTGTACTTTACAAAGCGCAGGTTCGACCATATGTAGAGTACTGCTCGCATCTCTGGGCAGGCGCTCCCAAATATCAAATCCCTTCATAGGCGGACTGTGCGAATCGTTGATGATCTCAATCTGACGGATAAATTGGATTCGTTGGAGCAGCGGAGGAACTTTGGAGCCCTGTGTATGTTGTATCGGCTCTTCAACGGGGAGTGCTCCGAGGAACTGTTTGACTTGGTACCAGCGGCACCATTCTATCACCGTACCACTCGACGCTGCAATAGACTTCACACTTTCTATCTGGATCCGTTCCCGTCAAGTACGGTGTGTTTCCAGCGATCATTTCTTCCACGGACGGTAGAATGATCTTCCTGTTGCGGTGTTTCCCCTGCGCTATGACATGTCCCTCTTCAAACGAGACTTAAAGAGAGTTATCTTATCTAGGTAGGCAGCGGCTTAGCTGTGTCCACCCCTGGGATTGCTAAGTGAGCTGCGGTTAACACTTAACATCAGGTATGCCGCTTGCACGTATGCCACGTAAGGCAATAAAAAAAAGGTACATTTGACATCTCTGTGACGAAAAAAATCATTGCAAGACAACCATCATTTCAAAAATCATTGCAAAAAAGTATATAGTCCAGTCACTTTAGGAGAAAAAAGGATTAACCTCGGGATTTGAGATAATAAGCTGGAAACTCACGGTGGAAGATTCACGGTTGACCTTGTATTACAGTATGTATGCCTAAAAAATAATAAATAAATAAGTGTTGAAGTGATTAGAACCATAGAAACAGAGATAATTGCTAAAAAATTTTTCGTGACCGTGAATTTTCCATTTTTGTGACCTTTGACCACGAATTGCTTACGACGCAGACAGGAGATAATATGAGAAAGCTGTATACGAATTTCCAGCTTATTATCTCAAATTCTGAGGTAAATTCCTAAAGTGACTGGACTAATAAGTGAAATCGTCAACCCGTTTAGTGTCAGCGCAGTGGACTTGGATGGGGTAGATAAGATGTGATAAACTATTGTTTTTTGATGTATATACTCAGTCCTCTTTCCTATGTGGATAGGCAGAGATGATAGTTTTTCTCCTGCTACCATTCAATCATGATTCCTAGCTTCGTTGAAAATAAAAATCTTCTATAACATTTAGGAAGACAACTAAAATCATCTTAGGATAAATTTTTTGTGAGTCTTCATGAAATATATACATGAATAATGTACATGAAGCCAATTCTTCAGCTTGGCAATAAGCTCCTTAAGTGAATACTAGGAAGAAATTAAGCTTCTTGAGCGAGCCTTCAATAATGCTTTTCAGTTTTTTAATTAGGCTGACAAAAGACTTAATTATTACTTTATAAGCCTTATTAAGAATGCGAAAGTTAACACAACGAATCATCTGCACAACACTTAAACAATTTTTCTAGTTTTCTGAAATCCTTAATTCTTGGTTATATGCGTAGATAGAACCAGGTTTCACATATTTAACCTCCATCTCATCTGTTGTGCATATTCTGATTATTTTTTTAGCTAATGTTATTTTAATTATTGAAGTTTTTAAGAAGCATAAACAAACTGAATAAAGTTCTGAAAATATCAATTCTATTATTTACTATGTTTACCAAAATGGACCATCAGGGAATGAAGTATAATTAAGCGTAAATTATGCGTAGTTGCGGGTAGTAGTGCAGATTTTTTTAGTGTGTTTGTAGGAGGCGTACGATTGAAGGATCGACACCTTGCCTTGATGCACAATTACTGTATTTACTTTAACATATATTTTTTTTTTACGTAAGGCTGCCATCTTCTATACTTCACATAACAAATTCTGTTTAGTTAACTATGGATTAGTTATATCGTAATATTTCGTACCATTTATTCTCATCAGAATCACATTTTAAACGTTATAAGTAGATTCATTAGGTTGATCCGATATTTTGAAAAATTATTTCAAAAATATATTTACACATAATGAAATCAAAGATAAGAATATTTACTCTTAAAATGTTAAAACTATAAATTATTAATGAAACATTTCACTATAAAAACACGGTTTGAATCGCTTTAGGTTATCCATAACTGTTGTAGTTTGAACTCTACGACAAAATTGACAAATTAACTATTCAGATCGAAATTGAATTCACTCAATTCAAATGTGTAATTGAATAGTGATAATTGTAATGCTCTTAGCTATCTCAGTATATAACTACATAGCTATATCATATTTCATTGTCTAGACGGATTTGCGTGGCTTCGTACTTATATTAGTAGGTTATTGAATGTGCGATTATTGTCAAAAGAAATGGTACAAACTAAGTTGGTGTGTTGATTATTAAAAGATGAAACGGGATCGATGAAGCGGCTAAAAAACATAGCCAAAAACATAAAAGCCAAAACGTGATGACGTGTTTGGGTTCAGTATTAACACCAATATATATCCGCTGACTTATTGTAAATATTGACTGTTAGGGTAAAATTGTGTATATAAACAAAGTGGTGAGCCCTGTTATCGTTGTTTGCTAAATGTCAAATCAAATTGTTACCGCGCTTCACTACGCCTTCGGAGAACCCTAGGTCGACCATAGGCATAGATATAAGAAGGCGGGCACACGCAAGCGCGGTGCTCGCCTAATGACCCTTTTTTTTCCTTTTTTTTGCAGCTGTGCTACCCAGCCCGGTGCCGCCTCCTTCGAGCGGCATTGGCCATCTCCCGACCCCGCTCGGCGGCCTCCTTCTAGAGCATCACTGCTTCACAGAAGGAGGCCACACTCCCTCGTCCGCCAGCATTGCCGCAATCAATGCCGACGGAGACAGTTCTCTCCCGATCTCTGCGACCAAGACTCGGCGCTCGGAGGCCCACGCGGGGCACTCCGCCAGCGTGTGCTGGGCCGAGTCTAAGTCGGATGTCGCCTAATGACCCTACCGCGAAGCTGCGTGTGCGTATGGCTACCGCGCACCGCGTGATGTCTCCGTCTGGGGGACTGTCCAGGGTTCTCGGACAATCCCACCAACCTACCATGGCCCTATCAACCTGTCTTGGTTTTACGGGCCGAAGTATCGGGAGATGCGTACGGAATCTGCTGATCGCATTTGGCCGCACCTCTGCTAGTGTCATCTGCTAGTCTCTAGGATAGTGCTCCTGAGCAAGAACGACGTCTAGCCCCAGGTTCTCTGCAGCGATAGGTAACTCTTCAGTGTCAAGTTTTGCTCCCGCCAAATTTATCTGGCCAACGGTATAACTTTGTTATTGACAAAGCCATACTTATCGGAGGCTCCTTACCCTCTAGGTCTCTGATGACGACGAGGGGCTGTTTTCCTTTAACTTCGTTGGCCTTTACTGTATCCGGCAAGGCTGCCTTTCATTTATTAAGGTCTTCAGCCATTCTTGTCTGTATTACCACTTCGGCGTTACCCACTCTCCTCACCTTGTTTATGTGGATTTGCAGCTTGGCGAGAGCACCGAGCACTTGACTGCTGTCTTCACCGGATATACTGCAAGTACGGGTCCCGTTGAGGCATTAGCGTGTAGCTTGTCTGCGTACGATGTATTTGTTGGCATCATCGTCGCTCCAGTGGCCGCCATGGCCGTCATTGTGGCCTCAACTGCCTTTGTCGCAGCCATCGACGCCTCTGATCACGCCGCAGCAGCCTCCGCCTCTGCCTCAACGGCCCGAATCCGGTCTCGCTGCCATGCATCTTCTCTTTCTGTGACCGTGGTCCGGAGCGTCACTATTTCGGCCCGCTGTTATTCAGCCATCATTGCCAGATGACTGACTATCACCGTTGATACTTGCTAGGTCTGATTTATTGAGCTTTGATGAAGCTCCGGCCACCGACACTATTGAACTTGACGCCGCCGCAGCCCTTGCTACCAGCTGTCTGCCGCTGGCCCTGTGCAGCTGCCCATCAGCTCTCGGACAGTCCCTTCCTTGGCGTTGGCTCGACCAGACCTAGGTCGAGCCGGCCTCGGAGCACATGCCGGTAGAATCGCGAAAGCGCACCCCGCCATGTGCCCTGCATGGGCCTAGAGAACTCAGGGTTTTAGTGGGTAGGCCGGTCCGCTCAGACTGTGACTTGACGGTGGCTCCCTGAAGCCAATACTGGAGCAAAGAAGATAACATGATCTGATCATTCTGGTAATATTATAAACGCGAAACTATGTAAATATGTTTATCAATGACGAAAAAACACACTGGTTTTTTTTTTATAAAACAGCAATAATATAGCTATGAACTTAGCTAAGAACAATAATAATACATAGCTACAATTAATAAAGATTACATTAACAATATTGTTACTTTATTATAGTGCGACTGCAACATCTCATTATTGTCAGGCTGTTATATTTTTCAAATAAGACTTTTAATGTCTTAATGTAAGTTATTTTCTACATTTTAGCGCGTAATATAAGGTACTCGAAATACTAATCTTGCGCTGCTGAAGTCGCGGACACCGTTAGTTATAAATAATTTGTGTGTACTTTGCATTTTATTTAAAAAAAACCACAACACATATATAAATATGAAAAATAATGCAAACCAAATTTTTAATCAGGGTGGGACTCGAGCTCATATTTTCAAATTTAACATTTTTGTAAATAATATTAATACGGTTTATTGAAATTGGCGGATTCCGTTCTGCCCGAATCAAATATTTTGTTTATTTTTCTTTTATATTACAAATAATACTTATTATTTCAAAATATATTATATACATTAACCAAGTGAAACTTACTTATGTATACGTATGAGTACCAGGTATCACACGATCACATCACCCCATTTTCACCTAAGCTCCTTTCCCAGCAATAAAGGGTTTTATTTAAATCGCAGGTAATCCGACTTTCAAATCGCCTAATAGCTTGTCGTTTCCAACAATTCGATCCATTGAAAAACAGATGGGTCTCATCAGAGCCCAACTTAGATAAGCCAATTTGTTTAGGCTGACGGTTAGGTATTTGATTAATTAATTACGTTATCTGTGATTTAATATTTATATATGTATGTCAGAAATAGTGACCAGATTATAGGTTATTTATCAACTGTTTCCGGAACTATTTGTAAATTACTAGCTGGAAATTTATTTCGGCGATGAATGTTGACTGAGAAATGGAGGAGTTTGTTGATTCCTAAGAAGAAACAGTGGAGAAGGAGCTATAAAAGATACCTGCACCTCTCCGACACTAAAGGTAGATGACGATGATGACGGGTATATACACTTAGCTTTCCACGATCGCCATGCAATGCAAAAGTCAGGTATGCGCGCATATAGTCCTACCATAATGTTGTTAATTGCAGTAATACAACACTCCCACAAATGTATGACCTTGAAATCTTGAAGTTAGATAGCCGAGTTATACACATGTAGTCCGGGAATTTGGTTTTCGTTTCTCTGAGTCATGCCAACTTACTGGGTATTTCCTGATTCCTGCCGGAAAAGTCCTTTACATGATTATTGACTATTGACAGGTAGCATATCATTTCGTTTACGAACGTCTCGTGCTTATCATTGAGAACATATTATATTGGATTTTACAAGGCTACTTAACATAAACCGAAATCAAAAAGGTTACTTTGTGAATTCTAAATTTGCTTCTCACCACCTCCGCAACTTTGTTTAACGCAAAACCCTTGCGTTGGGCTGAAATATTAATTGCTGTTCACCTACATACGTTAAACTTTTAGCGGGGTTAGTCAGTGAAATTTTAAATCAAGCTTAAAACACAAAATATAAAGTTTTAATTGCAGTGCCTCATGCTTGATAGCTGTAATAAAAACGACGTTTGAAGCTTTCCAGTTTGCATAAGTTTTTATACGGTTTGCAAAATGGTCCGTGATAGATTGATATATATTTCAACATGCGTAACTTTCTTTCTTCTCATGAAACTTAGTAATCACTAATTGTAAAATTGTATCTGAGGAAAGTGATATAAAAAGAAACGAAAGGAAAGAAAAGAAACGAAGCCGTACACCAAAATTCCTAACGAGTGGTACCAACAGTAGTAAGTAAAATCCCAGGAACCGACGATTTCAGGCTGCAGAATGCACTATTTCTTAATTAACTACACTGCTACCTATAGAATGTAAGTCCAAATGAACTTTCAAATTTCAATGAAAAAAACTTATAAACAAAAACTTTGCTTAAAGCAATGAAGCCCTGAATTTCTAAGCACAATTTAGACAGTTACTTGTCTAAAAACAATGTTAGTAGCTAATATAATATTGTAACTAATAAAATATAAAGACCTAATTATGTCTTTGCAAATTTTTAAAGTTACAAATTAAATTGCGAATAGTCCGCCCACGGTTATAATCCCACGGGCGAATACAATATATAGCTATTGATAAAGAGGTCTCCGAAGAGTTCCACAAGTTACAGACCTTCCCATAGCGCCTATATAAATGCAGATTTTATGACGTGTTGTTCTCTTATTTTCTAAACAGTTTTTTTTAAGTCAAGTGTGTAATGTACTCGGTATTTTCAATGTACTAAATTTGATCTAAATGTAGGAGTACAAACGAAGTACAAATATGACAACTTATACATACGCTGTGTACATGTTGCTTATTTCTACCTCAAACCGGAAATGGTCGCATTTACATTTTCATTTCAAGTTGATATAATAATAAAATTACTGCTTACTTTGACTTTATAACTTAAGTCACAAGTTGACGACTTACAAACTTTGTTGTATTCCATCGGTTTTTGTAGGGGTTGCAGATTTGCTGAGGATCTGTACAACATATGTACGCTAAAGGCGACTGCAACCACTTACCGTTAGGTAGGCAGTCTATTTGTTTTGGCGGTGGCTTGACCTGCTTGGTCGAGCCGGCCCCGGGACACATGGCGGTCGAATCGCGAAAGCGCACCCCGCCATGTGCCCCGTACGGGCCTAGAGAACTCGGGGGGTTTTAGTGGGTAGGCCGGTCCTCTATGACCGGAGAGCCCCACACACGGCCACGTCTTGCCAGCGCGGTGTCATGGTACATAAGGTCGCATTTACCCCTCAAAAAAAAAGGCAGTTTATTTGTGTGTCAATTTAAGATTATAAAAAATATTTGAATGAATAAATGATTGCTTTAGTCAGAAATATTGAGTTCTATATAAATAATACTCACGGTGAAATGAGTTTGTTGGCAAACTCCTCGGCCGCATAGCAGCTTTCTTGCAGACCTCTGGAAGTTGCGTGTCATCAGACAGTAGACAATTGGATTGATGGCTGAGTTCGCGTGACCTGTATGCAGAGATACTGTATCAGGAGAAACAATATATTTGAGCGCCATAGTAGTTATCTGCTTATAGTTCATCTGACCTTGAAGCTCAATGTTGGATTTACTAATTCTTAGTTTTGATGTTAGCTACGATAATGTTCATAAAGTTTCGCGATCATAATGACAACTGCTTTGATAAAGCGATAAAAAGATTGATAATCTTGTAAAAAAAATTGACAAGTACACTTGTATCTTTGACCATAACATCCTTAACATTAGGTAATGTGCTGCTCTATGAATGTGGTTCTCTGAGTAAGAGAGAGAGAGAGAAAGAAACTAATAAATGAGATCTTAATATGTATCTTAATCAAAATCGTCATTATATCTTCAACAGATTATACTTTTATTTGTAATTCACAAAATTAATGTAAATGTTATTATTATTTATTACTCTACGGAGTCTTAATATTTAATTGCAATTTATTTCTTTTATACACCATAATTCACTTAAGAATTAAACTATAATTGCGCTATAAAATATAATAATAAGCTATTTTACTTGACAAAAACAATAAAAATACATATCTATACTAATATTATAAAGAAGTAGAGTTTGTGTGTTTGTATATTTGTTAAATTGTAAGGGGTGATCTCGGGATCTACTAAACCGACTTTAAAAATTCTTTCACCAATAGAAAGCCACATTATTGCAGAGAAAAATAAAAAGGCTTTTACATGGTTGTCCATTTTGCAAAGTGAATCGGAGAAAAAACTGTCGAATGAAAGCGTTTCTTATGAACTACTAATATACTATATATTTTTGAGATATATTTTTGACTTCTAGAGAAAAGATGTGGAGCTTGAAAATGCCTACAAAGAAGTCAACGACAGCATATGTCTAACTTTTATATTTAAGTTACAAAAAGTAGTTTTTTAAATATTATTATAGATAATTTTATTTTTAATATTAATAAATAATTTAAATCATTAGGTCATATTTATTAGTCATATATTACCAAAAATTATTAATCTTTATAAAAATAATTAAACTTATCGTCTTAATTGTGAAGGCCAAAGCAGCGGACGGCGCGCGATGGCTTCGGGTTGAATTCGGTGCTCGTTCGTGCTCGCTTCGGGGATTATTTATATTATGCCCAACGAAATGGGCACGGATCAGCTAGTCTTAACTATGAAGGTGTCGAACCTACATAAACTTATTTATTTATTTAAACTTTATGTAGAATGGAGTAAAATGCAGTACAATGGTGGCATTAATGCCTTAGGCATTTTCTACCTGTCAACCTTCAGGTGATGCAGAGATATGAAGATTACGTTACGTTATATTTACACTGTATATTCAAATATATTTTTTTACTTTAACTGTTCCAATATTTCGTACTTGATCATTAATTGCAACAAAAGCTCATCGCCAACGCGAGCTTTAATTAACCACACTGTTATAGAAAAACATGGCGACATAACTTTTTACATTTGAAGGTCGTCAGAGAAATGTAAAATCATAATAATGTTTATTCAACATAGAGCAATACAGGTAATTTTTGACGTCAAAACAGATAAGCTTGGGAAAACAAAAACCTTGTAAGTGCATACGAACAAAGAAAAAAATTAATTGACTCCTGTTCGGAAATTTCGAGAGCCCTCTCGAGAAGATCAATCAAGAAACTCTGAACTCTTTTTATATGTACATATGTAAATAAGAAATTCGAATAACGAATACATATTTGCACGTGGCGGGTCACGTCGAACCTCGTGATTCAGTGGCAGGTCTTAGGCTTAATTTAGTTAAAACATAATAACCCTACATAGCAATATAGGAAAGGCCTTGTCTAATTCGTTTAAGGGGTAGTACGAGTAACACAAATATTTCATTAAGCACCTTACACATTTTGACGTCGTCTCTATGTCATTAATTAGAGCAGGAAGCTCATTAAATATCTTATATCTTAGATGCCGTGGAGCAGGAACTAATGCTATATATTATTAGGTTAGTTACGTAAAACCAATTTGTACAACAGGTATGTAGAACTTTATCGGTAATCACGCTTTTTATTAATTTCTTTTTTGAGGATATTATTTTACAAATTTGTATTGTATTAATAAACAATACAAATTTGTAAAATAATATCCTAAAACATGATGCCTTACCATATAAATCAACTACCAGAAGGACTAATAAAGGATATTAACCGCAATAACATTAAATTTAAATTAAACCCCTATTTCATTAAATAAAAGCATAAAATACGTTTACTGCGAATATCATATGTATATATGTATATTTGTATATGTATGTGCATGTGTGTGTGTATGTATAATGTACTATGTATATGTGTGTATGTATGTATATGTATATATATGTATGTTTATGTGTGTATTGTAGGTGTACTGTATATGCATATCTTATTATCTTCCAAACAAAATAATTTGCAAAACACTCAAACAAAACACGAATAATCACTACTAGGTAAATTAAGATAACATTTATGATTACCATCCTACTTTATAGAGCTTCCTGTGAATTATATTGGTAAGCAACACGCACAGCCACCTCACAGCACACTACCTCACACTGACAAAAATATAACGAAGGTACTGCAAAATTATAATTATATATATACCTACCCACCTGTGCACAACATTAACTAAATTAACTAAGTTCTTGCTGCTATTATGTGAGTGCCAGCCACCAGGTATTAGTTGCTAAGTACTAGTTTTATAAAAGCTATTATGTATGAATTTTCTGATTTTTGTATATGTACGCGTGAGTCTCCGATGAATGGACGGATGTACGGAAAAATCCATCGGATTTATGTTACATTCGCCGAAATCAATTATGTAATTATGTAATGTTGATGTTAAAATAAATAAATAAATATTAAATATTGGAGTATAACTTGTAAATATAGGCATGTTTTTCAATTATATTTTTATTTGTTGTATTTCCTATATTATGTAATGGAAAGTGACTTCATGAGTTATCCATATTGAAGTACTACTAGGTAAATTAAGATAACATTTATGATTACCATCCTACTTTATAGAGCTTCCTGTGAATTATATTGGTAAGCAACACGCACAGCCACCTCACAGCACACTACCTCACACTGACAAAAATATAACGAAGGTACTGCAAAATTATAATTATATATACCTACCCACCTGTGCACAACATTAACTAAATTAACTAAGTTCTTGCTGCTATTATGTGAGTGCCAGCCACCAGGTATTAGTTGCTAAGTACTAGTTTTATAAAAGCTATTATGTATGAATTTTCTGATTTTTGTATATGTACGCGTGAGTCTCCGATGAATGGACGGATGTACGGAAAAATCCATCGGATTTATGTTACATTCGCCGAAATCAATTATGTAATTATGTAATGTTGATGTTAAAATAAATAAATAAATATTAAATATTGGAGTATAACTTGTAAATATAGGCATGTTTTTAAATTATAATTTTATTTGTTGTATTTCCTATATTATGTAATGGAAAGTGACTTCATCAGTTATCCATATTGAAGTTATTTTCCAAATTGACGACTCTGTATCTATTTAATACAGGGGAAAAACAGCCCTTGCTGAGTTACTTGCCAGTTCTCAGTACAAGGTCTCCCGCCGTAGATATGCGAACCGATGGCGTAGCTTTTCGACTTTCACAAGTGCTTGTAACAGCCTAGACTGAATAAATGATTTGGAATTTTGAATTTTTTGAAACCCGTGTACTGAGTGACAAAAGGTGTAGTGTTGTGCGAGTTGTGATTTTTGTTACAATAGCAGGTTCATATTTTACAATCGTCTATAATGCAAATTTAAATAATAGTAATGACAATACCAATCCTTATGTCACACCTAGAGAAGTTCTCTAGAATTGCGATAAATATTCGTTTCGAAATTATTTCTTTTATATGTTGTTGGAAATGCTATTATCATGAAAGAAAATATAGCTATCGAAGTGGTACTGAAATTTTAAGCTTTGACTTTAGATGTAAAATGATCTTCAAGTGTAGAATATCGCCAGGTTTCCAGGAGCATGAAATTCTGTAGATAATTATATTCAAAAGATTTGCTATTAACGATAACTGGGTGTTGCTTCGAGACTAATCTTATAAAACCTTCACATAAATTACGAGCGCTTCAAACACTGAATGCTCTCTTAAATAATTTCTAACTCGGAATTCCCTTTTCAGGTTCTTTTAAAAACGTGACTCAGACAATAAGCGCTACGCTTCAAGTGTTTTCATAAAAATTATCCTTTGAAATGGGGCTTAATAAGTCTGTGTTAGTCGTGTATTTATTTTTATGACTTTTATATATTATTTAAAATAAAAGTGGGTCAAAACCAGGTTTTTAAATGCTTACTAGTATGTGGTCCAGTGCAGTCTAATTATTAACACTAAAATCTTATATCTGTGTAGTATTATTTTAATCTCTTATTTGGAAACATTTCTTTTTATTTTAACATTTTCTACTACCTGATTTTCGGTCACTACAGCTAATTTTAACAGTGTGCCATCTGAATCAAAATATATAATTTTAACTCAAAGTATTAGGAGTCGTGGATAATCGTACCCACGATCAAAGTAACCTTTTGCCCATCGGGGCAAGGCTACTTTATTTGTACCAACACTTATGAAGTTTCATTACAATCAGATTAAGCGTTCGACAAAGCCTGGTCAACAAAACATCAAGGTCTAGTCCGTACACTCCAATACTCTAGAACGCCCAACCCATTCCAATGCGTCATCTTTTCTTTCTTCCACCATAGTACTTTTCGTTTTACATGCGAAGGAATACTACTTTCCCCTATAGACATACAAGCTGGCGTTTCACAAGACTCAGTTCTCTCACCGATCCTAGACTCCGTGTACACCCTATGGTGTCCAAATCACCCTCCAACGACACTGCTCTATACAGAAGTAGCTGCACACATACCATATCGCAGTTAGTAAGCTATGTACCTGGTTCCGACTTTAGCAATTCGAGGTAAATCTGCTTCGATACAACAAAAAACATTGCAAACGAAAAATAATTTTGCGTTTATTTTTTACCATTTACACTCTATTCTGTAACATTTCTGACCGACCTTGGTAATGCTTTATCATAATATAAAATATCCTACACATTTTAGTGACTCATCAGACTTCTCACTATGGTGAATATTGCGAAGGCTTATAAACGCACCGCAGAGTGCAAATGCAGAGTGCAAATGATACTAACGTACAAAAGGGAGTGCCAAGTTTTTGAGTTTAATTTGAACTTGAACTTATAATCCATCTCCACCTCTACCTTCAGCATTTACCATCAGTTGAGATGTAAAATATCACTTCATATCATGGTCTTTTTTTGGCATATCTCTCTCACTCACACACCTACAAAATTAAAGCACTCACCGATAAACAGCGCGTAAGGTAGATACATGCTCAGATCCTTAGCATCGACCAGGTTGATGTCGAGTAGCAGTTGCATTATGTTATACGGCATCCAGCATAGCGCAAACAGCACTGCCAGTAGTAGCAGGATCCACGCTACTCGCTTCCTCTCCTTCATCAGCCGAAGACCCTGCTGGGAGAAACATTGCAAGTTAGTGTCACTTTTTATATACGTTTAAGCTGAATGACAAAAACATATTACAGGCTTGTATTTTTTAGGAGTAATTCTTTTAGTACTCAATGTTTATTTAACAAAAGATTGTTTAAAAAGGTCATCCCAGTATAATTAGGATTCAGCCCCAAATACCCTTACCCTTAGTAAGTGCAAAGAATAGTAGAATTATCGTACAAGGTCTTCGACAAGGTCTGGTGTAAAGGCTTCCTCCTTAAACTCCACGAACATGAAACAACCTTTACACTTCATTCACGAATAGGACTTTTCACTTCAAGGCATTTGAAGTGAAATATCCTTTTCACGTTGAAAATTTCCTATTTCTTTGGACCCCTTATTCCCTAGAGTAATTCGAACATGTGTTACACAAGGCTCTACACTCTCTCCCATTGTCTGTATCTGTATATATCAACCGCAACCCACCTCCACTCAGGTGATCAATTAGTCCTCTTCACCGATGACACTCCCCTATACTATAAGAGCACACCATCTCACGCTTGCAACGAGCAGTAAATAAGTTAGGACCCTGTTTCCGACTCTGGCGTATCGAGTTAAGCCCGGAGAAAATCTCTGTGATTCTCTTCGACACAAAGCTCAGATTTCCAGGATTCCAGGATTTTCCAGGATCAGATTCTCAGGAGCAAGAAATTATTTAAAATAAAGTAATGTAAATAAATAAAGTAAACATTTATATTTTTATTACGTTGCCGTGTGGCGTCAATTTCGGCCGTTACGGTGTTTTCGAGAATGACTCCACGCCGTACCAATTTAATAGACGTTGTCACGTCAAAAAATCAAAATATCTGATAGTGATAGAATTCATATTGAAATAGAAGCTACGCATATTAACATATATAATACAAATGTTACTTACGTTGCCATTTTGAATATGTTTATGTCTATTTTTACACCATATTAAAAGCTGACGGTATAATAATATCATGCGAAAGGGAAACCGTATAAATAAAGAGGAAAATTTGTGTCAATCGCATATTAAGCGAGGCAGCACGGGCGTAAATAAGTCTTATATACTGGGATCCTAATCGTGTATACCCATTACATTGCATGAAAATTGCTTATTACAGTTATAACAAATATATAATATGCATATACATAGGAAAATTCGTACGACTTCATGGAATACACAAAAGGTTGTTTACCAATTTCATATCTACATTACAAAATTCATTTGAAAGCTAATATTCATTCTATTTTGATAACAAATTATATTGGTGGCTTACAAATATTTTTAGCTCTTTTACATAGTTAAAAATGTATATACCATATCTGGCTCTAAGCGTTTGTGCTTTGCCCAAAAAGTACAAAAAGTTAGGTGCCCTTGGTCTTAATTAAGCCTTCGAGCATAGAATAAATGTACATTTTTATTAGATTTAACTTGTGCTTCAATTTTATTACGAATGTAATAAATGTAATGTAATGAATGTCACGAGATGCGAACACTAGTGGTGCTCGTTATTGTACTTATTTCAATAGATTAATGGTATATTTCACAGATAATAAATAGAATAAGAAAAGAATGTGATAACATGACATTTATAAACATGACATTAATAATTCCCTTAATCTGGACCAAGTTAGTGACATTAGTCATAAGAAAAGTTTCAGATGTGCTAGTGTTATCGATGACACGTAAAATTATATAAGTCACATTACGAGAAAATATTACATATTCAACAAAACAATTAAGGAAAACAAATAGGTGTATTACATTACCTATCACAAATTCACTCTATCCACTCCGATAAGCAAATAATGTTCATAGGAAATAAACAGACCAATCACATTTAAGACAGACATGACGGGACCTTTCCGGAGTCCCATCGGTGTCGCCCCAATTTTATTATGAGGCCGTGGTCGCCTTACAAAGTGTGACCCAACATTGTTATCGATAACGCTAGTTCTAAAAGCGTTCTCATGGCAATAAATATAATCTTACTTTCGATGGTAAATAGAAAAGGTTCACTCAGTTCCAACCAGTTCAAGGTATTCAGAAGACGTAATTCTGAAATTTACAAAAAATAAAATGTCCAACTACCCACCGTAGACTAGGCGCGGGTGGTATACGGTGTAAGATGATTCTCTGCACACATCGTTGCCCGATGGATGTAGTGTATGCGTTAAAGGAGATATACGAAAGCATAAACACGTCTAGGAAGGATCTGAGGTCCCTGACGAGCACCATGGCATCAGAAGCAGAGTCTAAAAGAACTGACTCAGAAACTCTATTCTTGACCTTCACCCAAGAGGAAAAGGAGGAATACGAAATGAAAGGGTATGTAACTGGAGAAAATTCTAAATTGCTTACGATACATGAGGCTCAGGGGCTGACGCACCGTAGAGTAATTGTGCTGAGGGGCAGAGAACCGAAAAACCCGGTCCACGATAGTGTTCCTCATGCTGTAGTGGCTATATCTAGACGCACGGAGTCCTTCATCTATTATTGCGGGGAGCGAGAAGAGGACGACGCCATCAAACGACTCATAACCCCGTCATGCTTAGCAACTGATGAAGAGGTCAGCAACCACAATTGGCAAATGGCGTTCAAGGACCAAAATAATGCAGCGATCTAGGTGCCAATCATTTTCGTACCTTCAATTATAGCATTATTTAAGGTAATATAAAGTTAATGTTTGTATTTTGTTTTTATTTTTAATCATTATTAAGTATGTATGTGTATATGTATGTTAATATATATAGCGTAAGTTAAATGAGTATTTGTATTTATATTGTTAGCTGCGTAAAATAAATAAAATTGAGTACATGTAGTTAAGAGAATTGTAATAAAATATTTAATTAAGAATTATAAACGGCATGGACTACGAGTCCGTGCAGTAGCAAATGTATATTAAAAAAAAAATAACTGCTGCTATTTACAAGGTTGAGAAGAACATGCAAGAACTCAAAATTGATATGATTGATCATTTTTTATGCAACACTCAATTGAATAGGTAATTTCAAATTTTCAAATGTCCAAACTTGATAAAGTTGACAATAATAAATAAGTTTATTTATATAACAAACCTTTATTGACAGCAAATACTTAGGTATTTGTCCATATTTATTGTTATACTAGCGACCCGCCCCAGTTTCGTACGCCTTTACCCCGGCTCGCCGCAGCCGGGGTAACGGGCCGGCTACCCCATAAAAACTTCAGACATGGCCTTCCTCAGGCATATAAGGAGCCCCCGGGAACGCCAAGCGACATCCGCTCCCCCGCCGGTACAGGGGAGCTCTGGCCGGGGGAGGCCACAATACCTCCACCGATCTCCTCCACAGTTTCGTAAGCCTGCAATGCTGCTACTGAATACACTACAAAATAACTGTGAACGTTGTTTATATTTATTATGTATTATATATTCATTTCAATCATATGCTGCAGCGGGCCATATAGATGTATATTAAATCAACAATGTATTTAAGGTATTTAATTGGATAAGGATTAATGCTGTATTGGTTAAAATCGCTTTGAAAATTAGCCATTATTTGTCGTAAAATATAAATGACAAAAAATGTTATTGTAGGATTTCCATAAGAGATAGACATAGCGGAGTTTTCTGTAGACCTTTTCAATGTGTACAATACTTAGTTCAGCCTGCGTGTGCAATGTAAGCGAAAAAATTTGATTATTTGCGACATCACATTAGAAACCTCAAAAATAACAATATTGCTCCATTATTTAATTGATACATACATTTAAACCTTCTGCTTCAATCATTCTCTATTTATTTCAAAACCCGCATCAAAATCCGTTGCGTAGTTTTAAAGATTTAAGCATACATAGGGATATAGGGACAGAGAAAGCGACTATGTACTGATGCTTGAAAAGAAGATATGGATGCTGAGGAAGGAAACAAATGATCACCTGTTGCATGCTCACGTTGCCCTCGTCAATGTCGAAGGGTGGCCGCACGGAACAAAGTGTCCGACCCATGCACGCGTACGACAGGATCGTAATGGATCCTGCGAACAAAAATAAGGTAGGTTTAACACTGATATATAAAAGGGAATCAAGTAATCTATATACACTCATTATTGATATAACTTGGAATGATGACGGTCACTTAAAAGGACTCATCAGACATAAGTAGGGTCCTTATGGCCAAGGCTAAGGCCGAGTTTAGTTGATAGGTCACATAACCTCCATGACTTGCCGTTGCGGCAAGGGTCATGGAGGTTACGTTGGACTCCTGGGTACATTTCGTGCTCCTTAGTGAGGATTCTCAGCCTCTCTCTCCTGAGTGAAAATAAATTAAGGGCAAAGTTCAAAATCGGTATTGATTCAGCAATTTTCTTTCTTCACCTTTTTTCCGACTTGTTCAACACTTGTTTCCTTTGTAATAACTAAGGAAACTAAAAAAAAAATATTCCTCCTACATTTAAAGCAAACTCAGTTATTAATGCTAAAGGATTACTGCCTTCTAAAATTAGCGTTATGACTTGAAACGTAATCTACAGAAGTTATAAATCAAACGTCTTAAGTCATTCAAATGTGTAAAATATATAGTCAATATACGCTTTTATAAGCAGTCAAAAAATATTGAGCATTACAGAATGTAATAGTATAAATGGCAGGTGTCATTAAAATGCAATATAATTTTTTGCATGGCCTTCAGTCAATTTATAAATTATTTGGTCTAACAAATCACGTTTCCAAAATGTCATGTTTCTGTACAAAATTTTATTCTGTCTGGTTGTTGTTAACTGCAACCCACTAAGACAAAGTATTCAAATGAATTCGGGTTGTAATAGATTCATGAAATGTATCTTGTACAAAAACCCTGCCATTTAAATGTAAATTTATTTGTGAATATAATTTCTTTATTAATTAGCTTGCTCTCACAATGCAGTAGAAAGTTGCCAGACTATCGATTTATAAAGATAAAATTAAAAAAAAATCTTTTATGTTTGAGTCAGGCCTCGCCTAAATAAACAATATCAATCATTTGTAGGTTACAATCGTCAACAGACAGAAACACTTACAATTTATGATTGGTAATTGCTTACCAGTAGGTGAGCAGTCTGCACGACTGCCCGATCACAGATAATAAATAAATGAATGCAAGAAAAGCAGCGAGAGATATTTTTCAGCCTATACAGTGTCGTGATTTAGAAACTTGTCTCAGATAATCTGAACCCAACTTTCTTTACAAGTTTAATCAAATTCACATTACATCTATACAAACTATAACTTGATTGTGTTGTTTACGAAAGTATATATTTTATATGTATATTTATATTATATATTTGGCAAGGTAACTGAGTTATTTAATTTAAAGAATAATTAACTATTACAAAGGATATTGATTACGTTTGCTGATTCCGCGCAGTTGATGATGACTTGTCCAACAAGCAGACAAGGTCGACACGTGTTTCGTCTCTCAGCGAGACATCTTCAGGATATGTTGCCCGCTCGGTGTCTCACGAGCGACTTTTTTTTTTTTTTGACTCGCGGATAGAACCTATGTTTATCATAATTTTGTGGATAAGCAGTATTTATATGTTTATTTTGCTGTGACCTAGTCCAGTGGTCCAGTTTTCTCTTTTGTTTCAAAAACTTATGGTTAGTCATCTTAAATGCTAAATCGCGAGCTTTTTTATCTATGTAATCAAATTCAATGTTGTGTAACTTAAAGAATAACTCTGAGTGTAATATTTTAAGGTGTGACTTTAAATTATCTCTAATTGAAAACCAATGCCGAGATTCTTCATTTAACCAAATTTTTTGAGCTTTTTCAATGGCTATATTTGCTGATTTACTATTTGAGCGAGTTCGTAGGTAAATATAATTTGGAATAATATTAAAATGTTTACATTGCTGATTAAAAAAACGACACCGAGCGGGCAACATATCCTGAAGATGTCTCGCTGAGAGACGAAACACGTGTCGACCTTGTCTGCTTGTTGGACAAGTCATCATCAACTGCGTGGAATCAGCAAACGTAATCAATATCCTTTGTAATACAATGGACTTCCGCAAAATAACACCTGCTACAATAGAGAATAATTAACATTAATTACTTAACAGTATAACACCCTTTTTTATAAGAATATTTTTGCCAATTGATTGAAAGCTGTAAAAATAGAAATCAGTTGATTTAAGTCAATGCTAGATTACAACAGCAAAAAAGTAGTTTTTCTTTTTCAAAATGTATACCTCGAACCCATTTCGCTTTCATGTGTATTTATCGGCGTTAAGACATGAATAGCTTACATCTGGAAACAAATTACTAATTACAAACTAAATATCAGTTACTTTTGATTATCAATTCAGTTTAACAAAACTTTCATAAGGATTATCTCGTCTTACGCGCCTACGCAATTACAAATTACCAAAACACTTGTCAATCAACAAAGCGCTCAATTTGGTATAATGTTGATTGAAACTTCATGCTAATTCAGATTTTCAGATATTGAATCCAACATCCTGCCGCGACATGTTGTTGGCTACAATTAATAATGGTAAATTTAATCTCTCCTTAATATTACGTGATCACATAACAGAGTAATTTATTAGTGTATATTTTGTTATATTCAAAATTAAACGCTAACTTTGATCATTTTTATTAAGTGCAACTTTCTTCGACTAATATACAAAAAATTAATCTGTTAAATCAGAACAACGATTATAGGAGAACACCACAATTTTGAAAAAAAATAGATCGTAAGAAGGCGTAATGTTACCGATCGGTATAAAAATCCTTTGGGAAGGCTTATGTCTTGTAATGAGCAACTCTCGGCATGATGCTGAAGATTAAATTGAGACATTAAAAGAAATGGTTCAACCTTTAGCTGCTGCAATAAAATTGTAAAATGATATCCATACTTAAATAGGTGATTTATTAAATATCAGGAGATTAGAAAACAATAATACAGAATAACAAAGAAAATTACATGTAAAGAAGGTAAGTTATATTTAAAACATTTCAAGCGTTCGCGGGTATTGGACATTATTTACAAGAAGTTTATAAAATGCAGCATCTTTAGAAGACTTGTTATTTTTTTATTTAGTTAAATACATACTACCGGTTACAATCAACATGACACAACATATACAGACAGACAATTAACATTCAGATCGAGACCACTGCCCCAAAATGTAATGTACACACAGAAATTACGTAAACATTTTGACTAACAATTACACAATATTTTCTCTGTATTGTACACATTCAAAAATGTATATTCAAATTAGACATATACATAACTAGCTGACCCGTGCCCACTTCGTTGGGCATAATATTAATATTCCCCGAAGCGAGCACGAACGCGAATCGAATTAAACCCGAAGCCATCGCGCGCCGTCCGCTGCTTTGGCCTTCTCACTTATGACGATGAGTTTACTTGTTTTCATAGATACATAATTTTTCGGAATATATGACTAATAAATATGACCTAATGATTTGAATTATTTTATTAATATAAAAAATTAAATTGTCTATGCTAATGTTAAAAAATATACTTTTTGTCATTTAAATATAAAAGTTAGACATATGCTGTCGTTGACGTTTGTAGGCATTTTCAAGCTCCACATTTTTTCTCTAGAACTCAAAAATATATCTTTCATAGTTAAGGCAGCGTTCGCAAGAAACGCTTCCATTCGACCGGTTTTTCTCCGATTCACTTTGCAAAACGGGCTACCACATAAAAGCCTTTTTATTTTTCGGTTTTTTATATAACCTATGCCACTCAGCAATAATGTGGCTTTCTATTGGCGAAAGAATTTTTAAAATCGGTTCAGTAGATCCCGAGATTACCCCTTACAATTTAACAAATATACAAACACTCAAACTTTACTTCTTTATAATATTAGTATAGATTGATAATAATAAGCAATAATAATATTCACACATGCAAAAAATAAAATAATATATATACACAATGGGACCGACACAAACGATATACTCGTACATTGCATATAAACCTATGATGCACGGTCTAAAACTGTTGAGTATAGAATGAAGAATGTCGACCTCCTGGTGAAGATTAAAAAGTGTCTGCACATACTAGTAATGGGATTGAAGAAAGAGTTACTGTTACTATACTATACCTGCAACAGAAATAAGTTGAGACATATACCTCGTGTTCAAATTTAATGCGGCCAATAAAACTGGTGAGTCAAAAATAGAGTGAACTAGCTTTCTGCCCGCGGCTTCGCCCGCGTGGATTTCGGGATTGGGTCTATAGAGGGTTAAGGGTCATAGCTTTATACATTAACTACATATGCGCTGAAGTCGGTTTATGGCGCAAAAGTTCCGAGATAAAAAGTACCGCAAAACCTTGCTTAAGAATCACTCTATCTAGTGATGAAAACCGCATGAAAATCTGTGCAGTAGTTTTTGAGCGAAGACTTTATTGCGCATCCCGTGGGAACTGTCGATTTTTCCAGGATAAAAAATAGTCTATGTTACTCTTCATCCCTTGAACTATCTCCAGGTAAAAAATCACGTCAATTCGTCGCTCCATTTTGCCGTGAAAAACGGACAAACAGACAGACACACTTTCCCATTTATAACATTAGTATGGATTATGTTGTACAAGTGTATTAAGTCTCTATGCCTACGCCGAGTCTTTAAAGAAATGAGTCTAATCTTCCGAATCTATCCTCGGAAGATGACAGAGACTCATCATCTTCAAATATCATCCCTGGACACGCTCAATACGTTTAATATACACCGAATAAAAATGAGACCAAATTGCAGAGACTTACTCCAGCACACTATGCATCAAACTACATCACAACACCACTAGCCTTTTCGAGTTGCGGAAACCTTTTAACTCTCGAAATAAATCTGACAAGTTTATTGCCCTCAGCTATAATGTAGTCGTAATAATTACGAGCCAATTTCTTAACGAAAATGACACCCAAGTCTAGCGATGGATTTCCTTTGTAAATTATAATTATAAAATAAGTTTAAAATAGGTGTACTATTAGGTTTTCATAATACCGGGGTGTGACGTCAGATAACCTCGTCGTGGTGCACCCTTTTTTTTTTTTTTTGTTCCCCTGAGGAAAATGCATTAAATTGCATACCCCGGCTGTGGCGAGCCGGGGTTATGTGGGGCTCTCCTCCCCAGAAGGGGGAGGCCTACCCACTAAAAACCTCAGGGATGGCCTTCCTCAAGCATGTAGGGAGCCCCCGGGAACACAAAGGCCACTTCCGGGAACCCCCAGCCTCCGCTCCCCTCTCTTGAGGGGAGCCCTCCTCGGGGGAAGCTACCACCTCCCCCGTCGTGGTGCACCCTGGGCAACGTTTTCTGAAAGAGGCCCCCCGAGAGGGGAGAGTGGATAGCCGGGCCCTCAGCGGAACAAATAAAAGGTTTACATAATACCAATAAATTACAACATTGAGACCCACATCAATATAAAATACAAGCTACTATGATTACTATAATTATAGGCATTACAGGAATAGATGCTGATATTATGAAACGATAAGTTAGACTTATTCATTATTTATTACTTCATCACAGAAGATACATCACGATTTACTTAATAAATAAGCAGCTATACCTACATCCATAATTCTCAGTAAACTGGACACTGTATTTGTTAATAATACATAAGACAATAACAAATCATACACAGTATCTAAATCTACACATTTGAAATAAAATACAACTCAATATGGACGACAAATACCTTTTTTCTTAACGGTATACCACGTGGATAACTAAAAACATATTGAATCCTTGACAAGCAAATTTATTTTTGCGGTCACCTACTATAAGTGAATGATCTAGTAAACTATTCGACATATTAAATCAACATTAATCTATTTTAACTAATTTTAATATTGTGTTTTAATTATTGTTGTTATGGAGATCAGTAACTAATATTAAAACTCTCCTCTTACAGGAACTGGTAATTAGCACTTTCTATACTAGTTTAGGAATTAATATTCTCTCAAATAATTGTTTAAAGCAAATTGATACAGATAAATATAAGATGCTAAGTACACTTGAGATAAAATAGGGAAACACTGAAATTTCGAAGCTGTTCAATTCTTCAGTACAAATGTACCTATTAATTGGACGAAATTAATCATTAGAGAATTGAAAGTGCAATACCAAATATCGATTCGCAAAAGGAAATTGTTTGACGTTATGTAGTTATCATAAATGGTACCTTATACAGAAATACATGAAACATTATCTTTGTGTCCCTAAATTTGTCCATGTTATTTATAGTTGCACATAAAGCCTTAAATTGTAATTATGTTCATTTACTAAGTTCTGTCTTTGTCATGTGTGATAAACATTATAAGTTAACAAGTTAGAACTTCGTATTTCTTTTTATTATTACACAAATGTATAGTAAAAAGGAAAATAAGGTGAATATGTATATACTCATGTCCCTTCCCTCATTAAAGATCATATTTGATAAGCTCCAGCTGGTAATGAAGTCATTTAGCCCCATTCACTTTGTTTACTGCCATTATTATACCTTTTTTTGGGGCTCTCCTCCCCAGGAGGCCTTTTTTTTTGTTCCCCTGAGGAAAATGCATTAAGTTGCATACCCCGGCTTGTGGCGAGCCGGCGGTTATGTGGGGCTCTCCTCCCCAGAAGGGGGAGGCCTACCACTAAAAACCTAGGGATGGCCTTCCTCAGGCATGTGGAGACCCCTTTTTTTTTTTTTTTTTTTTTGTTCCCCTGAGGAAAATGCATTAAATTGCATACCCCGGCTGTGGCGAGCCGGGATGTGGGGCTCTCCTCCCCAGAAGGGGGAGGCCTACCCACTAAAAACCTCAGGGATGGCCTTCCTCAGGCATGTAGGGAGCCCCGGGAACACAAAGGCCACTTCCAGGAACCCCCAGCCTCCGCTCCCCTCTCTAGAGGGGAGCCCTCCTCGGGGAAGCTACCACTCCCCTCCCCTCCCTCCACCGACGACCCCCGGCCACGGAAGGGGCGTGGTCCATCCCGGGTCGCCGTAGCGGTCGCGACTTCCTCGCGCCCGCCGGCGACCCGCGGCGGCGCCGCAGCTGTGCTACCGAGCCCGGCGCCGCCTCCTTCGAGCGGGATCGGCCATCTCCCGACCCCGCTCGGCGGCCTCCTTCTGGAGCATTACTGCTTCACAGAAGGAGGCCACAGCCCTCCAACCTCCCTCGTCCGCCAGCATTGCCGCAATCAATGCCGGCGGAGACAGATCTCGCCCGATCTCTGCGACCAAGACTCGGCGCTCGGAGGCCCACGCGGGGCACTCCGCCAGCGTGTGCTGGGCCGAGTCGAGGTCGGATGCGCAGTGGTGACAATGTGTCGATCCCTCCCGTCCTATTCGACACAGATACTCACCGAAGCAGCCGTGCCCGGTGAGTATCTGAGTCAATCGGTAGGTGACCTCCTCCTTCCCGTTGAGCCAAGCTTCGAGGTGCGGGAGTACGGCACCGACGGCCCGCTGGCGCGCGCAGATCCGTAATTCGAGCTGCGCACGCCAGGCCGCCACAATCCGTCGGTGCCACTCCCGCTTAGGCACTTCGTGCGCGGGTTCCAGGGCGCTCCCCCCATCGCCCCCCCGGTCGACACGCCGCGACGCATACGTCGCCGCGTACATGTCGGCCAGGATGTCGAATGGGGGGGAGCGTCCCAGAACTGTCGCCGCCTCGTACGAGATTGTACGGTAGCCTCGTACGATCCGTATGGCCATTATCCGCTGCAGGCTCCGTAGCAGAGCTCTGCAGCGGGGGGACCTCGCGCAGTCTTGCGACCACACGGGAGCCCCATACATGGCCACGGATCGCACGACGCCCTCGTACAGGCGGCGGACTCCATCCCTCGGTCCCCCGAGATTGGGCAGCAGGCGATGCAATGCGCCCGCCACCCTTTTGGCTCGGGGACCAACCGCACGAAATGCTCCTCGAAGCTCCAGCGGCGGTCCAGGGTGAGGCCCAGGTACTTTATGTACGGCCCCACCGGGACCACCGCGTCACCCACCCGGATCCGGCAACTGGGTGGTTCCCGGCGCCTCGGAAGGCCGTGGAACCATAGCGCCTCGGTTTTGTGAGGCGCTATTTGTAAACCCAGCTGGCGGATCGCCCGCACGACACATGCCACCCCAAGCTCGGCAAGCCTGAGCACCGGCCCGAAGTCGGCCCCAGTCGTCACGACGAGAGTGTCGTCAGCGTAGCAGACGACACTCACGCCGCGAGGAAGGCTGGTGCGAAGGACCGCGTCGTATGCGAGGTTCCATAGCAGGGGTCCCAACACCGACCCCTGCGGAACGCCGCATTCGACCCTCCTCGACGTTTCCATCCCGTCCCGTCCCATCACGCCGATCGTCCTGTCGCGCAGATAGTCCCCGACCACGGCCCGCAGGTAGGGAGGCAGCTCGTGGTATACGAGCGCCTCCCTATGGCCTGCCAGGGGAGGGTACCGAAGGCGTTGACGATGTCTAACGACACCGCCAATGCCACCCCCCCGATCGGACTGCGGACTCCGACAGGGAACGAACACGCTGGACAGCGTCCAGCGTTGATCGTCCCCGCCGGAATCCAAATTGGCAGTCCGATAGGTCGGGACCCGCACGCGACAGGTGCTCGCTGATACGAGCGGAGATAACCCTCTCGAAGAGTTTCCCCGCCTCGTTCAGCAAGCAGATCGGACGAAACGAAGATGGAACGTCGCCGGTCCTTCCCTCCTTCCTGAGGAGCACCAACCTGGCCGACTTCCAGTCGACGGGAAACACGCCCTCGCGGAGACAGCTCGTGAAGAGCTGCCTCACCGTGCTCCCGAACGCCCTGAGCGCCAGCGCTAGCACCTTTCCCGGGACCCCGTCCGGTCCCGGGGCAGTGTTGCGCGCAGAGAGCCGCGAAACGGCCCCGGCGAGCTCGCTCTCCGTCACCCGGAGGTCGTCCGACCAAGGGCCGGGCGACGGGGCGGCGGGGGGACTGTCCTGGACCCTCGGGAAGAGCGTATCCACCGCTCTTCCCACGACGAGAGGGTCCAGGGTCTCCGTCAGCGGAGGGACCCACGGTCGGAGCCTGCCCAGTACCATCCGGTACGGGCGCCCCCATGGGTCCCTCTCCAGTCCCCCCAGCAGCTCGCGCCAGGACCGCGCCTTGGCGTCGGCGATGGCGACGCCGAGCGCCTTGACCGCGGCTCCGTACGCGCTTCTGGCGCTCAGGACTCCGTCGACTGAGGCTTGCCGTCTTCGACGGGCTGAGGTACTGGCGGCGCGCGGCTACTACAACAACCCGTAGCCGCGCGATCTCCTCGTTCCACCAGTACGCAGAGCGCCGCCGGGGCGGCCTGACTCGGGGCATGGAGACGTCGCAGATCGACGTCATCGTGCCCCGGAGCCAGGCGGCCCGCGCATGCACATCGAGGTCGGGCGAAATCCGTGCCTCCTCCGCCCAGTCCGCGACGTGGGCAGCGGCTAGGGCCGCATCCCGGTCCAGCCGCTTGATGGACCAACGTCGCGGACGGCTGTCCTCCTGGAGTGTGCGGGAAGGGCGGCGGTGGGCCACCGACACGTCGAACACGATGTGCCGGTGGTCGGAGAGTGTAACCACCTCCGCCGCTACCCTCCAACCCGACACCATGCGGTGCGCAGAGGGAGTCGCCCATGACAGGTCGACGATCGACTCCCCCTGCCACCGCACGCAGGTGCTGACTGACCCCCGGTTTAAAAGCCGGAGGTCCAGTCCGGCCGCCCACTCCAGGAGTGTCTCCCCTCTTACGTCGTCCCGGGTGTCGCCCCACTCTCGCGAGTGGGCGTTGAAATCACCCAGGACGAAGACTGGACGGGGAGCGCAACAGCGAACGCAGTTCGCTACCCCGTCCAGAAATGCCTCGAATGCGGCGAGGCCGCAGTTCGGGGAGATGTAACAGCCTATCGTGGCCGTGGACCCCCATTCCACGGCCACGTAACCCGGCCCCGTAGCGAGCAGGGTGCAGTGCGGTCGGTCGGTCGCCCAATAAATGGCGACCAAGCCCTGGTCGTCCCCAAACCACCTTGGGTGGTTCGGGACAGAGTAGGGCTCTGCGACGACCGCCAGGGCAACCTCACCCTCCGCGAGCGTTTGGATCATAAGATCCTGCGCCGCGCGGCAGTGATTGAGGTTACCCTGGAGCACCCTGCACCCTGTGCTTTGGACGTCCATGTTAAGATTGGACGTCCATCGCTACGCTCGCCCCCGGGGCGGGGCGGGAGGTTGGGCGACCCCCCCTTTCTTTTGGGTGGGCAGCATCTCCTGCTGCCCACCCGGTGGCCTGCCGGTCTGCCCAGGTCCTTGCAGACCGGGCAGGAGGAAGCACTCGCGGTGCAGAGACGGGCAATATGCCCCGGCTCTCCGCACCGGTAGCACAGAGTGCTCCGGTCCACCCGGTTAGGGCAATTAACCCTAACGTGCCCCCTCTCGAGGCACCCGAAGCACTGCTGAGGGCGTGCTTCGAGCGCCTGCACCCTGACCGAGGACCACCCGATCAGGAGCCGCCCCGACGTCAGTTTCCTGACAGCCGCGAGCGGACACCTGACCCAGGCGGTCCCCATGCGGGCGTGCCCAGCGCGTATTTCCCCGACCCTAACGTCGGTCGGGGAGCACCCGCCGGCAGCGGATATGACTGATGCCACATCCGCTTGGGCGATGGACTCGTCGAGGTCCATCACCCGCATTTCCGCCATCTTGCACGGGCGCGTGATTTTCGCGCCCGTGCCTTCCAGGGCCTCCTCATTCGCTCCGCCAGGGCGTCAGCCTTGGCGGAGCTCTCCGGGCCCGGCACCTCTAATAAGAGGGCCCCGGTTGCCGCCCTCTTGGTCCGTACGCCGCCGGTGATCCCTAGGGCCGCCAAGCTAATTTTTGCTTTGGCGGTCCCCATGACAGCGGCGTACGTGGTCCCAGAATCCGGAGGCACCGTAACAACCACCGCCGCGCAGGCCGGTGGTTTGGGTAGCCTCCGGGGACCGGGCTCCACCTTTTATTTTTCGGGCCGCTTTTGGGGCCGCGGCCCTCTCAGGGGCAGCCTTCTTTGGGCGTCTCGTCACAGTGGCCCAGGTGGTCACCCGGGGATCTCGGGCGCCGGCGCTGAAAGTGTCGCCGGCGGGGCCACCGTGACGGGCCTGGGAGGAGGGGGAGCCGCCTTCTTCTTCTTCTTCCCTCCCCTCTTCTTCTTCCTTTTCCCGCCCACTTTCTGCGCGGCAGGCGGGCCGGGACGAACCTCCTCTAACTGACGGCGCTCATGCGCCAGCGGGGCCGTCTTCCCATCTCTGGGAAGAACCGACTCATAAGGTCGGCCTGAAAGCGGGCGAACTCTCTTTCCATTATAGAGGAGAGCTCGCCCCAGGCCGGCCTCTCCGGCTCCTCCCGGGACGACTGCGATGTAGCAGGAGCGGGCGCCCTCTCCTGCCCACCTCCTGTCACCTTGCCTTTCCTCCTCTTTATCACCACTGCAGCTGCTGGGGGAGCCGCGCTCCCTGCGGACGGCTCCGGTGGTCCCGACTGGAGGCTCTTTTGTAGAGCCTCGTTTTCCCTCTGTAGGGACGCCACCTGCTCGGCCAGGACCAGGACGCGATCGGAGAGTTGCTCGACGGTGGAGGTGACCCGGGAGTTCTCACGGTCCCTCTTCTCCGCCCGCTCACACAACTCGGCCGTCCCAGCCTTGAGAGTAGTGAGCGCAGTTCTAAAAGCGCCCACCACCTCCGCCTTTGAGCTCCTAGCTCGTTCCACCGTCCTTTCGACCTCGGACAAGCATGCTAACATGCCTGCCCCGATGTCGGATGTGGCGGTGGTTACCTCCTCTGCGGCTGCCTTTTTGGTGGGGACGTCCCGTCCCCATCTGCCCGCTTCCCTTTTTTCCCCCTGCCGTTCAGGGGACGCAGCGATTTGCGCTTACGCGCTACCCGCAGCGTCTCGCTGTCGGTGGTTGCGACCGACATACAGCTATCGCTGTCGACGTCGCCCGCAACCACCGCCACCGATGTCCTGGTGTTTTTGGACATCGTTGGCCGCGGCGTGTCCGGTCGTAAAAACGACCAGACGATGTCCCCGCCGCGGCCAATTTCCTCCACCCCTGAGGTGGACCCCTGTGAAGGGGATCGCGACCTCCCACTCGCCTTTCCGTCCTCTGCCCGGTGTAGGGATCGGACACGCCGTCTCCTAGCGGGATCATCGGCTACGACTGAAGCCGCCGCCGGAACTTCCGCCACTTCCTCCTTAGCAGGCACTTCTCCTGCATTCGCCTCCTTCTCTCGTTTTTTTATGATTATATTTTGAAGTATTCATGATGAATCCCACGAGTATGGGGGATGAGATAGTCCACCCGGGTGGTGCCCCCTGCACCCGGGTAACCCTATATACACTGGGGGGTCGGTGGTACCCCAGGTTGGCGCTAGCTGGTGGACTGTAGGGAGACCCTGGAGCACCAAGCTACTTCCGGGAACCCCAGCCTCCGCTCCCCCGTCGATACAGGGGAGCCCTCCTCGGGGAGGCTACACTACATCCCCCGGTCTCCTCCACCGACAACGCCCCCCGGCCACGGAAGGGGCGTGGTCAATCCCGGGAGGGGGAGGCCTACCCACTAAAAACCTCAGCGATGGCCTTCCTCAGGCATGTAGGGGGCCCCTGGGAACGGAAAGCGACTTCCGGAAACCCCCAGCCTCCGCTCCCATGCGATGCTCCAGGCCCTCCACGGGGGAGATAACTACCTCCCCCGATCTCCTACACGCTATTATTTTACCTATTATTAAATTATTCTTCTATTGACTTATACTTATCACCTCTCTCAAACATGGTTTGCGGACACAAATAGACCCAAAAACAACTAAAGCCACATCCTTATACTCCTTTCCCGATATTAAACCAGTTTGTTAGTACGCAATTTATCCCAGTGCAGGCTCTGGGATTTTTATATAGAGACTTCAATGCTCGCTTCAGGCTGCCACATTTTTATAAAGAGACTTCAATGCTCGCGTCGGGCTGCCACATTTTTATATAGAGACTTCAATGCTCGCGTCAGGCTGCCACATTTTTATAAAGAGACTTCAATGCTCGCGTCGGGCTGCCACATTTTTATATAGAGACTTCAATGCTCGCGTCAGGCTGCCACATTTTTATATAGAGACTTCAATGCTCGCGTCAAGCTGCCACATTTTTATATAGCGACTTCAATGCTCGCGTCAGGCTGCCACATTTTTATATAGAGACTTCAATGCTCACGTCAGGCTGCCACATTTTCCATTTAAGTTTAATGTTTTCTACTAATGCTGATACACGAGGATGACTGTATATAATTGATGTAGTGATGTAGCTTTATTAAAATTAATTCATTCCTTCGCCGAGATATAATGAGAAAATTGAAAGATCATATATATTTATTTCCTAAAGTTGTAAATCTATATTAACAGATTTTATAGCGCAACTCAAGCCCGCTAAAACCAGGTTACACGATGAAAATGACAAGGCGTATACGAATGAAAATAACTACATATCAAGAATCATTAGCGAATGTAATTACAATGTCACTCGGCGTCCTCTTGTCCTCAACCCAAACAAGTCGATTCGTAACATATGGACTGGACATATGGATACGTGGGCTGGTAGTTTGACCAGTTGTTTATGCCCCAATTGGATTGTAAGTATATAATATGTATGAATGATAAAATTTTAATGGTAAAATAAGTAAATACAAAAGTCTAATACATACATTTGGCTAGTGAACGGGTGTTCACGAATATAACAGCTTACCACAATTGTGTCTTTGAGAATGGATGCAAATCTCGAAATAAAGTAACCTTATTTTTGTTATGCTATTGGTCATACGATACGGGTTTACCGCTTACCGTTTACCGGAATATATGCATTTGCATATACATTTTGCATATTTAGGTCATTCTCTGTTATAATTGATATGACACATATTATCGGTACGCCCTGAATATTAGATGACAAAATCTTAGCACTGAAAATTTGGAGCAATACTTGATTTTACGTTTACAAACAATTAAATGTACTGAAACTAATGTCGCCTATTAATAGATAATCTGGGGGCACGGCAGTGCTCCCGCCAAGTCGAGCGCAAAGCAAACACTGCCGTACCATCTTTTACTGGAACCATTTCGCCGCATTTTCAGGCCCCTATTTGAGAACCTCTGGATAAGACCAGAACGCAGAAATCTACGTCATCCAGTAAGCTCACATATAAAATTTAAAATTTCAAGACATTTATTTTCGAAGTTAATCGAAAGCAAAGTTTCGCATTTATGACACACACTCACTCACTCACTCACTCATGATCATCAAAATAGAACTAGAACTTCCCATAACCTCAGAGAGCTGAAATTTGGTACGGAGTTAGGGTTTTATAGCCACATAAAGGGAAAACTATAGTGTTTCTACAAAAAGAAGTGAAATCCCACCAAAAACATTCTGTAAAAAACTAGCCAAGTCTCGATGGCGCTCTAGTTTATTTCTAAAAAGTAATGAAATATAACAAAGTCGTGCCAAGTCTAAGGTTCCTTATTGCGATTTCGTTATCATTATAGTTAATGTTGTGTGACTTGGCCGTTGAAGGGTAATACCACGTTTTCCAAGTGGCAATTTTCCATCGTCAATGGGTAGCGGTTCTTGCGACAGACAACAGCAAAGTACGAGTACATTTAATTTTGAAAATTTTGCAGGTATTCGTGTATATTTTAAGCCTTGTCATTACGTAGATAATTATTCGAATTCACTTCACTGGATATACCGATGACAAACATATTCTTGGTTGAGCTTTATAGTTATAAACTATGAGCTGAATTTTTTTTTCCTGAGGAGAGGAAGGCTGAGAATCCTCACAAGGAGCACGAAACGTACCCAGGATACCCCCGCAACGGCAAGTGTCACGGAGGTTATGTCGGACTGCACGCGACCGGAACGGTCCAGCCACGTGACCTACCGACTAAACTCAGCCTGGCCTAGGTTCTAAGAACCATATAGGCAAATCGTGAGGGCGACCAGCTGAAAATCAGCGAATTGTACTCTTGTGCAAAATTTGGCGCTGAGCTATATGGACCTTTCTGTGCTGCTGCAGCACACATGTACATCATTATTATTTCTGGTGGACAGGTCTGTTTCCCTATTCGTACTAACCTTAAATTTGATTTTTTTTAAATTTTTCTTGTAATTGAATAATAATTGTTCTGTGCGTGTGAATCTTTGGACTAAATAAAATATTTATCTATCTATCTAATATGTGTAAGCTTAAGTTTACGTAAAAAATCAATCTAGTCTAGAAAACCGATATTCAGACGCTTATAGAACGTAATGAAGTATTATTCTGAGAAATGTGTAGCAAACTGAGTCCATATATTCAGTAAACAATCAATGGGATTAGGAATCAATCGGTGATTATTAGTAAATCTCGAGTTTTAATTTATTTTAAAGTACAAATAACCAAGTATTACAACGAAAGAATCATGCACCGAGAATAAATGACATTATTTTGTTTAGTAACATTACAGATTAATAATGGCATAGTGAATTTTCCTTCAGAATTTTACGTATCATGTACCCATTTGGAAATCATAATTCAATCCACCCAAACAAATCATGTGGGAATGGTGTTAAGCGTGTAATATTTATTATTTTACAATACATTCCAAATTGTCACAACTAAAATTCTTTATTTATTGACACTCTATCAACAACTTCAATCTGCCAAAATATAATGTCATGTTTATCTATGTTACGACAACGAGTACTATTACATCATTCCCCCTCTTGGTTTCTTCTATAGAAGAAAGGCAGGTTAGAGGCGATCAATTGATACGTTGTCATCTTTGCCTTTAATTGTTACAGTAAAATATTTATCATGTTTTGCTTTAACTTCGAAGGGCCCTTCGTAAGTACGAGTAGGTTCTAAAGGTTTACGGACCTTATCTGTTCTTATAAATACGTGTGTACATGTTTCTAAATCTTTGTGAATAAAGGATACTTTTCTTTTATTAATTTTGTTAGGCATTGGTCTCATATCATTCATGACTCCCTGTAATCTTTTGTAAAAATCTTCTTGAAGATCATTTATAGGGATTTGAAAAAATTCTCCTGGAAGACGGATAGTTTTTCCATACACCATTTGACATATTGCATATTTTGCGTCATCTCTCAAAGCTGTGTGCATTCCTAGTAATATGGTAGGAATAATTTCACTCCAATTTGACTGATTATATGCTTTGATTGAAGTTTTTAAAGTTCTATGCAAACGTTCAACTTTTCCGTTACTTTGGGGATGATATGCAGTAGTATGTTTTAGATTAATTCCACAAATATTTGAAAGGTTTTTGAAAAATGATGAAGTAAATTGTGTGCCTCTATCTGTGATGACCGTGCTCGGTACACCGAATCTTGTAATCCAATTATTATAGAAAGATTTAGCTACTGTTTCAGCATAAATATCTGGTAGTGGTATAACCTCCATCCAATTTGTAAATCTGTCAATACATGTTAAGCAGTATCTATTACCTTCAGATGGTGGCATCGGTCCAATTAGATCTATATGTACAATGTCAATGTCAAGCGTGTAATATTTATTATTTTACAATAATATTCCAAATTGTCACAACTAAAATTCTTTATTTATTGACACTCTATCAACAATTTCAATCTGCCAAAATATAATGTCATGTTTATCTATGTTACGACAACGAGTACTATTACAGTGTAATTAAAAATGATTAGCTGTTGTAGTGATTTCCAAAGATAGTACCTATTTATTTGCATTATACTATCTTCTTCTAATATAAAGACCTACCTATGAAGTGAATAAATAATTATACATGTTTATAAAGTTTTGTAAGTTGCAGGATGTAGGCATTCAATAAGAGGTAAGTAGGGGGTCTACCTGTAACCGAAAAAGATGACAAAGGATCTACGACACAAAAATGTTTGGGAACCTCCGAGCTATTGAAACGAACAAGCAAATTATAAAAAAAACATGGAATAAACACTTATAGGATGCATTTACGACAAAAGTTTTATCACTTACCAGGTATAGCGTATACTATAGTGAAGCTAAATGTTCCAAACTGTTTCCTTGTTTCATGGCCAGGCCACTCCTCGGTGCAGAAGTGGACGTCTCTGGTTTCTATCTGAAATTACCAATGTCATTTAGGACTTGTCTAATAAGTATTATAATTCTTTGTATGCATGTTTGTTTTTCTTTCACATAAAAACTACAGTAATATAGCTTATATATTAGAATGACATATAGGCTACAATTTATAATTCCGCGGGTCGTCGGCGGGCGCGAGGAAGTCGCGGCCGCGGATACGGCGACCCGGAATGGACCACGCCCCTTCCGTAGCCCCGGCCACGCACCCGGGGCGTCGTCGGTGGAGGAGATCGGGGCAGTTAGTGTAGCCTCCCCTGAGGAGGGATCCCCTGTAGGCAGGGGAGCGGAGGCTGGGGGTTCCCGGAAGTCGCTTCGCGTTCCCTACATGCCTGAGGAAGGCCTGAGGTTTTTAGTGGGTAGGCCTCCCCCTTCTGGAGAGGAGAGCCCCACATAACCGCCGGCTCGCTACAGCCGGGGTATGCAATTTAATGCATTTTCCTCAGGGAAACAAAAGAAAAAGGCTATAATTTATAAAGAACTAGCTTTCTGCCCGCGGCTTCGCCCGCGTGGATTTCGGGATTGGGTCTATAGAGTGTTAAGCGGTTTATGGCGCGAAAGTTTTATAGCGCTTCCCGTGGGACTATCCGTTTTTCCGAGATAAAAAATACCGCAAAACCTTGCTCAAGAATCACTCTATCTATTGATGAAATTGATTGATCTGTGCAGTAGTTTTTGAGCGAAGCCTTTATTGCGCATCCCGTGGGTTCTGACGATTTTTCCGGGATAAAAAGTAGCCTATGTATGAAACACGTCAATTCGTCGCTCCGTTTTGCCGTGAAAGCGGACAGACATACAGACACACTTTCCCATTTATAATATTAGTATTGATTTGTGTAAATTGTCCAAAATATCACGATAACCGTCCTGTATAGACGAAATCGCTGGCACCAACTAGAAAACATAATAATTCCCTTTTACTCGGCTTAATAAAATTGTACAGTCCATGTCTCATACGGAGGCAATCAAAATTAAACTTGCACTTAATAAACAGTAAATTTATTACAAAACAACAACAATATAGAACTTATTATTAATAATTTTGGTCATGTGTAAAATTTATAAAAAAAAATTGCCACGCGCTACTAAACTGTGGAATGAATTGTCGCCAGCAGTATTTCCGAACCGAAACCTTAAAAAAAGAGCATACGAGTATACCCATTTAAAAGGCCGGCAACGCATCTATGACTCCTCTGGTGTTTGGGGTGTTTATGGGCAGCGGTTATCGCTTACCATCAGGTGAACCGTTTGGTCGTTTGCTGCCCTGTCCTACAAAAAAAAAAAATATCTTTGGTTCAGTAATATGATAAACACACGATCATCAGAAATTAAATTATGTGCTAAATACGACTGGGGGCTACTCCTGGCACTTCGCAGAAAAATAATTTCCATGAACTCCTTTTTTAGCATTATTAGGTGAATTATTAGCATTTGCGACGCAAATAACAAATTTTTATATCCAATAAGCAAAACAATCTAAGATTATTGAAACAGCTAACAGCCGACTAACGACTGTTAGCCGTTCCAATAATGGAAATAGATATGAATCCAAGCTAAGGAAAAAAAACGATCAAACTTGTATTTTATTTAGGTAATAAATCCAAAAAGTATTTGTTCATAATGAGTTTAGTCAAGTTTGAAGTCGTAAAGTTAGTTAATCCGTTCAGCAGGTTCAAGTGTATTTATGTTTAGTAGAAGTTTAATCTTGATACTATTTTTAGTTCTAAGTAACCAGACTCCTTTATGATTTGATAGGTCTGACTTTACGCCTAACATCTATTCAAAGATTAATCTATTCAAAGTTATATCTACTGAGCTAAGATGCCTATCAGTCGAATTTGGAAACCAGACGAGCTATTGTTCTAAACGCTTTACGTTAATTTTTTGGAGCAGATTTAGAGAATTTATTTATTAAAAGTTTTGATTAAATATATCATGGCTCACTTAAAGAAAATTTACAATGATTTGTGATACACACATGTTAACTGAAAATGTACTAACAGAAACATCTATACCTCATTATAAAATACGAATAGCACAGGGCAACATAATGTCGCCTTTAATTTTTCTGGTTTTATAAAACTTAAACTTATATTCTTGCCTAAAACTGTACATGTATGTAAGTACGACGATATTCCTTATTACTAGTGCTCGGGATAGGTAGTTTAATTTTGTGACATCAATAGTATGGATATGCCTGGGAACTTACTATTTGACGACCTCCATAGTCGAGTGGATAATACACCGGTTTCAAGGTGTCGCCATCTCTGAGGTCCCGGGTTCGAATCCCGGTGGGGGCAGATGTTTGTGTGATGAATGCGAGCATTTGTACCTTAGTCATGGTTGTTGATATATATTTCAATAAAAATTATTTATATATGTATAATATATGTATGTCTATCCGTTACCCTAGATCCCATAGCACAAGCCTTACAGAGCTTAGTTTGGGCTAGGCTAATTGGTGTTAGTGTAACAAATATTAAAAAAAAAAAAAAATGTACTTGTGATTTTGTGACATCAATAGTATGGATATGCCTGGGAACTTACTATTTGACGATCTCCATAGTCGAGTGGATAATACACCGGTTTCAAGGTGTCGCCATCTCTGAGGTCCCGGGTTCGAATCCCGGTGGGGGCAGATGTTTGTGTGATGAATGCGAGCATTTGTACCTTAGTCATGGTTGTTGATATATATTTCAATAAAAATTATTTATATATGTATAATATATGTATGTCTATCCGTTACCCTAGATCCCATAGCACAAGCCTTACAGAGCTTAGTTTGGGCTAGGCTAATTGGTGTGAGTGTAACAAATATTAAAAAAAAAAAAAATGTACTTGTGATTTTGTGACATCAATAGTATGGATATGCCTGGGAACTTACTATTTGACGATCTCCATAGTCGAGTGGATAATACACCGGTTTCAAGGTGTCGCCATCTCTGAGGTCCCGGGTTCGAATCCCGGTGGGGGCAGATGTTTGTGTGATGAATGCGAGCATTTGTACCTTAGTCATGGTTGTTGATATATATTTCAATAAAAATTATTTATATATGTATAATATATGTATTTCTATCCGTTACCCTAGATCCCATTGCACAAGCCTTATAGAGCTTAGTTTGGGCTAGGCTAATTGGTGTAAGTGTAACAAATATTTATTTATTTATTTTTACTTTATATTGAACTTTCAAAATAGTATTTCATCTATTAGTTTATTGTTGTAATAATAAGTTGTAAACATAAAATTTTACAATAAAAGCGAATAGAAACGAATAGCAAATAAAAACAGAAAAAAGTATTTTATTTGAAATATACTATGCTTCTTTTGCAACTAAAATAGTTTTATAAAGCATTTATTAATTTATAGATTATATAAATTAATAAATATATTATATATTATATATTTTGCTGAATCAAATTAGAATTGCAGTCCCTTCTCGCATACCCAGGCACCCGATAACACATATCTTCAATGTTCCTATTAGCAGAACAAACTTGGGTAAATTCTCGCCTATAAAAAGACTAATGAGATTTTATAACGATATTAATACACCTGACATTGACGTCCTAAATGACCCCGAACGCACTTTTAAAAAGAAGTGCGCTGATCTGCTTTCTTTGCGTGATGTTCACTGTAGTTATTAATTAATTAAAATAATTCTTTATAATCGTAGTTTTTAGTAATTGTAATCATTTCATACAATTGTGTTGTTTTCTGTCAATGTTGTATACACCTGTAGTGGCATATCTTATAAATAAGAATTTACTGCGATATTATCCTGATAAACAATGTATTTGATATTGTCGATGATGTATCTAAATAAATAAATAAATAAAATAAATAGATATGCTCCCTTGACTTCTTTTATCATGGAAAGATCTTTTTCGATTTATAAATGAATTATGAATATGAAAAGAAATTCCTTGACACCCCGAATTAATGAAAATCATAGTATTATTTTATAATAAACACGACGATGATGATTATGTTGGCGATCTTCAATTCGAAAACGAATAATTACACCATCGGAGCAACACTATGTACTTTAATGTTAATATAAATATATGTTTATTTTTAAATTTGATTTATATTGTAAGATTGTGATAAATATCTGTAATATATGGAGACCTATTTTTGAATTACGAATGCGATTTCGAAATCACCGCTGACTAAATAGTCAGCGGTGACTTTGAAGTCACGGATTCCTAAGCATCCAATTTTTGAAAGTCGATCGCAGAGCTGCCAACATAGATAAAGTACACACATAAATGTAAGAGTTCGGATCCACGCAGAATGTAGCCGCTGCCGGTTATTGCCGGCTTAAAACAAAGATAACATTTCCACAAGTATGGCTTGATTACGAATAGGTGAGGGCACTCGTAATGAGGTGACATCCGTGACTAAGGTAGTCACATACGTGATATTAAAAAATAAGAATTATTGAAAATCGGTGATTATTAGTCACATTGGTGATTTCGAAGTCGCATTCGTAATTTAAAAATAGGTCTCCTGAACATGACTTTTTTCCTTCTACTCACTCCTATAAACCTACAAGTAAACAATAAGTGTAATTTTCATGATTATATAAAATGACATAAGTTCCATTACATTATTTAAGGTCCCGGAAATCACGCTGATTTTAGGTTTATCCATGTTACGCTTACATTGACTTTTTTTCTGCAAGTATATAAAATTAAACTACCTATTCCGAGCACTACTTATAACATAATTAGAATAAATAAATCACGAAATTCGTGCTTTATGACGACCATCCTTAATAACTTCAAAGATCATCCTCAATAAATATTCTCAATTTGGCTACCTTCTTTTGTGTATTATAAAATATATTTTTTTAAATTTATTAAAATTACATTGCTAGTGGTACAGATTAAATGACTAGTTATAATTACAAAAAACGATCCGCCATATTGTTATTATTCTGCCGTCGTGAGCCAGTTTAGAACGATTGAGGTATCACGGTAACATTACGAGGAGTACGGTAGCATGTATGTTTTCAGTTTATATAATACTAGCTGGCCCAACAGACGTTGTCCTGTCAAATGTCTCAAATGTCACGTTGTCTCACGTTGTCTCAAATGTTTTTAAATAAATAATTTAGCTGAAAAACAATATCTATATGACCGTATTGTGAATCTAAACCATCCTCAAGCCCCCTGGAATACACACAAAAAATTTCATCAAAATTGGTCCAGTCGTTTAGGAGGAGTTCAGTCACATACACACGCACACAAGAAATATATATATTAAGACTAGACGTCGCTTGCTTGCCGCGGGGTGCAAGCACCCCGCGGTGGGGTGGTCCATCCCGGCTGTGTTTGACAAAAATTGTGGTCTGTCGAAAAATGGGGAAAAAATGTCGTCTTGTTTGTCACAAAAATCAAATGAAGTACAAAACTGTGTACGGTTGTTAATACACTAAGAAGCTCACGGTGAACGTGGTCGCCTGAGTGCCGCGAGGTGCGCGCACCTCGCGGAGGTGTGGCCTATCCCACTTCTGTTAAAAAAATTGGCGGTCGGTCGAAAACTGGTAAAAATTGTCTCCATTTAAGTCAAAACAAACTGAAAAATCGTGTGCAGTTTAAAATACACTAAGAAGCTCACGTCGATTATAGTCACGTGAGTGCCGCGAAGTGCGCGCACCTCGTGGTGGTGTGGTCTATCCCGCCAATGAAAAAAATATTGGCTGTCGGTCAAAAATAGGTGAAAAATTGTATCCATGTATGTCATTAGAAACTAAAAAACTCTGTACGGTTGTAAATACACTAAGAAGCTCACGGTGATTGTGGTTGCGTGAGTGCAAACAAGTGTGCAAAAAAGTGTGGTCTGTCCCACTACTGATAAAAAAAATTGGTGGTCGGTCAAAAATTGGTAAAAAATTGTCTCCATTTATGTTGCAAGGAAATAAAAAACTCTGTGCAGATGTAAACACACTAAGATGCTCACTGCAAGTGTGGTCGCGTGAGTGCCGCGAGATGCACACACCTCGCGGTGGCGCTGCTCACAATACGTTTTTCAAATAAAATCTTATACAGTTGCGAACCGGTGCAAAAGCATATCGAGGTAAGTAAAAAAAAAAAGAAATTGTCATTTTACTATACCGCACATTTGGGTCCGTTCTACTCTTAAAGTCCTTTCATTTGATACCCATATAGTGAAAATCGCAAAAAAATGTCAGTCGCCATGTTGGATGGGCGGCCATATTGAAATTTACGAAACGTCACTTATAGCGTCGTGTTCTACTCGTCAAGGCCTTTCATTTGATACCCATAAAGCTTGGGTTGGAAAACAAAAAGCGGTCCGCCATTTTGAGAACAGCGGCCATTTTGAATTTTTTTATATTGTCTCAATCAATGTCAATTGGGAAAAACTTGTCTTCACTTATTTCACATGAAACTACAAAACCGTATACGGTTGCAAAAACACTAAAAAGCTCACCGTGAGCGTGGTCGCCTGAGTGCCGCGAGGTGCGCGCACCTCGCGGTGGTGTGGTCTATCCCACTACTGATAGATAACATTGGAGGTCGGTCGAAAATTGGTGAAAATTGTCTCCATTTGTGTCAAAAGAAACTACAAAACCGTGTACGGTCGCAAGAACACTAAGAAGCTCACGGTGAGTGTGGTCACTTGAGTGCCGCGAGGTGCGCGCACCTCGCGGTGGTGTGGTCTATCCCACTACTGAAAAAAAAAATTGGCGGTCGGTCGAAAACTGGTAAAAATTGTCTCCATTTAAGTCAAAACAAACTGAAAAACCGCGTGCAGTTGTAAACACACTGAAAAACTCGTGGCGCTGGTGGTCGCGTGAGGTGCAACGCACCTCGCAGTGGCGTTGCTCGCAATGCGTTTTTCAAATAAAATCTTGTACAGTGGCGAAGCGCTGAAAAAGCATATCAAGTAAAGTAAAAACAAAAAAAAAGAACGTGTCATTTTACTATAACACACATTTGGTTCCGTTCTACTCCTAAAATCCTTTCATTTGATACCCATATAGTGGAAATCGTAAAACAATGTCAGTCGCCATGTTGGATCGGCGGCCATATTGAAATTTTCGACACGTCGCTTATGTCGTCGTGTACTACTTGTCAAGGCCTTTCATTTGATACCCATAAACCCATAAAACTTGTATACAAAATTGTCTACGTTTGAAAATACACTAAGGGAGTCATGGCGTTTGTGGTCGCGTCAGTGCCGCGAGGTGCGCGCACCTCGCGGTGGTGTGGTCTATCCCACTACTGAAAAAAAAAATTGGCGGTCGGTCGAAAATTGGTAAAAATTGTCTCCATTTGTGTCAAAAGAAACTACAAATCCGTGTACGGTTGCAAAAACACTAAGAAGCTCACGGCGACTGTAGCCGCTTGAGTGCCGCGAGGTGCGCGCACCTCGCGGTGGTGTGGTCTATCCCACTATTAAAAAAAAAAATTGGCGGTCGGTTGAAAATTGGTTCAAAATTGTACCCATGTACCTATGTCATATGAAACTGAAAAACTGCGTGCGGTTGTAAGCACACTAAAAAGTTAACGACTCACTATTGCGATTTTCAAATAAAATCTTGTACAGTTGCAAAGCGGCACAAAAGCATATCGAGGTAAGTAAAAAAAAAAAAAGAAATTGTCATTTTACTATAAATCACATTTGGATCCGTTCTACTCTTCAAATCCTTTCATTTGATACCCATATAGTGAAAATCGCAAAAAAATGTCAGTCGCCATGTTGGATCGGCGGCCATATTGAAATTTTGGAAATGTCACTTATGGCGTCGTGTTCTACTCGTCAAGGCCTTTCATTTGATACCCATGAAGCATGGGTTGGAAAACAAAAGCGGTCCGCCATTTTGAGAGCGGCGGCCATTTTGAATTTTCTTCAATTTTTCTAACGTGGCTGTATTAGACTTGCAAAACCCTTTCATTTGATACCCATATTGTAGGGATTACAATACAAATGATACTTGGCCTTTTTGGACCGGCGGCCATATTGGTTTTTTAACGTTGCCACCAATTGGCTTCCATAGTGCTGAAAAAATCATTTCATTCGATACCCATATCACCGTATCGGCATTGAAAACCGCGAGAATAAAGCAAAAAGAGGATATTAACCATAACAAAATGGCCGCCAGCGCCGCCGCCATCTTGAAAATGTCAAACGTCAATTTTTTCCAGTATAGTAGACTATACTCCTTATTGATTGGCGGTAACTGCAGGCGCGCAACTGTCATCGGTTCGCGTCAAAAAATTCACAAATTCGCCGAAACCGAATTCTGCCATAGCGCCCAGTATTGCCATATATCTGGCCCAAAATGGTGGTAAAAATGATCAGCAAGGCCCCATCGACCCCGCCATGTGAAAAAAAATCGAAAAACACGCGATTTACGTTCTCCCCAAAATCTGGGAAATTACCCCAAAATCGGGGTAAATTACCCCACCGTTCGATGCGACTCACTGAGCACTACAAAAGGTCACCCGGGGTTGTCAGTCGAAAAACGCCGGCAACCCCGCGAAAACCGCGATTTAACTTTTTCGAAATTGCAACTTTTTACAAAATGGCCGCCGGCGGCGCCGCCATCTTGAAATGTCGGAGTTTCGGATTTTTCCCAATATCTGCACCGTATACGGGGTGGGATGACGTTTGTCCCGCGACTCCAGCGCACTCCGATCTGGGAGATCAATTCGGGTCAAAGTCGGTCTGCGAAAAGTTTCCAACCTCCGTGGAGGCCAGTGTTGCCAGTGGAGAAAAATGAAAATACCAGAAAGTCATAGAGGCCCCGCCGGCCTATAGGCCCATGGTATGGGAAAAATCCAAAAGTCGTTATTTCGATTTTCGCCTTTCGCCGCCCCTAGGGGGAAAACTACTAAAAACGGTAGAAATTTTCTCCCACCTGGCAACACTGCTCGCCGAGCTCCACCCCCGCCCGGAACATGTCACCCCGGTCGGAGGCCGCCATCTTGGCGAAAATCCGGTCCGAAAATTGCGTCAAAATTGGCGATCCAAGATGGCCGCCGGCGCCGCCGCCATGTTGTTTTTTGCCGCGCGCCGCAAATTTCCCGAAAGTCGAGGACAGTCCCGACCACGCGAAAAAAGAAAATCCCGGAAAAAAGCAAGCGCCGTGCCGGTCGACGGTCGCAAACACGGGTCGAAACGGGTTTTTCAGTCCAAGATGGCGGCGGCGCCATTTTGTTTTTTCTCAGTTTGACAGCCGCACCGCATGCCAGTCACAGCAAGGAACACCCCCACCAAACGCCGTCAAAAACGGAGCCGATTAAAAAAAGTTGACATTTCGCGCGGGCCGCCATGTTGGTTTGGCAAAAATCCCTTTATCCCATTCTGTGAACTAAAAAATCTAAAAAATTCCACCCTAACATCAAAACACTCAAAACACCCTCTAAACACCCTAAAAACACCCCTGATCAGTGAGTCAGTCAGTGAGTGAGTGGTAATCGAGCTTTATATATATAGGAGATAAGCAAGAGTTAAAATGATATATTCATTATTATATCATATGAAAGGTAAATAAGTCTAGTTTATAGCAAAGTTATTTTATTTATAAAAAATACAAGAATATTTCATTTTGAATATATAGAAGTATTGTTACATAATATACCTATATACTGAAGCTATATACTGAAGCAACATTTTCAGGCGCTAGTTGGCAACTCGTCATAAATGTCACATTGTCATCATCATCTTACGTATATATTTAGTTATAGCATTACATGTATGTATATGTGTGTATATATATATATATATATATATATATATATATATATATATATATATGTATATGTGTGTGTTTATTTATTGTATTGTATGTATATTCATGGTATATATATGTTTGTATTATGAATAATTTCTTTAACAGTTTTGGTTGCTTTGACGTTACTCATTATAAGTAGCATTCCGTAGACACTCACAGGTTGGCTGGAAGAAATCTCTAATAGAGATAAGTCCACCTTTGTGAACCACATATTTTTTTAAAATTGTTTTTCTTTGTATCTAATTATGGCAATAAAGTATTTATATATACCTACTCCTTCCTTGACCTATGATGACTCCAGAGCTGCGATAACGTCGTCTTCGATTTATTAATACCTACGTTAAATGAGACTATTTTCGCTTAATTCACGTGCGCCGGGACAAACCCCTCTCACGATTCGCGTGGGCAAGTTTCAACCATCACTGGGTTGCGTATCACTGAAGTGTGGGAGGTCATTAATATATATGAAGAAAAACAAGTGCCCCATTTACTTGATTCCCTTTCAAAACTCTTCTTTCAATATCACCATCACACTTGCCATCTCTCGTAAACTATGTATTGTATATTATTACTGATTTAACCCTAGAATGATAATAATATATGTATACTAGCTTTTGCCCGCGACTTCGTTCGCGTGGACTTCAGGTTCGTCCCGTCTAGTCTAGTAATAAGTAAGAAATACGGTAACTAAGCACTGCAGAGCCCTAATCATAGGCCTATAGGTAGCTACTGCAGTATGCTCCTATAAACTACATTTAACGATCTTTTTCCTAATGTGTTTTTTTTTACGACTTCACATTAGAAACCTCAAAAATTGTAGCCTATGTGTTGTTCTGATGTATAAGCAGTAGTTTTTACGTGAAAGAGTAACAAACATCCATACTTACAAACTTTCTAACTTTATAATAGTAGTAGGATTTAATAATAAAAGCTAAGTCACAGTTTGATATGACTGAGATACAAATAGAAAGAAATATTGGTAAAGCGCTTATCATTTTCTGAAAAATACACATAAATATCTATTAAAACACTAGTAATAATTGAGAAAAAACAAACATCAATCAAAAACTATAGACATGTGTATGCTGCAGAAATCAAAAGGTCAAGGCTCAGCTAAATATTTGCCTAATTTAGACAAATCACAGATTTTCAGCCATCACATTTTTTGAGTGAGTAGAGTTTTACAAAATGAGCAGATAAAATGAATGAGCGAAACAAAGAAAAATATAAATAAATAGTAAAAAAAGAGCTCCACGAGGCCATAACTATCGTTGTCTCTATAGAATAATTATTACAAAGAGTCAAGCGAGTACGAATAAATCTTTAAAGTACTTTCAATAAATATAATTATACTTATATAAAGTATATATACAAATACGAAGATCTGATACTGGTATATATGTATAAAGATGTGACAACTGAAAACTGTTCGGCCGAGGTAGCTACCTACCTTACTCTACATAAAACTTAGATGCCTAACTTTTATATGTCTAAATAATATTTTTTCACATGTTTTTTAAAAGTATCCTTGGAAGACAATTTTCTAATTAAAGCTGACACGTCTATTTTTAATGCACAGAAATACAATTACGAAATCTGAAATCACGGAAGTTATAACAAAAGACAACAAAAAGTGAGATGAATCATAAAAGCGACGTTTCCAATCTTAGACGAGGCACTCGACATTTACCGGTGAATTACCTCAAAGCTTTGTTCTCGTAATTTTCATTCACAGAAAACAATTCAGTTACAACACAAACAAGAAGCATTGGCAACATATCTTCCGTAATGAATTTTGTGACGAGAACTCTTCGTAGCTACGTATGTACAGAGGAAACGTAACATACAACCTATTTTCAAAGTTAAAAGATATTACGGCGAATAATATATATTAACCTTGACACAGTTCCATAGAGGGGAAGTATTCAAAAAAATATTATTAATAAATATTACTCAGAGGAAATAAACTTTTACTTATAGTAATTAAAGCAACTAGATTCACAAATTTTCAAAATTCTACTAGTTCCAGATGTAAATTTACCAACAGTTAAAAATATTACATTGTATTTGTTTTTTTTTTTAATATATATTTTCTTCATTGAAAATGTCAAGTTAGAAAAAGTCAGATGTCAAGTTAAAAAAGGTCGAGTCTTATTACATATGGGAAAATATATAATAAGTAACTATGTCTATTAACTCTTGGATATATCAGCCTTTAATCTGTCTCTCAATTCAAAAGCTCGGACGCACCGTTTGAATGGCAAAGTATTGAGCACTCGACGAAGGAGGGATAAGGGCATTTATCACAAATGAAGGAACAGAATAAGACGATTGAGAAATGTGGCGAAAACGACAAATGTGGATTTCTTTTTCCAATTCATAAAATATATGAAATGGATCTATAATTGTGTTTGCTTATCTTAGGGTTACACAAAAGTAGGATAATGTGCGTGTATTTTATTACGACGCCCCTAATGCCCATTCCACAGGTAGAAGAAAAAACCTGGCTGAACAAGAGAACAGAGGAACTACACCTAAAAGAATGGATAACCAAGGAGGGATGCAAGCGAACGAAGGATGCAGTCCCGGTACCTTTCAAGAAACTTGCCCGTTCCCTTATCAAACTAAAGAGAGACAAGATCCGAAAGGTCATAGCTACCATAACTGGACACTGCCTTAAATAAACACCTGTACACAATTGGTATAACAGACAGCCCCTTTTGTAGAGGATGCATGGAGGCAGAGGAAACGCCATAGCACGTTCTTATGGAATGTGTAAGTGTGGCTGACCAACGGCACTCACAATAAATATGAATAAAATGTAAAGACGCGGGCTGCTTACAGGTCGGTCTGTTATTGTCGCGTCAGTGCAGCCATCACGTTCAACGCACTAACATCTACTAGGAAGAGCGTGCGGGCAACAAGCGCAAACAGGTTTTTGGCATAAACAATATGTTTTAAAGTAATAGGTGATAATGGAAATTGAGGCTTCGATATTTCACGATTAACGACTTAATGCTGAGCTGATAGAAATCAATTTATAATACAAGTATTAAATTATACTCCTGCGAACATCCACGGTTTTTTTCACACATTCTTGCCGGCGGCACCTGCGCCGCCAAACCCTCCATGATCCCTTAGTTCGGCAGCCTTCAGCATCGCCAAGACTAGGTTCCCTCATGATTAGGCCGGCGTCACTTTGACTTCCCGCGCCTCTTCTAGCGCTTTTGGGCTCCCTTTATGGACCTGCGCTGCATCGCCCCTCTCCTGAGGGGCGGTCGCCCTCACGATTTGCCTATATGGTTTTAGGACCTAGGCCAGGCTGAGTTTAGTCGGTAGGTCACGTGGCTGGACCGTTCCGGTCGTGTGGAGACCGACATAACCTCCGTGACACTTGCCGTTGCGGGGGTATCCTGGGTACGTTTCGTGCTCCTTGTGAGGATTCTCAGACTTCCTCTCCTGAGGAAAAAAAAAACACACACATTCCAAAATTGAAGAGCGTCGGTGGCGCTGTGGTCTCGGCACTGGTCTGTGCGCCGCATAGAATCGGGAGGCCCGCGATCTAATCCCACCGTGTACCAATGTGTTTTTCGTTCCGAATTTCATATGTACATTTATCCGAGGCTCCTACGGTGAAGGAAAACATCGTGAGGAAACCTGCGTACATCTGCGAAGCGATTCAAAGGTGTACGTAGTCAACCAACCCGCACTGGGCCAGCGTGGTTGACTAAGGCCTAATCGCCCTAACGTAGGTAGGGTAGGCTGGAGCCCCTCGGTGGAGACGTATATGAGCTGTGATGACATTCCAAAAAACAAACCGATTAAGGAGAACATTTGTGCGTCGGCCACTTTATAAACTTACCGATATATTTCTATAAGTCTTAGATATAATAGGCACTGTCTCCCTCTTGACTGTGGCGACCATGAGCAGTGGTATGAAGATCAGCAGCGCGGCCACCCAGATCAAGCTGAGCAGCATGAGTGCCTGCTTGCGGCCTGGAGGTCTCAGCCGTGGCTCTGGGGAGATAGACAGCCAGCGGTCCACTGACATAGCAGTGAGGGTGAAGACACTTGCAGCTACTGCTACACCTAAGGAAATATTAACAAAGCATTAATACTGTCACTCCATGTATCGATATTAAATAAGATTTTTTTCAATAACTCGCTGTTATTTTACATAACCTTCAACAATGTCTTACCAAATCAGACAAGGTTTTTGAAATATTTCGAATTTGTTTTCCGCTTGTAGCTTTCCCTTAAAATATTGGAATTTTTGACAGAAAAGTCGATTTATGTTATTTCTCGAATCTACGTCTAACTATAAATACTGTTACAAAAAAGTGTTATATTTTTCTACTTGGAATCTTATTTTACGCCAATCAGTTGTCAAATATTTTTGTGATCTTAAAATGAGAAACGAATCCCTGTGATTACATTACACAAAGTAGGTATGAAGCCAAATAAAAATATTGAAACTCTATTCGCTCGGTATATTAATATGTACAACGAAGCTATACTATTTATGGCAGAAAAAGATCAGGACGTATTTTTGAATCATTAGACTTGAATTTGGAATTTGGAATACAAATCGTTCAATTTTTTAGATTTTTGAATCACTCGAATTCAGTGTTATCATTAAAAACAAATTCTTAATTAAATTCCGTTTCACAAAAACAAAAAACCGGTGATGACCCACACGTGAAACGGATCACTGACAAGGTCACTTCAGCGTTGGATATTCTACTAGTAGAAATAAAAAACGAGTGGGTTGAACCACTCGTCGCTTAACGCACGAAATGAACGATTTCACGATCACTATTTCGAATGCGAATTGGTTTTCTATTGTTTCAAAAATTCGTCTCCAGATCGCCCACATAGCGCCTGTATGGAAAAAGTGATAAAAACAGTAAAAGAAGGAATTTGAAGAAATTCAGTCAGAAAGCAGAAGCAAAAAAAAAAAGGTTAAAAAGCAAAGAAATTCTACGAATGGCGCTCACTGAAGAATAGTTTCCTGCTGAAAGCTGGTATGGCATTAAAATAACAATATGAATCAGATTTTAATTCCAAAAATAAATACAAATTTTTTGAACCTATGAAAGATGAATGCCCTTTATACTGTACCTACGAGCAATCTGATGACGCTATAAAGAGACGATATAAGAAAAACAAAAGCTTCAAGCTTAAAGAGAAAAGAAATGATACGATTATTGAAAAAGAAAAAATAGGTGCAGCTATCAAAGTTAATATTTAATATCGTAGTAATATTTGACTTGCAGAATGATTTGAGTGTACGTCAGGCCAAAGTGATTACCTATGACTAAAAAAGCAATTATCCGTTTTATAATATTAAAGTTTTTAATACCATATTGTTATCTACTACACACGTAAATAGTTATGAGAAGCGCAAGAATAGATCGTACTTTGTTATATATTTTTTTAATATGAATACAAGAAATATATTCCGATGGTTGTTATGGACAAAATAAAAATCGATCTACCTATTTTATACAAAATTTTGAAACGTCAAAGTTAACATGAGGCAAATTCATGGTTTGTGTAGCGCTGACCAGATTTACAGCAACATTTTGAAATCAAAGATCACGAAAGGCGAAAACCATTCGTAAAACCAACATTGGCAGTGCCCTAAAAAAGGAATTGATTTATTGGACTAACCTAATGAAGGCGAGCGTATCTGTTTCACAAGCAAATAAATCGTTTTCCAAATATTATTTTGACGACAGTTATTCAGAACTTCATTCAAACGATCCTTAAACTGCCTTATACAGGTGTAAAGGAGAAAAGGTTAATTAAGGTGCTATTGAATATATGTACGATTTCAAGGTGCTTATCACTAATTTATTTCAATTCGTAAAAATTTTAGTTTTTGTTATACTGGAGCTATTCTATTCTATCATTATTTTTATGAGTCACTAACTAGATTTAGAAAATATACATATATGACTAGCTGTGCCCGCGACTTCGTCCGCGTGGAATGTAATGAAAAAATGTCTAAGTAGCCTAAGTTACTCCTTATTACATAAGCTATCTGCCAGTGAAAGTGCCGTCCAAATCGGTCCAGCCGTTCCAGAGATTAGCCGGAACAAACAGACAGACAGTATTTTGGTATGTGTACCGTATATACATTCATATGCATGTAGTAGAAAGCGGTTATTTTAATATTATAAACAAACACTCTAATTTTATTTATTTGGATTGATGTATAGAGGAATCAAAGTTGTGTTATTTCTAAATCGAAAGATACATTTTAGTTTTAGAATTGAACCTTGTATTTTTCAGGTCTTCAAATATTATAATGAAACACTTAAAAAATAATCATAATAATATTAGTACGTTTATAATCTAAAAATATTTCAAATGATGTATTAATTACTTTCATACTCCCACTCTCTGAAAAGATATTGATCGGAAACCGTAAAACTTTATCCCTATAATATTACGATCTATCACCGACTCGTGCTCGGAAGCATTGAAAATATTAGGTCTTTACCTATGAAATTGCCGTTTTCCATGAAAAAATTTAAACGATTTTTTTTCATGTATTTTTTATTTGTATTAATCGATGTAATCACCCATGCAATCAATGCATCTTTGCCAACGTAGTGGCAGTTTATTGATGCCCTTCTTAAAGAAATCAGCTGGACGGGAAGCAACAAATTCTTCAAAGGCATGTTGTACTGCCTCTCGGGTATTGAATTTTTTTCCCGCCAAGAAGTTATCCAAATTCTGGAAAAAGTGGTAGTCTGTAGGCGCAAGGTCTGGTGAGTAGGGTGGATGACGGAGAACTTCCAACCCCAGGTCTTGCAACTTGGAGACCGTCTGTTGTGCAGTATGAGGTCGCGCGTTGTCGTGCAGGAGCAGTGGAGAAGAGCGATTGACCAATGCTGGTTGGAAATGTGTCAGCTTCTCCATCATTGTGTTCAATTCTTCACAGTATACATCTGCAGTAATGCTCATCCCGTTCGGCAAGAAGCTGTGATGAATCACACCGGCGCTAGACCACCAAACAGTGACCATCACTTTTCTAGGGGTAAGTTTTCGTTTAGGGCATTGCTTAGGTGCTGAACCAGGATCCAACCACCTTGCTGAGCGCTTGTGGTTATCAAACAGAATCCATTTTTCATCTCAGGTAACAATGCGGTTCAAAATTCCTTCATTTGTGTGTCTGTTGAGCAGTGCAAGGCACGTCTCGACGCGTACTTCGAGCTGGCGATCATTGAGTTCATGGGGCACCCATTTGTCAAGTTTTTTTACCTTGCCAATTTGACGCAAATGGACCAAAATTGTTTTGACGCTAACGTCGAAAGCTGCTGCTAATTCAGCCGTAGATTGTGTATCATCAGCTTCCACAATCGCCTTTAATTCGTCATTGTCAACCAAAGTCTTCGGACGACCGCGAGGTTTATTTTTCAAGTCGACATTCCCAGAACGGAAGAGAGCATACCAATAACAGGTGGTGCGTTGGTTTGTAGTGTTAGCTCCGTAAACGTCGTTGATGTTGCGTGCCGCTTGTGCCGCGTTGCTGCCACGACGGAACTCATATTCCATAATTACTCGAATTTTTAACGTATCCATGATGGCGAAACAGATTGAAATGCGATGAAAATGTAACACTAATCAATAAATAAATGACTACTTTTGGAAAAAGAATCCCATGTTTTTAAAACAAAATTAATTTGAAATTAGAATTCTTAGCCTAACAAAAACTATTTTGATTTGAAATGGCCAGTACTGCAGAACGGCAATTTTACTTATTAGTAAGCTGACCTTTAATTTGCATTTCAGTCCACAGATTCCACAGATTGGTCTTCAATCTTCGTCTCAATTTAAAAAGTCGTCTCTTTTTTACCCTTTCGGCCCGTTCAGATTTTCTCAGAACATATTTCCGGACATACTTTATGAAATACACGAGTTTTTAATAATTAGATAAAACAAATAATACGTTCTATAATACTTAGAAAATTATGATTATATATACAAAAGTAATATCGACAATAAAATAAAATGGTACGACGGAACTATTTGGCTTCTGGTTTGGCAACGAGATGCGTAGCGCGCCATCATCAGTTTGAATTGTCAAGCTTGGTACAGAGAGGCAAGAATCCTTATCGCCGTGAGAGATGGCGCCACACGTCGCAGTTTTAGTATCGAACGGACAGTTAGTTCATACTTTCAAACCATCAGAAAAGTACTCTGTGCATCCTATATCTCTCGCAAAATTATGTGAACTCAACGCGCCTCCCCTCCAAATTTTTAATTGTTAAGTACTATGCTAAGAAGTCTCGCCTCTCCGCATTGTCACATCTTGGAGGATTGCCGCAGCTGTTCAGGTAAGACTTTTCTTTCTTGGATAGGTTTGTCTGCGCAATTCAACGCTGAACCAGCTCTCGCCTTCGCATATACAGTCCAGTAAAATTTTCAATTTGTCATCACGACATAATCCTTTTCTTTTCGCTCAACCAGCTTCTGTCTGTGATTTATTCAATTGTTAATTACGTAATAATATGAAATGATTGCGCGATGTTTTTGTATTCATCGAAAATATTTGTACCTAAATTACTTTTATATAATTAACTTTGCATATAATTTACTCTTCACATCCAACGTGAGCAGCATTTCTGCACTGTATCTTCATCTTCTTGAAAAGAGAATAAGGTCCTCTAAAGCTGGTTATTTTGCGAAAAGAAGTAAATCCGTAACCATCCATGGGAGGTCTGATTTCAGAAGATCAGTTCAACACCTACAGATAGTGCCATCTATACGTATATAGTATATAAGTAATATGTCAAGAACGTACATATTTTTGACACGCTCAAAAACAATTTTGGATTAAATTCGATATTGGATTGCTAAAAATGGATTAGAATTTAATATTGATTTCGGGCGTAGGAGATTCGAACACCAGTGATTCAACTTACTTAGCACCTGGCTTGTATTCTCCTGATAACAAGGCCAGTGGTGGTCATTTTTGTTTTTCTCTTTCATTCTTGTTTCTCTCTGTTTTCAAACGTACTCATATGAGTTCTAGCTTGATTGCTTTTAACATTTTTAATTAGCACGAATCGTTTTGTTACAAAGAAATATATTGACACTTAAAGATAGTAATCGAAATATATATGTGAAACAGCAATTACTTGTAGGTAACTTTCGTTATCATCATCCATATCCATTCCAAAGATTTGCACAGGGTGTTTAGTTCCGTTTCCCATCATACTCCTCCAGTGGTTAGTACACCGATTTCAAGGTGTCGCCAAATCTGAGGTCTTGGGTTCGAGTGCCAGTGGGGGCAGATGTTTGTGTGATAAATACGACCATTTGTATCTTAGTCATGATTAACGTATATTTCTATCGAAAACATTTATATATGTATGTCTATCCGTTGCCCTAGATCCCATATCACAAGCCTTACAGCGCTTACTTTGGGCTAGGCTAATTGCTTTTTGACGTGAAACCTCTTTAAAATCGCGCCGAAACATACGGGTACTAGGTTTAAAAAGTGGACCGTAACGAAAAGGTCTATATCATCGTACCTCAATAATTAAAAAACTATTAGTCTTAGAAACAAAAATGTGGTGTGAATATTTCACTTATATAGTCAGCTCGCTGTTGTGACATTGATTTTTTTATTAAAATACTTAAAACACCGTCAATCTTGTTTTAATTTCAATCTTTTACTTTAAAAGCAATTCCCTATCATAGACGTTTCACGTTAAAACCAACGGCCGTGTGGCCCAGCACAGCCCCACCCGATTTTTTTTCCCTCACAAGGAGCACGAAACGTGCCCAGGATATCACCGTAACAGCAAGAGCGGACTGCTTCAGCTGATTATGGATATCAGCCGAAGCAGTCCTACCGGTGTGACCCCACGGGTTGGATGGGACCTTAATGGGTGTAAGTGCAGGAAATATGTATGCTAGCTCATGCGGCTCAAACTTGTCTTAAGCTTCTTGAAGGTTTTTAGTTCAACATATTACGTTTTGTATTTTTTCAAATAAATAACAAACATCAATAACATAACACTGCCTGTTTTGTTTTGTAATTCTTGTTTGTAAGGACCGAACAAAACAAAAATTTGCTCTTGGCGATGTAATATTAAAATCATGACCACACAATTTTTCTTTGATGAAAAATTCCAATGAATCCGGGTTATTAGGCGTTGTTATCATTAAAGCTCATGGCAAAAACAAAGACGTTGAAAACAATGAAAATAACGTTGATTGAACAGAATAATTAATCGTATTTATCGTATTGCTCACTTTATACTTGACGATAAATTGTATTAATGAACAACATGCTGTCTCTTGCGGGTTGTTTGATGTTTCAATTATAATTATTATTATTAATTGGTGTTATAATAGATAACCTTAAGTTTAAGGTAAATTCAAACTGTAATAATTTAGGTAGATTTGTAGGCCCCTTTCTTAATTTGAATCACAATTTTAATAACTTTATAGTCATTCAAAGCCAAGAGCTATTTTAATTAAGTCAGAAAAAAAAATAAAAACTATGAATTTTCGGTGACGGACATGCTCAAGTGTATCTTCTGTAGAAGTCAACCTCCTGTAGAATAGCAAATAAGTAACTACGAAGATTGTTTTAACGTATTATGTCACAGACCTGCAAGTGTTTCCCTCAAAGGAAGTAACTGAACTTGATTTCAATTCCGCTTATATGATACTGGTACGAACCTAATGTCAATAACGGGTTGCTTTGAGTGATTTTGTGTTTAACTTATCAGCAATCTAAGGCTTGCTTCTGTATATTCAGAGCTCTTAGTCTATACCATATCTAGTTACATAGACTAAAATTCAATAGACTGATTGAGAAAGGCTTTCAAGGTGACTGCTAAAACTAGAACTGATCAATGGTACGAGTACATTGGATTAGGTCAAAGAAAATAAAATGTATACAATCGCTTAACTGCTGACCTTAGAAACAAAAGATTCGTAACTGAACGCCAAAAGAAAAATTATACTCATTTTCAAGGTACAATAGAATGAAATGCAATGACGCATTTTATCTCTGTCTATTATATCGCTACACTGTTTTGAGATTGGCAGGGTAGGCTACTGTCGCTGGGTTATCAATCATTTAGATTAAGGGACAAGACAAGACTGTGTGTCTTACGAGTATCACTAGCGTGGTCCCTTTTCTGGTAAAGGTAATTCAAACACACAACTGAAATGAATTTCCTTTATTATATTTTTCTCAGTAATAAAACGGATTCTAAGAATGTGCGGAAATTTTAACAAATCTAATCTATTCGATACTTTACGCAGAATCTGAATTCGGGAAAATATTGATAAACTGATTGTCAGATTTGATGTCGCCTGTAATAAAAATCGTACTCACCTATTTAATTACATATTTTTAGAAAAACTAATTTTTAAAATAAATTTAGAAAAATATATTGGCACGTGTTATAACCAAAATGAGGTTAGCGATTAGGGTTTTTTTGAAATTATTTCTTTTTAATATAAAGTGTGAAATATTAATTGTAAAAGTATGGAACAAAAATAATCTTGTACTTTTAATTATCTCTAAAAATTACTCAGTGTCAATTTATAACTTAACATTTAAAATACGATACGAAATTATAAGAAGATATATCGAAATGAGTTCTCTAATAAAGGCGGTAAGTTAAAAGTTTTACTAAATTGAGTTTTTATTATATCATAACAAAAAAACAAGTTAGTAAAAATAACAACAAGAAATATATTAAAATAATTATCAATTAACAGCAAAAACTACTTAGTCGTAAAATTATAAAGAAATAATAAGCATTCAGTGGTCATTTAATAAATGAAACCTTAAAAACTGTCCTTATTGTTATTACCCTACATCATACTTTCGCGCTTTATGCTTCTGATTGCCAACATTTTAATTATCAACTATTGTCTCGGAAAATTTATCATCACGTACCATCAATGTGGCGTAATAGGCTTTTATAGGCAGGCTTATCAGAAGCATTCATCATATTGACAGCTCTCCGATCGCCGTAAGCGAACTTTACGGGAAAACTTAGGATGATTTTATCTTTATCCTGTTTTGGATCATCTCAAAACTTATATATGTCAAGAACTACAAAGAAACGTATATAGTTCCAAAAAAAAATCAGTTTTTTTTTTTAATTTTGTACATATAGTACTACGAATCGATCGAAAGGTTCTTTAGTGTAGGTAAAATAACTTTTGTTGTAGATTGTATATTTGGTATATGTCATGTCCATTGACAATGTTATTATAATATCCATGGTCTGTTACATAATATATGGCCTTGTCTTCATAGCAATATTATTGTTGATAGTTGGACATTGCGAATTAAATGAGAGTTTCAATATAACTAACTATTTTTATATTTAACTAGCGGACCCGACAGACTTCGTCCTGTCAAAAAGATTTGTACAGTGGCAGTTTTTGTTACTAATTATTTTTTAGATAATGTCGCATAGCCAACCAAATTGCAAAAAAAAGGCTAAATGACCTATTACATTTTGTGGCTATTCAATTTTGGAACGTGACATTAAATCCTCCAACGATGTATTCTGTGCTCCAACGCACGCACGCACACTGTTTTGATAGATATGATTGAATTTCAACTATATGTAGCGTTAATAAAGCGCAAATTGACTCTTTGATGTTAGGAACACACCTTCATTGCTTAGACAACAGTGAGTGCTTGCAATATGAACTTTATACAATAACAATAAAGCTCAATTCGACTGTACGTTTTAGTTAGAAAAATGTGATTTCTTGGAGGGACGTCATAGATATACATACATATCTATAACAGGCATTTTGTGCATGTTGGATTAAACGGCTAGTCTTATAAAGAATTCTAGGTTTCCGTAATTTAACCTAGATAGTACCAAAGACTCACAAAGCCTAATCCTGACGGTATATACGGTCGTCGATACGTGTATACGGTAGAAACATTACCTCATTGCCTCTAACACAGTTTGAGTCGTCGCCAATTAAGCCGGCAATGGATTACTTCTACTTTCGCAAAGTAGAAGGATACCAAAATAACTTCAAATTTTATTAACCACGAAGTGAGATGAAGGTCAAGATATTACCTGTTCCATGTCTAAAGAAGTGTTGCCAGGTTGAATGAGAATGCAACAAGTTGAAAGATTACATTATATAATTAACAATAGCAAAAACGCTGTAAATTACTTATATTATTATAAATTTATAACATCCTTAATCGACCACATTTTTGGCCTAATTATAAAAAAAAGGTAACTTACAGGCGATATGAAAATTTGAGAGCTGAAGTAGAAAACCTTGGCAGAAAACTAATCATGCTTTTTGTAGCTCTAGGGAAATCATATTAATGTGAAGCTTTTGTATTAATTCAATTACATAAATTACGTATTTATTCACCCTAATTTCGCTTAACGGTCGCTTTACCACTGTTGATATTAAATTTTATGATTGAATTTCAGTGAAATGTACTTTTATTTATGCCGCTTAATTTGTTATTGTTACTTATTTATATGTAGTTTTATTCACCGAATTCAAACTTAAAGTATCTAATTGATTTCATTTACTAAAATTTATTCACATTTTTATAATCCCTTTTATTACTGTGAAAATTTTCTAATAATAGAAAGTCATTTCAGTCGTGTGTTTGAATTACTTAGTCTTAAGTGAAAATTTTGTACTATAAAACCTTTTTAGGTTTCACACGAGGTTGTCTACCTTGTATGTAGTTGACTATCTTGCAAACCGTCTCTCCATAGAACCAGACCAGAGTTATGGCCTTGCTTAGCTGTATCGGCATGCAGATGCTAGTGACCAGCAGGTCGGCAGCCGATAGATTCACCAAGAAGATGTTCGTCACACTGTAACAAGAGAAATGTCACTTAATATTGAGACATTAGATACATTTTATTTTAAAAGTAGGTCCAAATACTTGTATTGCGATCGAATCGCGAAAGCGCACCCCGCCATGTGCCCCGTATGAACCTAGAGAACTCGCGGGTCACGCGCCCTCTGCGCCCGCACGCGCGCTTCGCGCACTTGGCGGTTTTTCCCCGCACCTTCTGCGCCGCAGTAGGTTTAGGGTTCCGTTTTTCTTTTTATTTATTTAATTGATTTTTGTTTTTCTTATTTTGACGATGAGAAAGAAGCATGCTGCGCTGACAGCATTGCATCTCAATGCTCGCTCAGCACTTAGCCCTGCGATCCTGACCATGTCAGGCACATAGAGGAGGAAGTTCTCTTCAAGAGCCCCTCCCCCCCCTCACGAACCTCCCTTAGATCCGATCTCCCGCGATAAGGTCTTTAGTATCATTAGAGGCCTGCACAACCGGAAAGCCGCGGGTGCTGACGGTGTGTCCAATAAGGCATTAAAGTCCATACCCTACCTACTCCTTGCTTTGCTGACCATTGTCTTCAACGCCTGTTACGAGAGGTGCTACTGTCCACACGCGTGAGGCAATCGTAATAGGTATTCCGAAACCCGGAAAATCCTCTCATATACCTTCCAACTACCGTCCCATCAGTCTTATTAGTTCATTAGGGAAGGTATATGAACGTTTAATTCATGCTCGCCTTAAAGAGCATCTCGCCTCTAATGACATTATTATTCCCGAGCAGTTTGGTTTTAGAACTAAACACTCATGTCCCAAAAAGTAAGCCGTATAGTAGAATGCGTATACTTGATGCGTATCGCCCTCGCAAACATAAAGTTCTCGCAGTATTCTTTGATGTTGCCAAGGCCTTCGACAAGGTCTGGCACGACGCGTTAATCTTTAAATTACACTAGTCTGGAACCCCTGACCGATTAGTTCGTGTTATACAGTCGTATCTGTAAACCGTACCTTTCGTTCTAAACACGAAGGTATACTTTCAACCCCTCGTACGATAAGAGCCGGCGTCCCTCAGGGGTTGGCTCTCTCCTATTCTCTTTACGATCTATACCAATGACATACCGATCCCTAAGAAAGGTATGCAGCTCTCTCTCTTTGCGGACGACACAACCGTTTATAGCAAGGGACTGTGCGCCCAGCACTTAGTTAAACGCATGCAATCTCAAGTAGATAAGCTTAGTGCCTGGTTTCGCTGGTGGCGGATTGAAGTGAACGCGGAACAATCTTCCGCGGTCTACTTTGATCAGACCCCAAGACACCGGCTAGTCCCTTTTAACACTGACTCGCTCAGTATTAACAATAAAACAATCCCATGGCAGCGGTCTGCCAAGTACCTAGGGGTTACCCTCGATAATGACCTCGTCACGCCCTCGTCGACCATGATAACCAATTGATGCAGGACCTTCTGTCCTTGCAGGCAGCATCTGCACTACCGGCGGCATCTGCGCCGTCAAACTCTGCATGATCCCTTAGTTCGGCAGCCTTCAGCATCGCCATGACTAGGTTCCCTTATGACAAGGCCGGCGCCATTGGGGCTTCCCGCTCCTCTTCTAGCGCTTTCGGCCCCCCTTTATGGGCCTGCGCTGCATCGTCCCTCTCCTGAGGGGCGGTCGCCCTCACCATTTGCCTAAATGGTTTCTAGAACCTAGGTCAGGCTGAGTTTAGACGGTAGGTCACGTGGCTGGACCGTTCCGGTCGCGTGGAGTCCGACATAACCTCCGTGACACTTGCCGTTGCGGGGGTATCCTGGGTACGTTTCGTACTACTTGTGAGGATTCTCAGCCTTCCTCTCCTGAGGAAAAAAAAAGTTTCTACATGTGTAACAACTCTGAAACTTATTTACAATAAAAAAACATATTAACCCTTTAATTGCAACGAGTACACCCAGGCGCCACTACATGTTTCGTAATTGACCGTTAGCCGGCCGCATCGGCCACGGAGGACGGGAGAAACGTCGTCACTGTGTATTGAATTGAAATACCTACTAAGTGCTTTGTTCCGCAGGTTATTAATACCCCGCAAATTCGATTATCTATTTTTACAAAATTAAAGTATTTTACTGAAATTTAGGTTCTGTGATATCGGGTAAGTGTTGTAAGACAATTATTTTAATTATATTTTCTTATGTATGTGTTATTTTTGCTTAGTGAAAAATATTATAAAAATTCTGTATAAACAAGTCATCTCCTAGATTATTGTGTATGTGATCATTTTATTTCGAGTACCTTAGATAGACGTGTATTTACTTAGTTAATTCATTTAAATTGCTAGAATTATAGTGCTTGATAATTTTATTATCTGCCTACCATTTTTGTGAAGAAATATTTTCTATTGTTTGATTATAGTATCATTGTAGTAGTTAGATATTATAATTATATCATATTCTGCCTGGACTGCCTCTTCTCCATTGCTGCCTATTACCATTATACCTGAGCTTTGCGTAGTTGGTGTTCGACAAGTGGATATAGGCAGTCAGGCATAAGCAATTTAACTCAAGCTGAAATGTCTGGTATTAACGTTTTAGGGTTCTTACCTACTGCTGGATTTTGCACCCTGTAAGGTGCAAAAACTAAAAAAAAAACTACGATCTGACTGCTTTCTTTGCCGTTGTAAAGCTACGTGCCTATTAAAGAACGTCGGCACGTTCTGCTGGGCTACTGCTGAACTACGGCTGGCCAGGATAGTGGTATTTTTTGTGAGAATACCTAACGGCACCTAAAACAGTGTGGGAACCACGACCCTACACTTACTTAAACCTTATTTACATTTTTAATAAAACTTAAATCTTGTCATATTTTTTTCTCTTAGCTTACGTTTCATTTATTATAATAAGTGTTACATATGCTTCGTTGTGTTATATTCGTAAACAGTATCTAGAATATGCTGAATTTTCGAAAGCACTTACAAATTTTATAAGTATGTATATTTTATATATTATATTATACAATTCTATATATTTTCTTTATATTCTTATATTTCTTCTATATATTCAATATATATTCTTTCAACATTTCTATTGGGACCTGAGAGACAACTATTGAGAGAAGAGATCTCTCTTAGAGATAGCCGCCTTTGTTATAGTAACAACTGTCTGTAAGATAAGCTTTTGCAGATATTATTTATCTCTCATCAAATAGAACAATATCTCTTTAGTTATGTCAATAATGTTTATTCTGTTTTCAATGTTCACCTGTTTCAAAGATTTGTCCCCGTCAATAATCTTCTTGTATATAAAAATGTATCGCAAAATGTGTCGGTAAGCGCATAACTCAACAACGCGTGGACCAATTTGGCCAATTATTTTTTTTTAATATTCGTTGAAGTTCAAAGTGGTTTTTACGGTTTTACGGTTAAGAAAAAAATCTAATAATTATCGGAAAAACCCCTAAAAACAGACCTTTTATCCCAAACAAACGTTTACTCTAACTAAAACGTACAGTCAATTTGAGCTTTATTGTTATTGTTAAATTGCAAGCACTTACTGGTGTCTAAGCAATGTAGGTGTGTTTCTAACACCAAAGAGTCAATTTGCGCTTTATTAACGCTATATAAAGTTGAAATTCAATCATATTTATATGTTGGAGCACAGAATACATCGTTGGAGGATTTAATGACACGTTCTTAAATTGAATAGTCACAAAATGTAATAGTTCATTTGGACCTTTTTTGCTTTTTTGCAACTAAAAACTGCCACTTTACAAATCTGTTGACAGGATGAAGTCTGTCGGGTCCGCTAGTGCTAGAATAATATTGAATCTATCCAAATATTGTAAGATTGGAAAAGGGAACATGTCAATACTTATTTATTTATCACATCAGGGCTTGAGAATACGGAACTCTTGATTTACATAATTTGGCAGCTAAGATCAACATACTCAACAAAACAATCTGGCATCTGGTTCACATAATGGCGAATCGAGGTTAACTCCGATAGGAATGCAGCAATGTATTTTTACCGAGATAAACCCGCTAATATAAGCTACTCGAAATACTAATACTAAAGTAAATATATAATAAAAAATAAAAACAGTATAATCCAAACAAAAATTATTTGAATTCTATCCTCTACAGACCCACAGTCGATTTACATGGTGGACTACTCCGTACTGCCTGATCAGCAAGGTATCTGATTAGAACGGAATTCTCGTTTTCCTCAATGTACACAATGCAAATCATATGTAAATGAAAAATTTCCACAACCGCTTTTCAGCATTCAATTCGGGGATACAAAATAGATGTACAAAAATGAACGATATTGATTTGATGTATACAGACTTCAAACTTTTGTCAGTATATTTTAAAGAATATGATAAACCGTCTAAATTTCAGGCAATGATTGTAGGTAGTAGCAGACTGAGATGCAAACTAAAATTAGAGAAGGTACCACCTATTATCTTTAACGGGGTAATCATTAATCTCAGTGACGCAGTAAAAAACCTGGGTCTAATAATGGCCTGTAATATGTCTTGGAGACCACAAATTAATGCAATGAGTAAGTGCATACTTCACAATTCATTCTCTCAAGCGACTCCAATACTTTTTACCCTTTCCCACTAAAATTATGCTTGCGCAAGCTCTTCTGCTTCCTATTTTAGACTATGCTGATGTTTGCTTTTTAGATTTAAACGAAGAATTACTTGACAAGCTGGAGCGACTGCAAAATTTGGCCATCAGATTTATTTTTGGGCTACGTAAATATGATCATATTTCTCACTATCGCGACAAGCTGAAATGGCCTCTGGTCCGGGAGCGTCGTAATATCCACATTTTGACCACAATTATTTAAAATCCTAAAATACCCTAATTCCCCACAATACCTTCGATCTCGGTTTCATATACTGCCTCCTTCCTCACGTTCTCTACGCCCATGCTATTCGGACACACTTTGAATTGCCTAAGTGCAACACAAACTTCCTGCTCAACTCTTTTAGCTTTCGTGCTGCCCAAATGTGGAACCATCTGCCTTCTATAGTTCAACAGAGCCAGTCCGTTCATGCATTTAAACGTAGCCTGAAGCAACATTTTCAGGCGCTAGTTGGCAACTCGTCATAAATGTCACATTGTCATCATCATCTTACGTATATATTTATTTATAGCATTACATGTATGTATATTATGTGTATGTATATAATATATAATATATATATATATATATATATATTATATATATATATATATATATATATATATATATATAATATATATATATATTTATATATTATATATATATATTATGTTTATTATTGTATTGTATGTATTTCATGGTATATATATGTTGTATTATGAATAACAGTTTTGGTTGCTTTGACGTTACTCATTATACAGTAGCATTCCGTTAGACACTCACAGGTTGGCTGGATAAGAAATCTCTAATAGAGATAAAGTCCACCTTTTTTGTGAACCACATTTTTTTTTTACTTTTGTGTAACTAATTATGGCAATAAAGTATGTTATGTATTGAATACACGAGGATAGGTTGGTAACTGATTTATTAAATACACGTAGGTAATACAAATAAAAAATAACTATAAAATACTCGACTACCCACAACATCTTTCCCTCAAAAAATAGATTTCTGTAAACTTATATAATTAGTATATTCTAGACCAATATTATAAGTTTATAAGATTATAATATTAGTCTACTTCTTAATATTATATAAAAGTATTTATATATTTATTTAACCTTATACTTAATATCTAACAGAATACATACACCAAGTAGGTACATTAACCTTTATCTTCCCCTCAAAAAAAACAGATAATCGTATACGATACGATGATTACCTTAAACAAACTAATGACAATAAAGAAGCACTAAACCTAAATGGTACTTATGGTGTGGCGGGTTCGATTCCCGTCTCAGCACCCATCGAGACATGATTTATATTTTTATTTCGTTATTTTAATTTACATAATACTTATACAAATATTCAATATATATATATATATATATTATTTTTAGTTCATTAAACTAGTAAAGTTTACAAAGCTTTACATATTATTCATTTTGTCCTTTAATCTACGACGTGTGAGCGGGGGAGAATAATTATCAGGTTTTTTTACAGTACGTGAAAATTTGTCTGTATATTGTTCATCTCCTGAATAATAATACTCCTCCGTGTCACCTAATACAGGGCTCTCATCGCAAAGGTTTCGTTTAATTTTTGGACTATCACTACATTGCATCAAATGTCGACGGTTGCGGCGATATATTATTCCTTTTTTATTCTTTATTATGTATGAACGCGGTGTATGTGCTTTAGAAACAATCTTGCCTCGCATTCTACGATTTTTTTCTAACATAATTACATTTTCCCCTTCACTTAATTCTGATAGTGGCTTTGTATGAACATCATAATACTTTTTACTCATATTTTGTTGCTTTAATATTTGATTATATTGTTGAATATCATCAAAATCCTGCCGTTTTAATAAATCAGGATTAACAGGTAATCTACAGTTTAGTCTCCGACCCATTAAAAGTTGTGCAGGAGATTTCAATTTATCTCGCGGGGTATTCCTGTAGCTTAATATATTCAAGAAAAAATCGCTTTTACTTTCTATAGACTTTTTTAATATACGCTTAGTAGTTTGAACAGCTCTTTCGCTCTTGCCATTGGACTGCGGATAATTCGGCGAGGACGTTTTATGATCGAATCCCCAATCATTAGAAAATACCTTAAATTCACGACTTGAAAATTGAGGGCCATTGTCACTGATAACAACTTCTGGGATACCATATCTTGCAAAATTTTCCTTAAGTGAATTAATAACAGTAGTAGCAGTCGAATCGCGCAACTTAGCTACTTCAGTGAAAGTCGAATAATAATCGACAATAATTAAATATATACTTTTTCGATACTCAAAAAGATCTGTCCCTACTTTATTCCACGGTAAATTAGGTATCGGTACAGGAATCATCGGTTCCTTGCACGGCCTATTTGAAATCTCCCGACACACTTTACATCTTCTAACGAAGCACTCCACGTCACTGGAGATGCCCGGCCAGAACAACACTTCGCGAGCTCGGCGCTTGCAGCGATCTATTCCCATATGACCATCATGTATGATATGCAACATTTGACCTCTCAATGATTTTGGTATTAATATTAGCTTATTTTTGAAGATAACACCATTCACTGAATACAGCTCATCTCTCATTGACCAATAATATTTAATATTTTGATCAACACTATATTTATTACGTGGCCAACCATCCTTGATATAACTCAATATTTTCTGTAAGTCTTTATCCTTAGTAGTTTCATTTTTAATTAAATTTAGTTTTTTATTTGAAATAGGTAAGTTTCTGATAAGCATTTGAACTTGATATAAAATACTACTGTGAATGTTGTTATTATACAAATCGGGAAGCGGAGCTCTCGACAGCGCGTCGGGAATAACCATCATTTTACCTGGCTTATAAACGACATTAATATCATAGCCTTGCAATTTTAAAATCATACGTTGCAAGCGGGCTGGGACGGAGTCTAATGCTTTTTTAAATATACTTTCGAGCGGCTTATGATCACTTTCAACGACAACCCCTTTTTTACAATATATATATTGATGGAATTTTTCGCACGCGAACACAATAGCTAGTAATTCCTTTTCGATTTGGGCATATCTACATTGAGTATCGGTGAGAGTGCGCGAAGCGTACTCGACCGGCCGGCCGTCCTGCAGCAGCACGGCGCCCAGCGCCACACTGCTCGCGTCTACGGATACCACCACTGGGCGCGTCACGTCATACAACGCTAGGACAGGAGCATTACACAATACTTTTTTTAACTTTTCAAAGGAATTTTGATGTATTGTTTGCCATGACCAGATTACATCTTTTTTTAAAAGTCTAGTCAATGCATGAGAAATGTCAGAATAATTTGGTATGAATTTAGATAAATAATTAATAATTCCTAAAAACCGTTCTAATGATTTTCTGTCTGATGGCGGCGTCATATTTTTAATAGCCTTTATTTTATCATAATCTGGTCTCATACCATTTTTATTAAAAACGTGCCCTAAATATGTGACTTCTTCTACGCATATCTTACATTTTTCCTTATTAAATTTTAAATTTATTTCACGTGCTCTATTTAATAATGCTATTAAACGTGTGTTATGCTGTTCCTTAGTTTGACCCCAGCAAATGACGTCATCAACAAAACAATCAACACCTTCTAAGCCTTCTAGTAATTGTTTAAGTTTAGCATGGAAAATTTCTGATGAACAATTCAAACCGTAAGGTAACCTTAAGTATTGATATCGTCCAAACGGTGTATTAAATGTGCAAAGGTCAGAACTTTCATTATCTATTTTGACCGCCCAAAAACCTGAAAAAGCATCAAGTACTGAAAAATACCTAGCACCATGAAGCTTCGTCGCAAACTCACTTATGGTAGGCAATTGAAAGTGTGCGCGCTGTATAGCTTTATTTAATGGCCTTGGGTCCAGACAAATTCGTAATGACCCGTTCTTTTTGGCAGCAATAACTACCGCATTTACCCATTGTGTAGGGTGACTGACTTTACGAATAACGCCTAAATTAATCATTCGGTTCAATTCATCTCGTAGTCTTTCTTTTAATCCTAAGGGGATTTTACGCGTTGCACTCACTACTGGTGGCACTGACTTGTCTATTACTATATGGCATTCTCCAGGTAAACAGCCCAAACCGTGAAATAAATCCGAATATTTATTATTTATAGTGTCTATACCATGAATACGCCGTATAAGTCCTAACTCACAACAAGTTTCTCGCCCCAGCACACTTTGACATTTCATATCTGCAATTACAAACTTTAACAAATATTTCTTATTTTTGTGACGCCAATTCAAGTTACAAAATCCCTTGACGGGTATTTTATCCCCACTATAAGACAATAATTTAATTTTCTCAACATTATTTAATATACTAGCGTAGTTACCGAGTGATAAAAATTTTTCATATGACATTACATTTACATCTGCCCCTGTGTCTAATTTGAAAGTTTCAATGCCACCCTCGCATTCTAATTTTTCATACCACTCATCTTGGTTATTCGATTGCAACTGAGATGATAACATTGAAATATAAAATGACTCACAGTCGTCGTCTTCACTCTCCGAGCTACCTGCACATATTTCGTTGACACGCACACGATTATAACCATTGCTCAATTTACACATGCGCGCAAAATGCCCGTAATTTTTACACACAAAACACTGTGCTGCAACCGCCGCGCAGCTCACTGAATCTTTGCAATCGACCGAACCGCACCGCTGACAGCGCCCTTGCGTCGTTGCTGACGATGTCGACGGGGCAGCGCCGGCGAACGCGCGGCCGGCCGCAGCGCGCCAGCGAGAGCCACCGCGACCCCGGCCCCGGCGCGGCACCGCGTGCCAGCGACCGCGGCCTCGCCCGCGCCCAGCTCCATATATCTCGACCACGTCCACACTCGTAGCAGCTGAGGCCATTGCTCCTCGCGATTCTAACATGCGATTGCTATCAATCGATATCTCATCGATCTGACATATTTTTATTGTTTTGCTCAATGTAAGGTCATCAGTTCGCAGAAGTCTATCTCTGACGACAGCACTTCTTATTCCACACACTATTCGATCTCGAATTAATTCTTCTTCGAGAATTTTAAATTCACAATTTTTACTCAATAGTTTTAATGCTGTAACGTACTGATTAATTGATTCGCCTTCTTCTTGACTTCTTGAAAAAAAATTGTAACGCGCTAGCGTCACATTAGTTTTGACACCAAAATATTCGTCAAACTTTTTTAACAATACGTCTACGTCATCTCGATCCTTCTCTTCATCTTTAGGAAACGTAAACGTTTCATATACATCAAACCCCTCCGGGCCAATCAAATTTATCAACAAACTAGCTTTAACACTGCTATCCTCCTTATCGACACCAGAAGCCTTTAAAAATAAATTAAATTGCGTCTTCCATCTTTTCCACGCGTCAACCCGGTTGACGGAGCTACCTTCCAAACACAACTCTGGTGGAGGCCTGGCATGTTCCATATTTATTTGTAATCACCGCTACAATTACTACTTCTTATATGTATCACACTGTACAATATGGAATAACACTTATAATTGAATAGTTTCAATTAAAACACCGCTGCCACCATGTTATGTATTGAATACACGAGGATAGGTTGGTAACTGATTTATTAAATACACGTAGGTAATACAAATAAAAAATAACTATAAAATACTCGACTACCCACAACAAAGTATATATAAACTATTTATGTACTTTTAATATAAGATTGTGTCAGTTTAGTCCGCTATTCTTTGTATTAGATTGTATAGTTTAGACTTCTAATCAAAAATGAAAATAATTTTTATTAAACGCCATTACAGGCACTCAGAACCTTGAACGCGCATATACAAGAAAAGAAATTGACTCTTCGGAAATTGCTGCTCGGGATTTGGGAGAGCCTTCTTAATAAAAAGAAACAGAAGGCATGTTTGTTTTATATATCAATTTGATATTCCTTAAATACGTTTTTGATAATCACTTTTACACGTCAAAGAACGCCATTGGTTCACAAGTCTAGAAGAAAATCAGCAAAGCATTTTCTTTTCTCCTGTATTTTTACAGAGTTGTCAATTAGAAGCTGGCTTCTGATAAATAGTCTGAAACCAACTTCCTTTACAAGGTTAAAGAAATTCATATTATATCTATATAGCTTATCACACATGTTATTTACTACAGTGAAAATATTCGGCAAATATTCGTAAAATATACTTTTTTATATTATGTGTATTATAAATATGTACCGATGTGGTAAAAAATTATTGTTACTGCGTAATTAAATATTTTTCCACGGATATGATTTTATAACTGTTTGGCGAAATGTCAAAATGTTACGTCAAAGAAGATTACCCGCAGATAAATTATTATAAAGTTAATTGATTTATAATTTCAATAGAACTACGAGCCTATTTAACATATAAATTAATATTTAAAACAGGTCAAATGTAACGAATGTCTTTGATGTATCTTGAGGCTTGGCATGAAAAGCTTTACGTAGATAAAATAATTTTAATAAATTAATTAAATCTGTTTTTCTCAAATAGAGTGTAATCAAAATCAAAAACGATAACCATTACATAAGACAAATTATTCTCACAGTGTAAACGCAAAATTTGATAAGAAAAAATGGTAAGCCAAAATATTTTTACGATAGCTGTATTGAGAAAATTGTTCGGCGATTTGAAATACCCCAGTAAAGTAAAACCAATTAATCACTTATCTTGATTTATCTAATCCTCATAAATCTCAATAAAGGCTCAGAAAAACAAGTTATTCCGAACTCCTAGTTAATAAACAAGGTATGTGGTAATTAGTCGAAAAAGTTTTCGGAATCTCTTCGATATTGATTATCAGTTTTATTTTAATTTTTTGTTATTAACTATTTTAGCTGAGAATATGACTCAAATTGGATGAAAAATAAATATTACGCGTTGAACTGAGTTTTAAAATGTGTATTTTACAACTAGCGGCTCGCTCCCGCTTCACGAGAGTGGATATTTATTTTTTTACATTTTAAGAAGGTAGTGAGGTATTTTACTTATTTAAATCTTTATAGGACAATTACATATAAATAAAGTATAGAAGGCGTACTTAATGCAACAAGGTATTCTTATTAGTCAACCGAATGCCTAGTTAAAAAGTGTTTCTTGTAGTGTTTGTATTAACTTATAATATATATATACAATATTTTATTAGTATTAATTGAGAATAAGGTGTTTACCTAAGTTTTGTAATTTACTTTTAGATGTCCAGATGTTGTAGGGTTAATTATTCCATAGATAAATCGAAGTAACAGTTAATGATGACGAAATAAGTCGGTGCGGTTAACTAGAATTTTCAACGTTAAGTTACCTGGTAAACGGAGGTCACGATCTTAAGCGAACCCAAGAAAGAACCGTGACTTAAGGTAGATTGGAGCACTAGGGTTGAATAAAATATCAAATAGACAGCAGAGGACCCTGAAGATATTGCGGTGATGGATGGGATGCTACATTAGTTGTAATAAGAGATATGGGCAAATTTGCGAAGATTAATGTATCTTTAGGTAATTTTTTAAAATTGCTCCAATATTTTCAAATTTTCTCATTGGAAAGATATATTTTCCCACAGTAAAAAATATAAAATAGCCTTTAATTATCGAGTATAATGTAGCGTTCTAAATGTAAAAGATTTTTGAAATCGGTTTGTGTAAATACCTAGTGTTTGTGTTTTTTTCTTTACATTCGTACAATATTTTCCCTTTTTTAATATTAGCATAGACGTTGCAAGTGATCAGAATCTGAGATTCATTTAGTAAAATGAATCAGCAAACATATAGCCAGTTGCTATCTATAGCCAATCGCTAAGATTGAAAAGATACAGAAAGCTATGGCCTGCCTACATTAGAAAGAGCCGGAGACTGTGGTTTCGGCATTAGCTTTCCAATCGGCCCCGGTCGATCCTTGTACAAATAAGTTTTGCATATTTTGAATATCATATGTAGATTTATTCAACACTCCTACGATAAATGAAAAAAATTCTAAACCAATCTGCGTTGGTGGAGGGAATTTCGGGAGGTATTTACGATTAGATAGATGCAGAAATATAGATAAGAAATCATTAACTTTTTTATAAGATAAGTATTTTAAAGAATACTATACCTTTACTATCGAAAAATAACACACAGTTCTTTTTCAACACTTTTCCTTTCTTTTCGTATGTGCTGTGATATTTTGGAATGATTTTTTACAAATACAGCACATGTATTTGTAAATTTTCCCACGAATGAAACGAATAGTTTTTTAAAGCTTTTTGTTTCTACGATAGATGTTTAGTATGTCAAAACATTGTCGCCGTAGCAAGGGTACAAAGAGCCGAGGTTTTGACATTGCATAGATGAAAAATGTTTGCCCAAAATATTCGGCAGCTGCTACAAACAGCGAGTGAAAACTGAAATTTCGTGATACGCAGCGCAAATGGTATTTTTTGCTTTGCTTTGTAAAAATATTTAGCAGAACTCTGCTGAAATATTTACAGTCCAGAATTTATTTTGGAAATTGTCAATGTTGTGCCACAGATTCTGCGTAGCTCGTTAGATTGCCTTTTGAGTGACTTTGAACATCCTTATTTGACTTATAATACTTATAAGACACTTCCAAAGCCACCTTGAATTATTCTCTTTTTGAAAGCTTATGATATGGTTGCCGTTAATCTTTCTGCCCAGTTCACTCCAGTTGAAATATTAAGCAGATCCAACTAGAACCGTATCATTATTGAGTTTTTATCTCGAAAGTCTCATAACGCCACTGTATCCGTATATAGTATATTGACCCTTATACATCTTATGTCAATATATAGATTGACCTTGTTAGGTAGGCTGGAGAGACTAAAGCACGACCCAGCCCTTGACAACGTCGAAGGCGTTCTCATAGTCCACTAACGCCAAGCATACTGGTATGTTAAACTAATCATTTGTTTATATCATTTGGTCTTAATGTAAATCTTTAATGAGTCTGTCATCGAATGGTGATCACAGCCTAAGCTCAGTGAATTACTCGTAATCACTTTATAAAAAAAGGTTTTGTCGATATTATGATGTTAATCTCACTTTTAGTCACGCCATTCAGACCAGATTTACAAGTAAATTTTTAATTCCAACCCCATATTTCTCCACTTTCAACTCATTATTGCCTCATGTTTGCATTCGTGTGATAATTATGAGAGTTGTGTCATGTTTTGCTTGGGAATGACACATATTCTGATTGGACTTCCTCTTCGCGTTGAGATTGAAGTGTACAGTAAAACCGTTTGGTGATTACTTAATAGACAAATTTCTACATTGTTGAGCTTCCGAAACGTTTAGGTAGCTGGATTTAAATACCATCTTATCCTTAATTGGAATTTCTCACGATACTCCAGCGCATGCAAGTGTTCGTCGCCCGGAGATTTTTAACATCGCCGGTGTTAGCAACTTCTACATGCCATTTGGCACCACTGAAGACTTGAGGCATAGGAAAATCCTAATAAATTTTTTTAGATTTTCATCGTCTATGCTGGCCAGTGCAGATTTGTACATTAGCAGGGTGCGTTACGTGTAGGTGAGGTTGGCTTGCATCTCGTCCAACATAATTCGGAACACCTCGAATCACGCCGTTTAACAGATTGTCTAACTGGCGCACTAGATTTTATTAACACGACTGCCCAAATGATATTTATTACCCCACTTAGCTCAAACTGTGACGACATCTGTAGTTTTGAACTCGATCGACACTGGACAATATAAAAACATAGTGTAATGTTTTTAACACATAAAAAAATATCCTCAATACTATTCCAATCTTTGGGTCTTTTCTTTGGGTATGCCGACGACAGCACAGTGTCAGAAAGGTATATGTCCAGTGCACGGGCCAGCTCATTTATGATTAATTCTCTAAGAGACAGATTGATAGGCAACGTGGACTCAATCCTCCAGGCAGTGTCTGATTGGGGCGATGCCAATTTGGTTGAGTTCAATGCCTCTAAGACCCAAGCGTGTTTGTTCACCGCTAAACGGACGCCTTCACTAAACTCCGACTTTCTGAAATGTAACCTTGCCGATAACCAACCACATACAGCTCCTCGGCATGGATATTTCGTCCAATTTTAAATAAAAAAAAATCTAGCAACAAATAAAAAAACAACCGTCATAACATACGTCACTATTTGTAATAATTGCTGTGCGCTTTATTAAAAATACTGACAATATATTTCATTTTATACGAAGTAAATAAATTGGTGAAAGTCATCAAAATTGATTCATTCAATAATTTAAAACTGACACTGTCAGCGTACCTCCACAGGCAACAAACAAGCTAGTTAATTATGTTTACATTAGCGTCAACTTACACAGATTGGTTGGAGTATACTTCCGAAGTAATTTATTTACAAACATAAACAAAGTATAAAGGAATATAAACGAAAATATTCTACAATATATTGACATACTCCCAACGTAAATAATAAAACGAGGAATTTTTACAAAGAGAATTTCTGTATTTATATCGATTAGATCATCTTAATAGAGGCTGAGAATCCTTGCATGGATTACTCATTATTGCAACCAAGTGCCACCCACAGTTTATCTCGGACACCAGACGGATCGAGGCGACTCGACCAGAATGACCTATCGACTAAGCTCAGCCTAAGCCATGGTCATAAGGGCCCTATGGCTGGGATGGGAGGTGACCGCTCCCTGAGGTCAAGGCCGTTAACATTTTATTTTTATGATGGGTATCAAGGATCCTAAAACCGGTGTATTTTAAACCGATATCACAAAAAAAGATTTGCAAGTCAGTGGGCTTGATAGATGGGACTGACTTTAAAGGCTAGCCTTTAGATGATACAGACTCGATAGGTAGACTGCAATTAGAATAGGGGGAAATAAAGATCCAATAATGAATCGAGATGCGAAAGCTCAGCCTCGCTTTAAGATAAGATAAAAATAACTTAAGAAATTAAATATAACGTAGTTCCTTTAAGAATCAAGCCCTTGTTCACTTCCTGTCAATGATTCCTTAACTTAAACTAGTTATAGCCTATTGTCCTGTCCAATTACTGCGCCCATCCTATATTTAAATCTCCTTTTAATACTTCCCTGGTCCTAGGTTGCCTGGAAGAGATTGCTATTTAGCAATAAGGTCGCCTTTTGTACATTTGTCATTGTCTTTTTTTTTTGTGTGTGTATTTTATATGTGTGTACAATAAAGGGTTATGTTATGTTATTTTCAGATGAGATTTAAGAATAATTGTCATAGTTAAACGATAAGTTACAATATTGTAAAATAAAACAATATATTTGTATTTTCAGAAAAACAATTTTTGGTTTATTTTGAAAATCTTAAATAAAATATATATATATATATATATATATATATATATATATATATATAATATATATATATACTGTTCAAATTGCAGAATCCTCTACCCAGTACTATCCTTTTGTATCCCTAAACGTTGTTTTTGTTGAAGAAATAATTTAACATGTTTTTTCAATGAAAATTTACATGTTAATTGATGCAAGGGATTTTGTTCCAACATTGAAATGCTGGGTAGCGAAAATTGCCAGTGAAAGCCATAGTTTTATGACAATGATTTTCTTAAAAACAGACTTACAGGCGCTGGTACGATATCTATCATGAAAAGAAGATATTGATATACATGCATATTTATAAACATATACAATTTATGATAAGGGAAAAAGAATTGTTGAAATACAAATATATCAGTTAGACAAAAGCAATATATATTAACGAAGTCAGTATTATGTTGTTGTTAATATTGTCGATAATATTTGTTCGTTAATGTATTAGGGAAAAAAATAAGTTAATCTTATTAAATTAAGTAGGCCTGTGTAATACCCGACACGGTCAATAAGAATAAGTAAGTCTCGAAGATAAGTCTTTATTTTAAGGGGCGGCCACAAACAGGATTGGAACTTGAGGAAACTTCAGATTAAATCAGTCAAAACTTTCCACGCTCCGAATACTTTTATCGACTCTCCGTAATTTCTTCGAATTCGACAGATTCGAGTCTTGGGGATGATGATGCAGAGGCTTTAAAGATTGAAAGGATCAATTATTTCAGATTTAAAATTAGACGATTTCTTTCCGTTGAACAAAAAATTAAGAAAACTTGATTTTATTTATTTTTCTACCCTTTAATACACAATGTAAGGTGCAATAATTTAAACACAGATTTAATAGTAATAATCGCTTTCAAACAATTTTTATTTATAAGGGAGAGCTTATCAAGTATTAAATAGCTAACGTGTATTATCTATATATATAAAAATGAAACCCGTTTCGCGTTGTCACGGCATCACGTGTGAACGGCTGAACCGATTTCGATAATTCTTTTTTTTAAATGTTTGTGGAAGTCCAAGGATGGTTCTTACGGAAAAAAATATTAAGAAAATCTCTCAGAAATATTGAAAAGTATACATTTAATTTTGCATATTTTAAAAAACGCGCGTTACGAATGTCAATTTTTTTTTATACGAATGTCAACGTCATTCACAGCCATAGACTATATTAAAAGAGCATCGTTTCAACTATACAAAATAATCAAAGCTACGCTAAGGCGGTACGAAGTTCGCCGGGTCAGCTAGTAAATAATATAAATAAATAAATATTTCTTACACCAATTAGCCTAGCCCAAATTAAGCTCTGTAAGGCTTGTGTTATGGGATCCAGGGTAACGGATAGATATACAAATAATATAAATATATAAATATTTTTCATACAAATATATAAAACAACCATGACTAAGAACACAAACATCTGCCCCCACCGGGATAGATATTATATAAACCAAAATATCTGATATGTCCCTGAAAATATCTTGTATTCCATTTACCAACCTTTTTTATCAAGCCACTGAATATTTCTAAACGTTGTTAATTTAAAATTTAAATTAATACATTTGCGAAACATGAATCATACAAACTCTTTTGTCAAATATTCCATCGAGGGATTACAGTATAAAGGGTGAATTTAATGCAGAATGACATTGTCTTTTAGTCAATCGAATGGAAAAAAGGAATTGCCGCAAGAAATATGTTTTGATTGATCGTTATATTTACCTATTAAAACTTTTTTGTATACATATGTTTTGTCAAGAGTACTCATAACCGTAAAGCGTGCTTGAAAAAAATTATGAAAGTCAAGAAAGCTAGAACAGTATGTTTGTATCGTAGCAAAAGGAAAACTGTGATCTTTGCCTACCCCCATGGGAAAAAGGCGTAAGTATATGTATGTTTACATATGAAAATATAAAGCTACATAAAGGAAATGAATATATGATTTAATTTATGCGACGTATGTTTAAAACAGACAAGCTTTGATAATCAGCTTGATAATCAGATTGAAAGCTCTAGTTCCTTAGAGCTTTCAATCAAGCTGATGCGCGTTTTCATTACTGAGTCTTCTTCAGATGTTTGTCGATGCTTACAGATGACGATATATTGTGTTTACAAATGATGTGTTAAGAAAATATGAATGTCCTTATATGTTATTTTTCATTGCAATGAAATTTGTATTATTTTTAGTAATCTTACTAAATAACGAATTTCATTGCTTAAGTTCATTTTCATTAAGTTTAGATAAACTTATCTATTTTTATTTATTTTTTTGATGGCGTAGCTTTTCGGCTTTCACAAGTGCTTGTAACAGCCCAGACTGAATAAATGATTTTGAATTTGAATTTTGACACAAAATTGAAACAGAATACAATCGATTGTTGATACATATTTTTCATACAATATAGCAGACTAGAACGGCACGTAACTAGAGATGTACAGATATTTCCAACTAAGGATAATAAGTCACAGATAGGAATATAAAACTTAAGTTCTAAAATGAAACATCTATAATGTAATAGCCACATCCTTACTAATCGAAAAGTGAATTTGTTTGTTTGTTCCGCTTTCACGCCGTAACTACTAAACCGATTGCTTTGAAATTTTGCAGACGTAAAGATAAAATTCCGGATTAAATAATAGGGTACTTTCTATCCCGGAACGAAGAAAAAAAGGCTCCCGCAATAAAGGCTTCGCTCAAAAACTACTGCACAGATTTTCATGCGGTTTTCATAAATAGATAGAATGGTTCTTGAGAAAGGTTTTGCAGTATTTTTTATTTCGGAAAAATGGATAGTCCGACGGGAAGCGCGATAAAACCTTCGCGCCATAAACCGACTTCCGCGCATATGTAGCCGTGGGCAAAAGCTATGACCCTTAACCCTCTATAGGCCCAATCCCGAAATCCACGCAGGCGAAGCCGCGGGCAGAAAGCTAGTCTTAAATAATGCGTCCGCCACGCTCTTTTTGAATTTTGTGAAACTGTCCAAAACTATCTTCTGTCTCGTGATGAGTTTTTTTTAAATATAATTGTATACGGAGTAAAACATTTATTTTAGCAAAATGAAAGCCAAATTATCACTAGCAATAGTCTAAATAATCCTTACAATTTTATCTTTTTAAATAATCGTAAAAGTTTTACAATAAATTCGAGAAGAGATACGAGAGGTAAATTTTGTTAGTATTTCCAATTTGAAAACCCACGCGGTCGGAAATAATCGCTCTCGTTTACGCATGAGCAAAGTCCCTTCATTGTCTTTAAATATTGTTTAGATTGTTTCTAATATTCTAGTAGTAGTTTAGTAGTATTGGTAAAGGCAATAATCATGTTTTTTTTCTTCTATGTAATATTATACGGTGGTATACGGGTAATATTATACGGGTCCTTCTTTATACGGTGTACGTGGGAATATAGATCTAACGCTTAGGAGATTATCAACTAGGTTTAATGTTTACCCATGAGAAATGCAGTGAGTAATTGTAGTGAGAGAATTATGTCTTAAGGATGTAATCTTATTAGATTACATCCTCATCTTTAAAACACAATTCTCTCAATTTTGTTACTATTTATTTGTATTTATATTATATATGTAGCGACCCTGCGTGGTTGCCCGTAGAGGTCGAATATAGAAATGACATAAGTCTATGATTCGGGTGACGTAAAAATTTAATTCAATTGTTTTTTATAAGAAGGCACGTATTCACGTCTTCTGTTTATTTGTTACATTTTATTATTTTGTAAATATTCATGAAATCATTAATTACACAGTTTATAACGCCTCAGTGTTTTTAATTATAACGACGCTGCCGCATTAACAACCATACCCGTATTATTGGGACGCGATTCCTGCTCCCAAATATATAAAGGTGTAAAAATAATTTGTTTCCAGGTAGCCTAGAGAACTCAGGGGGGTTTTAGTGGGTAGGCCGGTCCTCTATGACCGGAGAGCCCACACACGGTCGCGCCTTGCCAGCGCGGTGACATGGAGCAAAAGTTCGCATTTCCCTTCTCAAAAAAAAAAGAAAAAGGTAGCCTACAGTATAATTAAGCCTTAGTCAATAACGCTGGAACAGTGCGGTCTGGTTGAAAACATACACCTTGGAGTTTCAGATTTACATACATATGAAATTGGAAGAATGATAATTATATTGTATTTATTCAGCTTATTGATCGGACTTTCCATGTATTATTGTCATTTTTCTTATTGTCGTTTATATCACGCGTCTTTATAAGACACGGTCCTTTATAAGGCCGCGCGTGCGCGGGGATACAGATCTATCGCGTAGAGGCCATTTAAGCGAGATTTAATGAAAGTGTGCGTGGAGTGTACCAACTGGGTCTAATTTCTATATGCACCATGAAAACAAAACAAAATAAAACAAAAAAAAAACATTATATTGATCTGCTTTTTTGGTGGATGGCGAGGCGATCTGCCATATTTAAATCAATTAGGAAACTTTGAGAAGGCAGGTGACCGGAGTCTCCTCCATGGAGTAGATATTACCGACAAAATCGTAATGCAACTCCACTAATGACAATAGTTTCTGAGCATCCAAATGTCTTTCAACACCATTGCTCGTAATTGGTATGTAACTACACCAATTTTAGTTTCACAATGTATCATATTACAACTTATCAAAACTATATCTTTCGAATTTGAAATTCGATTACCGCACGGTTTGGTAATCAAAAGTTAATAGTTTCGTAAAGAAAACTCACGCTTTTATTTATAAGAAAAACAAAAGGAACTAAAGAAATTTTATATGCAAAATGCTGAAACATTTTTGTAAATTAAATAAGTTTGGCGTTTAGAAATACTCTGTTTAAAGATATCTTCTTATATATAAAAATGAATCGCAAAATGTGTTGGTAAGCTCATAACTCAACAACGCCTGGACCAATTTGGCCAATTCTTTTTTGTTAATGTTCGTTGAAGTTCAATGAGGGTTTTTACAATGAGGAAAATTCGAATAATTATCGGAAATACCCTAAAAACAGCTCTTTTATTTTCCCATGCAAACGTTTTCTAACTAAAACGTACAGTCGAATTGAGCTTTATTGTTATTGTATAAAGTTCATATTGCAAGCACTCACTGTTGTCTAAGCAATGAAGGTGTGTTCCTAACATCAAAGAGTCAATTTGCGCTTTATTAACGCTACATATAGTTGAAATTCAATCATGTCTATCAAAACAGTGTGCGTGCGTGCGTTGGAGCACAGAATACACCGTTGGAGGATTTAATGTAACGTTCCAAAATTGAATAGCCACAAAATGTAATAGGTCATTTAAACTTTTTTTGCGATTTGGTTGGCTATGCGACATTATCTATAAAATAATTAGGAACAAAAAACTGCCACTGTACAAATCTTTTTGACAGGACGAAGTCTGTCGGGTCCGCTAGTACAATTATAAAAACCTTATTTAAAATTACAACTATTAAATAGAAGTTATACATAAATATTAAAAGAATATATTTATTTTGTAAAAATTATATAATTTGCTGTTTTGGCTGTATAAGCATCGATACCTTAGTCTTTCGCGCACAAAGTCGTCAATAAAAAAGTTAACGCGCCATTTTTCAATTTTCAGTATTATTTTGCAAGTAGATAATATTTTGCGTTGTTTCTTTTGTTAAGATTTTTATATTAAAATGTCATCAAGCCATGTAATTGATTGTACGAATGAAATAATAACGAATATTTCAGAAATGACTGGCGGTGAAGGTGGAAATCCAACGTATAATTTTTATAATTGTTCTTTCACCAATTGTTTAGCAAAATAATTTTTATTGACCTATAAAGTTTGTATTAATTACTCGCTTGAAAAACGTCGCATAATACAAGTGAGTAATGTTGAAAATGACGTTCGATGCTCAATATTCAGCCTCGAGCGTCATTTTCAACATTACTCACTTGTATTATGATGTAGGTACTATAGCTACATTTTTCTTATTATTATTTATAATTCCTTAATACTTGACATTATCGCTATTATCATTAATATATTTTATTTTTGTATGATATATAAATTTATGAATCAATCGCCACCCTGTTTATAAACAGATTAGTACATAATAAGTACACCAAATCCCCCTGACTCTTCCGAATCGATAACTAGCGCTGAGACTATAGCGACACCGACGCCCCTGCCTTGCTTGTCAAAAGTCAAAAGCTTGTCGCGAGATATACTTACTTATAGAATACTTTTAACGACAAGCTTTTATATGTAAAAGTTTATTTTGTTCTTTTTAGCGCATTAAATAAAAACTTCTATTATTTTTTTTTTCGACTAAAAAACCAAGCTTAGCAAACCCTTTCATTTGATACCCATATCGTAGGGGTGCATTATAAATAATTGGTCCACCATCTTGGGAAAGTCCGCCATATTGGATTCAGAATGATGCATTGTCATCCGTCTTACACGTGTATGCAAAATTTCAGCTCAATCGGAGACTGGGAGGGAAGTGGGTCAAATTAAGATTCCAAAATTTTCTTACATAGTTACAAGTAAAGCTAATATAAAAGCTTGTAAAAACACATAATAAAAGGATAATTTTTATTTCCTTTGAATAGATATTATTCTAATGTTATATGTAATTTATATGTTATTATTATACTAAATTGTATGTTCTATAACGATGGTTCACTCAAATATTAACAATCTCTTTGTATTTTTTTTAATCAAGATAATTACCACCCATATATACATAATATGAAATTTAAAGACTCAAGAAAGTCGAAAATAGCACATATTTGTTTAATATTTACGAGCATGCTTTCTAAGAAGCCACTTTAATACAAAATTAATGGATGTGACTGTAAGATTTTCTTGTCAACCTTACCCAAAGATAATCTTCGTCGTTGTCACTATGATGCTGAAACAGCAAATTGACAGCGTCTGGTTGAAAAATAGGTTTGAACTTACCGCCCTAAGACACTAAATATAGAGTTGGCTTTTGGAAATCAGGCTGAAGCATGACACGCTTTCAACTGTACTAATTTAATAATGCAAATGCTACTAAGGGCCATAATGCTATAAATAGAAAGTTCTCAGTAGTGTTTTGTTACGGTTTAGCAGTATTTTTTTTTTACTTTTATTTCAATCAATATACTAAAAAATCACCATAAGTAATAGATCTGTGGACTGCAATTAAAACTTACAATTAAAGCTTATTTATTTTACTTTCTTTCGCAACATTAATAAAATAAAATTGTACAAAAAATTATATAAACAAAGCAAGGGAAGGAACACGAATGAAATAAGTAGGTATATAATTACATACATACACACACACACACACACACACACACACACACATATATATATATATATATATATATATATATATATATATATATATATATATACTTATATACACATTATAATATAATAAAAGTATAATCTTAAGTATCGGACTCAAAAAATAGTTTTCGTGCAAGAATCTTGAATTTTAATCTATTTCGAAACAAGCTAATGTTTGTAGGCAAGATATTCCATTATCGAAATGCGGACACTGTGAAAGAATCGAAACAAAACTATGATGAACTATGAAGCCTTTATTTGATGTTTAGCTATTTATTATAAATAAATAATAAATAAATAAATATTTTTTACACTTACACCAATTAGCCCAAACTAAGCTCTATAAGGCTTGTGCTATGGGATCTAGGGTAACGGATAGACATTTTTTATTGAAATATATATCAACAACCATGACTAAGGTACAAATGCTCACATTCATCACACAAACATCTGCCACCACCGGGATTCGAACCCGGCACCTCAGAGATGGCGACACCTTGAAACCGGTGTACTATTCAATCGACTATGGAGGTCGTTTAATATTGTAAACATCGTAAATTGTATTGTAATTTATAATTATAAGTATACCGAATCATTCATTATTTATTAATTAACAGATACAAATATGTCAAAAAACTTGAGCATGCTTTTGTATCTGTTCTTTTTGTTTTTATTATTTTCAAGGTGACTTACTTAAGTCTCCTTGAATTAAAACAACGACACTCGAATCGTCCACATTTCTATTCACAGACTCAACACCGCTCCTCACGAAGGTTCTCAAAACAAGTAAGTAAATGTTACGCCTATTTAACTAAATATGTCTTAATAAGTAAATAATCAGTCACCTCTAGTGTACAATTCATGAACGTTCACAAACGTTTGTCAAAGACAATCAATCAATGATATGGCTGAATGGATGTGTACCCATGCCCACACAAGTTTATGTAAAAATGTCACGTCAAATTGCTGTTGACATTTCAAACAACTTCAGAATACTGGAGTGGTGTTTATCTGTATGGATGGACAAAGATAGCGAGTCTAAAAACAACATTATAATTTACGTACCTTCTAATTCTTGGGTAGTATCACTATTTTTCAACCAGTTTTCCATCTCTTGAAAAGTAATATTTATCTAATATTTTTTTTTGCCTTGGAGGACAAAAATAGAACATCATCGTCGCTTCATGTTAACGCAAAAGCATAGTCAGTACCTACCTACAGACAAACCCGAGAAGTTTTTAGTAGTACCATTGTAAGAAATTTAAGATGCATGTATTGTTTTTCTTTTGGTAATATATAATAAAAAAAAATTATACTTTTCACTCACCTCATACAAGTATACTGCCATACTTCTTTATAATAAAATATATGCCAATTCGTATGAGTTCTAGCATCTACCATCACATTCTACTAGCATCACATTTAGCCTTTTATTTTTTTGAGGGGGGAAATGCGACCTTGTGCACCCTGACACCGCGCTGGCAAGATGCGGCCGTGTGTGGGGCTCTCCGGTCAAGAGGCCTTTTGTTTTTTTTTCTTTTTTTTTTTTTTTTTCCCGTGAGGAAAATGCATTAAATTGCATACCCCTGCTGTGGCGAGCCGGCGGTTATGTGGGGCTCTCCTCCCCAGAAGGGGGAGGCCTACCCACTAAAAACCTCAGGGATGGCCTTCCTCAGGCATGAAGGGAGCCTCCGGGAACTTTCCAAGCTACTTCCGGGAACCCCCAGCCTCCGCTCCCCCGTCAATACAGGGGAGCCCTCCTCGGGGGGTGGCTACACTACCTCCCCCGGTCTCCTCCACCGACGACGCTCCCCGGCCACGGAAGGGCGTGGTCCATCCCGGGTCGCCGTAGAAGAGAGGCCGGCCTACCCACTAAAACCCCCCCCCCCGAGTTCTCTGGGCCCATACGGGGAACATGGCGGGGTGCGCTATCGCGATTCGACCGCCAAGCATCACGTTTAGCCTGGTATATTAATTTTTTTCTCCAGTTTATTAAAGTTTTTAATTGTATTCTACAAAAATTACATTAACTTAATCTACGCTTAGATTTTACCATACCCCGTGGGAAAAAAAAATCTGCGCTCTGCATATGTGACCGGTCAAAATCACAATATGGTTTAAGCCTTAATTTTACCTCTGGGGAGGAGAGGCGGAGAATCCTCGGAATCCTACCGCAGCAACCAAGTGCTATGGTGATTATGTCGGATTCCATCTAATCGATTCGGCTCGACCGGGGTGATCTACTGAACTCGGCCTGAGCCGTTGATTCTGTAAACCCTATGTCTTGAAATGATGGAGGACGACCGCGCCCTCAGAAGAAGGCTTTTCAAGAGGCACGGTACACCCAAATAACTATATTGATTGGGGCCTAATCGTGGCTAAGCAGACGGTTGACGAGAGTGTGACTGCAAGGGATGCGGCCGGCTCGATTTCAACTCTCAGCTACGCATGTTTCGGGAGCTATAAGGAATTTTCCTGTGTCAACAGGATACGTGTACTGGTGAGGATCATAACATGCAAATTACTACACCCTGTTCTATGTAAGGTTCTGTGTTTGCATACTGCTTGAAGAAAGCAGAAAGGACATTCAATTTTGGCCTAAGAACCGATGTTAATATAAATTATACTATAATTGTCATTTATTTTTATATTATTTGAAACATATTTTAGTATTCCACGGACACTTCAAATAAATAAATTCCAAATAAAAAGTTGGTCACAATTATTGATGGCGTATAAAATGTTTTCCGTCAGCCAGTGCTGCCAGTTTCGGAAGTTTTCGCGATTTCGGTAAATACGAATCGAATTGAGAACCTCCTCCTTTTTGAAGTCGGTTATTAAAATTAGTTGATAACACTTTATTCATTTAAATACCTAAATTGACTAGCTAGAAAAAAACTAGTATTATATATTTTTAAGCGAAATCGCTGGCATTCGAGTATTATAGTTTTCGTAATTGGCAACATTGGTCTACTTCATACCTTATCTGTCTCCGTTTCATTCAATTTTTGATTGCTTTGCGACTATCGTTTCTTTTGTGATTTTCTATGCGTTTCATGGTTTTATTCTAACAACTTTGGCTTGATTACGGATTCCGATTACATTGCGTACTTGGTAGACTCGGCTGTGTGTAAAGGACTGGATTTTGTAAAATATATACTTATAATTATCAAAGAATTATCTTAAACTTGACTAGGTACTATCTCTTTTCCTAGTATCTATTAGAGAAGTCCTTTCCTAGTTCTACAAGAGAACATATGTATCACGCAAGGTTGGTTATTTTTTATTTATAACCTCAAAATATTAACTTTTTTCGTAATTATTTTAGTTTCCGTGTGTCCGTTCGTGAAAACTTATTTCATAGGATTCCATATAATTTTAAGAGTTTATATAAGTCACTTTCGATTCGAACGGTTCTTAGGCAGAACATGTATGGAGCCGGAACGATGTCCTTTCTAAGTTGATGATCTCAATAATTCAGATCACAATGAAAATAAATTAATGAACATCTGTCAAAACCTGGAGAGTACATGTAAAGGTGATCAAAGTGTGATTAGTGTAATGAGGGCTCCAAATAATGATTCAGAGGGTTGATCTGGCTAGACTTTTACAAAATGCTATTTTGGTGGATGATGAATAATGAAACTTAATAGTCGGAAGCTTTTACCACTATACTGTCTATCTACCAGACGTCATTGTACTTACTATCTAAAAATACACCTATATAAATTACGAGTTTCTTTAATAACGTGCCCATCAATGTCGTAGGCGAACCTAATGGGAATCAATATTCGCATGAAATTTGTGTGCCGATATAATTAGCCAGCGTTGAGATCTATTTATTCTAAATTGAGTATTATAATAATTTTCCCCCCACTTTTTCTACTATTTGAACAGTTTTCTATATCTAATATAGAAACAGCAATTCTTGACGGAAACAAATCCAACAAAAACGTACATATTTAAATCAGTTCATCTGTGATTTATAAGTTATGTATGTTTTATGATTATAAATTCGCATAGTGGAAAGCATCAAGTGCTTAGCAGAAGTCTCGTCGAATGTGCTACCTAACAACTCATTGAAGCTTTGTGTAGCTCGTGACACTGCGCGATCAGTCTTGAGTTGATGCTCAATCCATCAGCATCATTTTCCTGTTAGACATGAGGTTTGCATTATATTTTGCGCCTTCACCAATTTAAATAAAGTCGATGATACTGTTTAAATGGCCAAGTAGTTTTCGGGACTCAGGTCTAAATTTTGTATATGTTGTTCTCCTGGTCGAGCTGAGCAAAAAATAAAAAAAAAAACAGATTTCAGAGCCCCCTAGCGGAAAAATAAGTCGATAACTTTTTCTAAAAGTAATAGTATATATTCTGAATCAGCTCGTCAAGGACAACAACATATCCAAAAATCTGCTGATTCTGTCGAAAACCAAGACTTTCTAATTCAGACTTCAGAGCCCCATATAGCCATAGCGCCCCATATACGCCATAACTCATATAGCCATAGCCATAGCGGGAAAATGAGTCGTTAACTATGTTTGCGACCATTACATTTTTTGCTCAGCTCGACCAGGAGAACATCATCATTATCATCATCATCATCAGCTCCTCTTCGTCCACTGCACTGAGATCTATTTTCGGCTTCTCGCATCCAGCTCCAGGAGAACAACATACCCAAAATTTTTACCTGTTCCCCGAGAACCACTTGGCCATTTTTATTTATTTACATAATATAATATAATACATTAATAAAATTGTAAAGGCACAACATAAACTCTTGCGAGTTTTTCCGTGCGCCAGTGAGCCGTTAGGTAAACTTATTTAACAATTAATCATAGATGTCGATGTAGATGTCCGGCATATCTCCCCAAACCCAAAACCAAAACCCGACACCAGTCCCTCCCTGTCATTCTGTATAGAGTATGACAGGGATAGACCGCCACCAAGCCTAGTTCCATGCTTAGAGATCACGCCAGAGTCAACAGTTTAACACCAAAATCTAGTAGCCGAACTGTATCTGTAACTACACGTACACACGCTCCACCTCCTCGCTCTTTATCATGCTCAACACAATGTCTTCCTTTTCGCTTACACTAGGAATGTTCATTGACTATCACTGTTCGATATACCCGCACCAGCCAGTTTTATTGACAATACCGATTTACAAGTCGGGCAAGTTTGTGTAACTAAACTATACAGCGTGTCCTGTTTACTCAAAGTAAGTATAGAAATTTAAACAGTATCATCTACTTTATCACTCACAATCAACCCCACAACTGATTTCCGAGTTTATTACAAAAATCAGAACAATTAGGTTCATAGATGTAACAGAATTGTTCACAAAACTGATAGCCGTTGGACGGGAAAGATCCTCGAGTAGCATGCATTTAGTGGGGAACGTTTTGCTAAGCCTCTACCTACAGAGGTCGACGATTTGGTGAAGATCGGAGGCAGACACTGGATGCTCGCAGTGGTGGATTGATCAGTGTGGAGACTATTGACTAAAGTCTATGTCCAGCAATGGGCGTTTCTTGATTTGGATTATTAGTGATGATAATAAATGGGAAGACAAAAACCCAACAAAATTTATCCAATTATTTTATTTCAGTTTACATAGAACGTGGGGTACATACTCTAAAGTTGAATTATTCAGTTAACCAAATATACGAGCCAGAGAACTCATAATTACACTTTACCAAAACTTTAATTAAATTGCAATCTAATGACATAGTACAATTAATTGTCGCTCAAATGCCTACATAGGCAAAACAAAGGAAATAAGTCCAATCAAACCAATTAAATTTTAACGACGCCGGAGAGATATTTCCGTTTGATTGTTTCGCTATTTACTTAAAGACCGAACCAACAAACGGAGAGATGTTACAAATCTTACTTGATTAACTCTAGATATTTACAATATGTTTCTGGTAGCTTATTAACAATATATATTATGTATTAGTAATATTCCATTTATTGTCTTGATGTTAGAGTATGAAGTAAGAATTTACTCTTTGTATAATTGATAAGTTTATTATTTGTAACTAGCTTTCTGCTCGTGGTTTCGCTCGCTTTATATTGGATGTTTGTTTTGAATGTTTTTTGTTGATCAAAACTGTTCTTTTTTTTTAATTCCGAGCATTTTTATATTTATTCACCTTTTAAGTCTCTGGACCTCCACAAATAATTCAACAAAATTAGCGAAATCAGTCCATCCCTCGGCATCTATCCTTACTTTGTATACCTCTATCCATACCTTGTGCTCCTTTGCCTCTATCTCTACTTTCATAATATTGCTATACTTGCTTCCGCCCGCGGCTTCGCCCGCGTTAAATTAGTTCTTGTCAATTCTGGTCCCTTATGTCTAAGGTACCAAGATTCATGGTCTTATCTTCAATTCAACCCTTATTTCACTCTCAGACTGGTTAAAATTTCAAAATTCTGGAACACACGATTTTTTGTTTCTTATGAAACTTGCATTCTAACTTTCAACCCTTATTTCACCCCCTAGCTGGTCGAAATTTCAAAAATGCTAGAACAAATGTTTAATGATTTTTTATCAAGTGCTTAAATAATAAGTTTCATGGTTTTATCTTTTAAAAATAAAGAGATCCCATACAAGTTTTCAACCCCTTCATCCCTTTTTTTGGAAATAAAAAGTAGCCTATGTTCTGTCGCAGGGTCTAAAGATTGTCTGTACCAAATTTCATCAAAATCGGTTGCGAGGTTTAAGCGGGAAAGCGTAACAGACAGACAGATAGACAGACAGAGTTACTTTCACATTTACAATATTAGTTAGGATGAAAAACTAATCGTGTTATGAAAATAATGGGGTGAAATGATTGCTTTGTGTACAAAAGGAGCAAACAAAATAATGACGTTGTCTATTTTATAACTTATTGATATTCACGTTGTTAAATCATATATTTTACACACCTCTTTAAATTTTCAAAAAGAGTAAATCAATAATTTATGTCAACCTAAATATTTGCTTATTCTGAATCTTTATTAGAATAACTTGAAGCGGAATATACAATTTAAAAAACAAGTGCACAAAATGAAACATTAGAGAAATTACAGCTACTGTTGTACTCTTACGTCATAGACGTGGTCGTTATATGGATACAATATAGTGTATTGTAAATAAACTATAGTATATCCATATAAAAGTATTGTAACATAGTAAATAATTTCTTAGATAATACGCTAATAGGTAAATATATTCGACGGAATAATTTATTCATAATATAATGCAAAAAAATAATTTAATTTGACAGTTTTGACAAAGCCTGTTTAAAAGTCGTAACAAGCGCTATTTTCCGCTGCAAAGCACATAATAATGAACAATGTAGGCATCCTGAAACGATAATGAAAACAATTTATTTTAATTAATCGGGAACCTTAATTAAAACAGAAAGTTACGTGCAAATATAACACGCGTTAAACACAAAATAGAACAAAATAATGTCCAAATGCAAGATGCATATTAAATTGTCAAATGAAGAATTCTTATAATAAAACGATAGAACAGGATTAATAACGAAATGTAAATAAATTATATGAGCGTAACCTTTACCGTAAATTGGGTAGATACCCACCAACCCGGACTGGGTCAGGATGGTTGATTTAAAATATAAATTAAGTTCGTCAGAAGAAAACCGAGCCTCTTCAGTTTACGTAATCCAAATCGCGAACGAAGTCTATTACAAACTACGTTATGTGTATTCGGACTGAATATAAAACTTATAATTCAAATCAATTTTTTGAAATAATTTCATCAAATACATTGGCACAATATTTGTTTGTTTCGTTCAACCCAAAAGATTTCATGAGGAAATTACTCTCAATGTAAAGCATAAAAACGGTACTTCTTTTGGAATGCTTATTACGTTTTCTCATTTATTTGTTAAACATTATTTGCCATTGTTGAAATACTTACTTTAATTTTCTCACTTTTTAACAACAATCGGTTGTCAAATAATTGTGTGATATTAAAACTGAGTGGGGTGATAAATCGCAGTGCGCCAAATATAATGTTAATCAAATGTTTATGTACCGGGCTAATATCAAATAGGTACAATGAAACACCCTCTGTTTGAAACAGAAAAAGATCTAACCGTCCACGCTGTGTTCCTAAGAAAAAGTCGATCAAAGCAGTAAGGAAAAGAATTCAAAAGAATCCTGCAAGAAAGCATAAGATTTTATATCACGAGGTAAAGGTAACACCTAAAGCCACGTATTTTAAAATATGATTTAGGAGTTGCAGTCGATAACAAAGGTACTGGTCAAATATATGTAGACAATAAACTCTAGACTTCCAGGAGCATCTTTTCTAGTGGATTACAAAAGTCACCAATTATTCGAGTGCTTTTACTTTTTTTGTGACTCAAACGTTTCCTATTATGAATTCATGTCGTCTTACGGTAAAATGTTCGGTGGTTTCCAATTATGATATGTGTAAGGCTTTTATATAATAATAATACTTAAATCTAGTACCTCGCTACCGGCGGCATACTGGATTTAAGTTTTTTATAGTAATTATATTTATTTTATATATCTATATTGTACAAAACTTAAATTTTAAGATTATTAATTAAATATATGAATAATAATAATAATAAGTTAGACTCGTTGAAATAAATTACACTAATAAATAATAGCTAGTTGTGAAACTCATGGAATACAGAAATGCCACAAAAAAATAATTTTGAATACAAGATGATCCTGTTTCCTATTTATCATTGTTAATATTTACGGAACAAAATATATCTACTGCTAGCCATAGATCAAAGTTCGATCCAGTAACGGTTTTGTCAGTCTCATAAGTTGTTCATCTATATATATTCTATAAAATCTTGAAATTTGCGCCTATGGTACGTAGTAATTACCTAACATCACTCAAGCTACATATTATGTACTACCCCTCATTGCGGCAAAAAACAAAAAGAAATGAGGGGTTATCTTCTAAGGTACCTCCATTTTACTGATTTCCATCACAAGACAACAATTTTCGCACTTCACTGTTCCGGCTTAAAGGATCAGATAGACAATAATATATTGAGTGACTTTACATCTGTGTCACTCGATGGCAACTACACCGATAGCATACAGCGCCTTTCTTCATCCAATTTTTAGAGATTTGTACCTTTGTTAAAAGACACATTGACATGTTTAAGATGAGAAAAGAAAATTATACGCGACCAATAAACTTAAGACAAAAAGAATATCTTGCACTCCCTCCAACCAATTTGAAGATGGTAGGTTCTGGTCCCTATTCTATGTGTGTTAGGATATATAACAAGATTCCAATTAATATACAAAACATGGAGAATTATAATAACATATAATTTGTTTAAGAATTATATAAACATATAATTTGTTCAAGAGCACGTTGGAAGCATACCTTAAAGGAAGACCTTTATATACGTTGCAGGAGTTTTTTGATGACAGGACCGGAACTTGATCTTAGAGTTGATTTAGTTATTCAATATATTATGCAATTTGTATTATATAAAGTGAACAATTGATTATAAGATCTAAAATAGAATAATAGAAATGATAGTTGAAAATAGGCTAATGTAAATAAATATGTAAGTTAGTGCAGGTATATGTAGAATAAGTGGTTGAAAGATAGAAGTATGAAGTGTAGCGTAATGTTGCAGTGCCCTAGCAGGGTTTCATGTTTGAAACAGTGAAATGTTAGTAAGTGTCATCAAATTGTACAACATGAAAGCAATAAATAAATAAATAAATTGCGGTCCATCTTCTGACAGTTTTATTTAAGACCTTTGCGCCACAACGACTATCAATCCTGTGTGCCATATACTGCTGACTGCCACAGTTCTTCTGCGGATTTTGCTATTCCTGATACGACCACATAAAAAGAAACTACGAAAATAGTTCTCTTCATTGAGTTTTGGATGACTTTGAACCACCGTGTAAGTCCAACTGTAAAATAATAAATAAGTTTCATATCTGATCACAGGGAACAGACATGAGTCAAATACTTAGGTCTTGAGGCTTATAATTGGAGTATAGTAATTGTTTATTGTATATTGCTTGGCTTAAGCTGACACTTATCAGTTCACAGCGTGACATTATTTACATCGCTTACTTAATAACTTTTACGGATACGAGAGCAGCTTTTAAATTTCCCAGGATTAGCACCTAACAAAAAATTCTTCGATTTTGTGACACCCGATATCAATTGACTGACAGCAGCCAATGGAACCACTAAATAAATGTATTACAGATTCAATTTTATTATGTGCTGAATCTTCAGTGTTGGGTTTCTTTTTCGTACAAAGTCAGTGTTCGTCTAAAAACTAAACGTCTGTAAATATGTTTCAACCTATGAAAGCTAGTGATTTTCGTGTGGTCTTAGGGGAGAAACCAACCTAAAAGTTACTATAGCGTAGATATGGCCTGTATCTGTACTCCTTAATAACTAAGGAATTGGTTTTCTATTCTCTAATTGCAATGTAATGCAATTTAATATACATATATACGATAGCAGCTAACTTACAGTCCTTCTGCTACTTCAAAAAGAAATTAAAGAGGTGGAGTGCACCTTACCTGTCCAAGATTTGTCAACAATATGTAGGTTTCTTCCAAACTAGAGCATAGCCGTTGAAACATGTCGTCATTCTTATTTTTATAACTACGAACATCCAGGGACTGGGGAATCCAATTTCCCAGGACGGCTCAAATAGCTTCGAGTCTTTGGAAGATTACTGCATGCATGACTGGTTCCTCATTCATGCACTAATTATTACCTTATTGCGCAGGCTGCACTTCTGGTAGTCATGAACGGCGATGAATACCATAAAACCGCCTTCTATAGCCCAAGCGTCTGCGTAGGAAAGGTGCTGCGGACTTAACTCCACTACCTTCTTATGCGCTATTACATCCTGTCCCGAAAAAGACTCCTATTCTCTCACAGCAGCAAGCATATACTTTAAGATTGTGAGCAGACAAAAGATATGTAACAAAACCACATTTTACTTAATATTGCTCCCTCACATGATTAACGGCCGATGTTAATTGGATTTCTTGTGCCTCTTCATGCGTATACGACTCCCTTTATAGGGCTCCTTTTCATACACGCTCGTCTATTACCAGTACTCTTGACCTGATCTTCCTTCAAAATGTCACCTATGTGAAAATGTCACCAAGTATGTTCATCTCGGTCATCCCCTACCAACTGGCCCACTCATATTCGGCTCATAAATTTTATTCAATCGTCTTTCATCCATTCTTTCTACGTGTCCGAACCATTGGACCTCTCTCGATTTTTGTCACTACACCTTCTTTCACACTTCTTCTTCCTGCCCTTTTCCCACCTTAAGTAGGGTCGGCACAACATGTTTTCCTCTTCCATTCTCCTCTGTCACTCGTCAGCTCAACATCCACTTCCTTTACTCTCATATCAGAATTCACACATTCAATCCATCGCTTTCTTGGTCTACTTCTCATCCTAGGTCCATCTATAATCATATCCATCATTCTTCTTGTTATATGGCTTTCATCCCTCCTCATTACATGCCCAAACCATGCTAACCTACTGCTCCTTACCTTCTCAGTCACTGGCGCTACTTTCAAACTTCCTCTTATATACTCATTCTTGATCTTGTCCATTCTTGTAACCCCACACATCCATCGCAACATTCGCATCTCTGAAGCGTGCAGTTTCCTTTCGTCCTTCGCTTTCGTTGCCCAACATTCAGATCCATACATAAGGACAGGTCTAACGACTGCTTTATAAACTTTCCCCTTAAGCTTAAGGGGCAGTCTTGAGTCGCATACAACTCCAGAGACCTGTCGCCATTTCATCCATCCCGCATTTCATACATCCCGCACCTTCTTTCACACTGCGGATAGGTATATGGCAAAACAAATTACTCTACATTACTGGATATGTTTCAAAAATTACATTTTCTAGTTCCTATAAATTATTTGGCAACTCACCAGCACTTTGTGGAAAGTTTGCCAAGAAAGAGCCGTTAGTTTTGTAGGGTCAAATCTATTTATAAACTAGTTGTCTAACACAACTCTTGGAAATGGATCACATTTATTTACGTATGTTGCTCTTCTATATATACTTTAATATTCTTAACATCTAACATGGAACCTCGCAAAAAGCTTCGGATGGTAGCTTTTCGCATGACAAGTTGATGTGGGTTATTTCAATATCGACTCTATTACACTTCACAGCAGCACCTGCGTCGTGACAGATTATTTTTGAATTACATTATCGAAATAGTTTTATCGTACAGATCATATTGAAATGTAAGCAAGTGTAGCTAGTATCACTGACAACTTTCAAAGTGTCAAATTTGGTGACAGATGTTTTTATTACCAGATCGAAATGAATCGAACTTGCCCACCCATGGTTCTGGTTTGTGGGTAGGTCCCGTTGAGATGCTTTCATGGTGGAGTTACCCGATTTTGTTTTAGAGCGATGAAATGTATTAGTATGATATTTTATAAAGTACAGTCAGATAGAAAAATGAAACCTGTTATAAACATGTTTATGGGGCATAGGCATGGGCTACCCTAAGCTATGTTAAAGCGATTACTCCTTAGTCAACTTCGCAAGCCCAGTGCGGATTGGTTGAGAACATACATCTTTGAATTTTTCCCACGTGTATGCAGATTACCTTATGATGTTTTCCTTCACTGTAGAAGCATCAGATAGTACTGTACATATGGCGGTAGAATCGCGAAAGCACACCCCGCCATATGCTCCGCATATGCCTAGAGAACTCAGGGGGGTTTTAGTGGGTAGGCCGGTTCTGTCAGACCGGAGAGCCCCACACACGGCCGCACCTAGCTAGCGCGGTGTCGGTGCATAAGGTGCATTTCCCCTCTAAAAAAAAGGTAGTACTGTAAATATGAAATTCGAAAAACAAAATCATGTTAGTACATGGTAACATCGACTCCGGATCTTGCGAATCATCCTATTCGTAAACCAGCGCCGAGACCACACCGCCATCGACGCTCCTTATTATGATGATGATCACGATCTGATCGTGATGATTTTTTAAGTGTCTAAAGTGATGAAATGATTCTGTCTTAGTTTTTAATACTATACTATAATTTATTAATAATATATTCGATTGAACAATAATGCTTTACTTTTGTAATAGTTTCAAGTACGTTTACAAATCAATAATCAGTTTTAAAAAGATAAGATTTGTAGGCACTTAAAATTCTTTAAGTTTGCTTTTAAGTTCGTATAAATTTCTATGTAAATAGTTCGTTCATCATGGTGATTGAATCTCAAAGGCTTTTATCGTTTCGTCTGATTATGTTTATTTTAATCAGTGCCCAAAATTCAAATAAATTTAAAAAAGTATAATCGCTAAAACTTAACTTCATTTTTGTGATCAAACAACAAGTTAAATATTTTCAAAAATTTTATTTCTTTTCCTTGATATGCCATGATTCTAGGCTTATTACGTAATCTATAAGATTTGATTCCTTTGCCTTTCCTTGATATCTTAAAATATACTTTTAAATCATATTCACAAAACTTTTCATAAGATTTTTCTTATTGAGTATATTAGTAAAAACGTTCAATAACTCTATTCATCCTTCAATCATTTCATATCCAACAACGCTCCGTAAACCTTTGCATATACTAAAATAGATTTATTCAATGATTTTGGTCAATGATATTTGTACTGATATTTGTATTGTAAATTACGTGAACGATAGAATGAATTTAAAATTTAATTCATATTTTTTTTTCGTCATAACTTTTATTTTTGTTAATTTTACTCTTATCTTGGTAATAATTACGGTATCATGCTGCGGTACATATAATTATTGTATTGTTTTGTTTTGTTATTGTTGTTCGTATCATTGTGTGTTCCATCAATAAATGTATTTCTGTATTTTTTTTAATTCTTATTAAGCCTTACACCATAATGGTTAATCCGGCCATTTCTGTATTTAATATTAAATTAAATACGTTGGAAAAACTAATCAACATTATAAAGAATGCGTCGCGAAATTACTGAGCTAATGGCTTTCCCTGCTTCTTGTTATTTTAATACGAGTTTAGTCGAAAATGTTATTCAACCTGCGAGGTTTGTAATATTTTGAAGAACCCCGCAGTTAGCTTTTTCTCATTTTTTTGTCTATATGTTTATTTGCAGTAAATCATCGCCATTGCAGCAAATTTTGCTGATTGTACGTTTACTCGACCCACACAAGAATACGGTGTTATCTTAAACCTATAAATTAAAAGAATTTTCAACACCATTGCTCGTAATTGGTATGTAACTATACCAATTTTAGTATCATAATGTATCATATTAACAACTTATGATATCTCTCGAATTTCAAATTCGATTACCCCACAGTTTGGTAATCAAAAGTTAATAGTTTCGTAAAAAAAAGTGACGCTTTTAATTATATAAAAAAAAGGAACCAAAGGGAGTTTATATGTAAAATGCTGAAACATTTTTGTAAATTAAATAAGTTTGGCGTTTAGAAACACTCTGTTTAAAGATATACAATTATAAAAACCTTATTTAAAATTACAACTATTAAATAGAAGTCATACATACAATATATTACAGAATATATTTTTTGTTAAAATTATATAATTTGCTGTTTTGGCTGTATAAGCGTCGTACCTTAGTCTTTCGCGCACAAAGCCGTCAATGAAAAAGTAAACGCGTCATTTTTCAATTATCTGTACTATTTTGCAAGTAAATATTTTGCATTGTTTCTTTTGTTAAGATTTTATATTTCAAATGTCATCTAGCGATGAAATTTATTGTACGAATGAAAATAAAAACGAATATTTCAGAAATGACTGGTAGTGAAGGAATCCAACGTATATTTTTATAACTGTTCTTTCAAAAATTGTTTTTCAAAATAAATTTTTATTGACCTATAAAGTTCGTATTAATTACTCGCACGTAATTTTCAACAATACTCACTTGTATTATAATGTACTATTTCTGTATACCTAGATAATTATTCAATATTACTCGCTACTATAATATGATCAGAGGGCCTAGACAAGATACCTTCCGACAATCGTAATCGCATCGCCAACATAAAAAATGTTATGGTATTGACATAACCACTCGAAAAGTCAAGCGATCGGTTATGTCAATACCATACATTTTTTTATTTTAGCGATGCGATTACAAAAATAGAAAGGCATCTTGTCTAGGCCCTCTGGGATCTAATCGTCGTAGATTGTCAGTATTTTTTTTCCTAAAATAGCTTTGTCAAACGTCAAACCGCCCACGTCAACTGTCAACTTTATTGAACTGTTTCGGAATTATTTATAATGTTTACAAATACATTTTTATCAGATAGCTATAGCAAGCTCATACAGCCTTTTTTAAACCTTTTGAGACTACTGTATTCGTATTAGATGTTGAATCACTTGAAACATCCACGCGTTCCCGATAAAAAGATTTCGACAGATAGATAAAAAACGGCAAAAGGGCAACCGCCCGTTTACCATTTTTCCATTTTCCTTTTATAAATAAGTAATGAATACACATTGTGTGGTAAACAGAGCTGGGCACCGTTAATCAAATAGTTAACTTCGTTAATCGCCAATTCGTTAATAAAAAAGTTAACTTCGTTAAACGTTAAAGCGTTACTTTTCGAAGATATAACGGAAGTTAACGTTAATCCGTTAACACGTTATCAAAAATGCGTTCTGTTAGTCGCCCAAAGTTCTTCTTGATATTGAAGTTTTAGTATTATTGTTTCTCTAATACATCTAATTTCATAATTAATCACGGTCTTTCTCGCACGCGCCTGTACCTACAAACAATTCACTTGCTGAAATGGCTCGTGCCGTCCTGCCGCCCGGAACTGTAGACCGACCATCTGACCAAATGAACATGTCGAAACGTGTTTTTAGCGCCTTGCCGCGCGGCCGCGATGTCTGCCGGTGTCGGTGTGTTGGTTCGTACCGCGACTTTTTAAATTATAGGTACTGGATTAACGATTAACGAACCTATAAAAAAGCAACGGAAATTAACGAGTCCGTTAAAACTTTTTTTAGTTAACTTAAAAGTTAATCCGTTAGTCAAAATGTTAACTTCGTTAATTAACTATTAACGGATTAACGAGTTAATGCCCAGCTCTGGTGGTAAACAATGCGGTTATAATTAATTTTCAGTTACACAATTAGATCATTGTCTGTTGACAGGCGGGTACACCGTTAGGAATAGATAGTGTTGGCTGCGGATTTCGTAGGTAATGATTCGTTTTTATATAATAAAAATGCTTATATAATTTATTGTATCATTTGCGGACACCGTTCGTTCACATCTTTTGTATGGTAACTTACCTTTATGCCGTTCTCAAATCGTGTGCCTTTAATAATTATTGGTGACCAAATGGTCATTCAATATAGAACGGAACAAACAGGTCTAGATATGCTCTTAGCATAATTATCGTTCAAGAATCGTTCCTAAGCCACTTAGGCTTCGCATATTGTGACGACGAATATGAAGACTTTCGTAGTCGAGTGCTACCACTAACTACCGGTTTTAAGGTCATCTGAGGTCCGGGTTCGAGTCCTGGTGGGGGCAGATGATTGTGTGATAAACGCAAGCATTTGTACCTTCATCAATTCTGCTTGTTAATATATATATACACATATATATATTGTTAAACTTACACCAATCAGCCTAGACCAAACTAAACTCTGTAGGCTTGTGCTATGAGATCTTAGGTAACGGATAGACAATTTTAATAAATTATTTGTGATACAATTTTATTTTGTAAAGAATTGCTCTACATATATAAATTTGGTAGAAATATATTATTACAGAAATATATTATAACATAACAAACTGTTATGTTGATTGTAACTTGTTGTATGTACCTGATAAATGATAGACATCCGAACATTGTCCTCTCAGTGCAGCAAGCTAACATTTTCTTGTAAATACATAGGTATTAGAATATATAAAACTAGCTGTGCCCATGACTTCGTCCGCGTGGAATAGTTATTTTGAGCATTATATTTATTTTTGCAAACAACCACCTCAGCTGTTACCCACGAATTTGCCCGCGGCAATTTCTGTTATTATCTTAGACAATTTAGTTTTAAGCTTTTAAAAGAACATAATTATTTTAAAGTATATCTGCGTAAATTATATTTTTAGTTTTATTTTCTTGTAACAGAAGAACATATTGGTTTTTCAAATTCAAATTTGATTACCATAAAAACGATTCTAGTGAGTTAACCTTAAAAGATAGACATATATCGCCGCGGACATTTTTTTAGATCATTTTAAGAGGAATAATTCTTTCATACATATTTTTTTAGTCTCTTGAACCGTTTTCGCAGCGCACGCAACGGAGGACCTCAAAGATAAATAATTATTCCCGATTTTTCCACATTTTCCATTATTTCTTCGCAGAGAAGCACTCTTCTGAAATGCTTCTGCAACAAATTCACATCATTATATTTTCCTTGAATCCACAAAGAGCGGCTCGTTAACTTTGCGTTACTGTGCATTTCTCTTGTATCAACTTAAGGAGTGACGCGAATTGCCTATATTGTTTTATCACCACGTTGACTATATCATCGTGTCGTTACTCCTACTACCGTCGTGTTTTTATTGGTTGAACAATGGCCTATAGCAGAGGTCGGGGAACTTTTTTAATCATTACCCCATAATATTTTTATGTAAGTTGATATTACCCCATGACGAAGAGCAAAAAAAAAACGAAATCGCCTCTTTTTAGCATCTTTTAATTTTGAAAAGAAAACAATAACAAAAAATTTAATTTAAACATCATTTATCCTTTATCAATTTTATACCTAGTATTACATAACGGTAATAATAGTAATATAAGAAATATACATGACAAACTGAAACCCTTTGGGGAAAAAATACAAACAGGTTTATAAAATAGCTATAAAATATAATTATAAATATAAACCTTTTAACTCACAAAAGTTTTATTTTTATCCCATTTGGGGTAATTTACCCCGGTTCCCAGACTGTTGACCTATAGTTTCGTTAAGATTTTGATACCAAATATAAAAAAAAAACTGTAAATTTTATATCCCACTCGCTTCCCGGAACGTTAATTAAAGAAGCATTATTATGGGATGGAAAGCAATATTTACAACAATTTGTTTAATTAATATCACCTAAGATGCAACAATAGAATCAGTTATACGAGTATATTACTGAAACAACAACCCAACAAAAGATATATAAATAGAAATAAAAAAAATATCTTTCAATATTTTCTTTTCGGCAAAGAAAATAAATTTTCTTCACCGAAATATCTTAGTATGTAAAATATAAAACTTCTTAGAAATATACACGCTACTGTTAAGCCAATTCCTAATTTAAGTTCTTTCAGTGAAGTCATGTCGCATTTATTAAAAAGATATTGCAACAGTCAAAATTAATGAGTTTTCTACATAAATAATGGATTCATTTTCCTCAATTACAAAGCTGTCTCTATTATATATATGAATTCGTAGATTTCGTAATATTTTCCGTGACCTTCAACTCAAAATTAAGTCATTAGCTGCAAAGTTAATAATGGAGTCTTCAAAGATAAAAGAACATTATACAATGAAGAGGGAGAACCTTATGGAACTTGGTCATTTCGGATCTAATTGTTTACTTAAGTTACAGTTTTGTAATCAACAAAACCTTTAGAAAGCGTTCAATCTGAGTTCCCAATTGGTTAGTAAGTTTCAAAATGTTATTGTTTAACTGGAGACTGATTCAGAATTGCCAAGAGGAATGTAAGTGAGTTTAAGATAAAATCCTCAGTTCCCGTTACCTGATTGCGATTAATTAGTTTATTTAGACTTTGCAGGGATTGTAGATCGAAATGTATTGCATAGATGTCACACCGATATATATATATCAGTACGATATTAAATACAGTCCATATTATTATTATTATCATTTTATCTATGTGTATATTATGTGTATATATATGTATATGTTTGTATATTTAAGTAATATATCCCCAGGGAGTCGATACCGCAACTCTGTTTTGAACTAATATACCTAATCACAAAATACAATCGATAAGTGTTAAGATCAGTGCGTACATCGCGCGCAGCTGAGTGCCGCAGACTTGGTTCCTTCAGGCTGTTGCTGAAAATCAGCCATTTGCTCATAGATTATGAGCAAATATTCACGCTGAGCTATGGCCTTTTTGTATTGCTGCAGCACACACACACAATATTGTAGCACGGTACACGAACTGTCCTGTATTTTGTTTTTCATGTATGTAATGTCGCTGATATTCTAACACTACAGGTATTTTATACTTACTGTGCTATATTTACTTTTGATTCTGTCCGTTATAACTGTATTTATATTTTGTGTGTGTGTGTGTATGTCCGACCAAATAAAGATTTATCTATCTATCTATCTATCTAGATTTTGTCCAACTTATTTGACACTTATTTTGGATAATTTACACTATCGTTACTAATCTTATTAACGTGAAAGTTTCTAAGTACGGACGGATGTTTGTTATTATTTCACGTAATAACTACTAAATGAATATTAATCAAACTTTACAATTATAACATAGCTTATATATCAGAGTTATTCTGACAACAAGTTATATAGACTACAACTTATAATCTGTCCTATAGGAGACAATCTTACACTTGCGACTTAAATATTCTTAAATATTTTATCATCCATACACCCTCTCTCACACACATCCACTCATACCTCATAACACTCAACAGAGAGGTCACTACACTACACAATCTTATATAGAATAAGTTTCATTCAATTACTTTTTGCTACCTTAATTTAAACATTTGTGACGTGTTATATATGCTAAGCAGAGTATTCGAGGCTAGAGGCGCCAGAAACCGAAATACAGATCTATATCTAGTTCGGTAATGGATGCTGATAGTTATGAACGGCTATAGAACTACATATTATTTTTGAAATATGTTTATAATATGTCATAACTAGAATAAGAAAAATGTTTTTGCAAATAAAGATTATTATTATTATTATATTATATTCTTATCCGACCCGCCTGACCCCATCACTCGCGCAAACGAATCCCTTCCGTCGGCCTCCAACCGCGTCGTCCTCACGCTACACACTCACGTGTCTAGCTCACTCACCGCGCTAGTCGGCGAGCGCGAAGACCCGGGCTACACACTCGTCAAACATATACCCGGTACCGTCACGTACCGGGTAGATTCTCACCCTTCACTACACGACGATCTTAAGCGTTCGAGTCATTAGACGGCGCGCTCAAGTTGCGTCGACATCCTGTGTTTAGACCCTAACGACTCCGGAACGGTCGCCGGTGTCGTTAATCGGCTAGGAGTCGAACCTTCTGTTCGTGCGCCTTCCACAAACACTTAAGCATAAGTCCGTCCAAAAAAAAAAAAATTCTTCAATATATTACCTATTTAGTTCAAATATGTACGCCTAAGTCGTCCGTTACCATCTGACTCCTTTATGTATTACTAGCTGACCCGTGCCCACTTTCGTTGGGCATAATATTAATAATCCCCGAAGCGAGCACGAACGCGATCCGAATTAAACCCGAAGCCATCGCGCGCCGTCCGCTGCCTGTTTTTTTCTCCGATTCACTTTGCAAAACGGACTACCACGTAAAAACCTTTTTATTTTTCGGTTTTTTATATAACCTATGACACTCAGCAATAACGTGGCCTTCTATTGCTGAAAGAATTTTTAAAATCGGTTCAGTAGATCCTGAGATTACCCCTTACAATTTAACAAATATACAAATATACAAACACACAAACTTTACCTCTTTATAATATTAGTATGGATTTTATTTAATCAAATAAAAGCACGAACTAGAGTCAATTTAGGGAAAATATACTATTAAAAAATTTACAATGCTAAAATTTTAAATACTATGAGCTGTCTTAAGAGGAGCAAGTAGACGTTACATACAGCTTGATTTATTATTTAAATCACCTTTAATAGTATTAGTTTAAAAATAGTATTTTTAATATGGATCACAAATTTATTTATTAGTAATTCTGTAATACTCTTTGGCAATTTGTTATAGTACTGTTTTTCTTATAGATCTTTACTTTTGGGTAGTTTACTTTGACAATTTCTTGTATTACTTTTGTAGTACTCTGTGTATATTTGTACTACTGTACACACAACCATACCCTACAAACGATGCAATAACTTCTTGTAGTCTAGTTTATGACATGACATGTTTATCTTTGTTACGTGTGCTTAACTTTTATATATCTCTTCAATTATTATATTTTGTTGTATTATTATGAATTAAAAATATATTGTAGAGCAGTATCCAGTACATTATATGATACTAGCTTTTGCCCGCAACTTCGTTCGCGTGGACTTCAGTTTCGTCCCGTCTAGTCTAGTAATAAGTAAGAAATACGGTAACTAAGCACTGCAGAGCCCTAATCATAGGCCTATAGGTAGCTACTGCAGTATGCTCCTATAAACTACATTTAACGATCTTTTTCCTTTTGTGGGTTATTCCTAAGAGATAAACATATACCATCACGGACTTTTTTGTAGACCTTTTTAAGTTGTACAATACTGTAGTAAATTGTTTTGATCTATCTCGTAGGATTCAGTCAGCGTTTGCAATGTAAGCGCAGAATTTTTTTTTTTTTTTACAACCTAACACAAGAAACCTCAAAACTTGTAGCCTATGTGTTATTCTGATGTATAAGCTATATTATGGTAAAGTTTCATTCAAATCCATTGAGTAGTTTTTACGTGAAAGAGTAACAAACATCCATACATCCATACTTACAAACTTTCGCCTTTATAATAGTAGTAGGATTTGTTGTTGAAATAGTAAACACCAATCAATTACGTTTCCAAACGTAATAAAAAAAATATAAAATCTAAAAATAATAAATTCCTATTAGTTCCAATTGTTAACGTGAGACGCTGGTGTGTTCTGTCTATTCTCTGTTCTGTATTATCTGTTGCTTACTACTTGCTACCGTATAATAAACGTTGTTAAACTTTATCTCGTGTTAATTAATTAATTTCTACATTAGTTATTTAATATGTGAGTAAAATCATTATATTTGTTACACTTCACGTAAATGCTACTGAATGGATTTTATTCAAACTTTACATTAAAATAACATACAGCCTATAATTTATAAAGATATTGTTTGAATTGTGCAGAATATAATAATAAGTGTCTTGCGCAGACGAAGTCGCGGGCAGCAGCTAGTGTGTTATAATCCATAAAATACTGATTTCACATCATGCATTTCGCTTTATTTTTATACGTCAATAAGTAATAGTTAAATATTTTAGGTTGTAGGAAAAGTTCGTCTAAAAATTAGGAACAAAAAAAGAAAAAAAAAAACCTTTTTAAAAACAAGCTTTTATTATTTGTTTAGAAAATGAACTAAAAGTTAAAATAAATTATTAACACTAAAACTTTTCACCATACATAATTATTCAATCTCGTCCCCCTCTTTATCATAGTCCCCATTTATAAATAAAAGCGTGTTACATTGTGATAGCTTGAGGAAAATGTTGTGACTATGATAAAGATTTTTTTTATTTTTAACTTTTTAGTTCATTTTATAAACAAATAATAAAAGCTTGTTTTTAAAAAGGTTTTTTTTTCTTTAATTTTTTTTTTACTTTTTAGTACCTCTACAGGCTTGCTGAGAACAAGCCCTTTCATTTGATACCCATATTGTAGGAACGAATAAAAGAAAATTATCTGCCATTTTTGGTGTTCCGCTGTATTGGATTAAGAGTGACGTAACATATTTTTTTTCTAGTTATTCTGGCAAGCCCTTTTATTTGATACCCATATTGTGGGAGTGCATTAAAAATAATTGGTCCGCCATATTGGATACGTGTTGCATTTAAAATGACGTCACATAGTTAATCATGCATCGTCATCCGAACTACACGTGTATACCAAATTTCAGCTCAATCGGAAACCGGGAAGTGGACCAAATTTAAGTTGCAAGATTTGATTACAGACAGACAACGGGACAGGTGAAAGTAAATAAAAGCTTGTAAAAATGGTTTTGTAGTTTTAATTTACAATATAATCGCCGTCAGAACTAATGACAGTGCTCCATCTATTAGGAAGGTTGCTGATACTTGTGGCCGAAAACTCTGGAAAATTAGAATCAAAAAACTTTGTCACTTCTGTTTTCAGATTATTAACATCTGAGATTTTTTTTTACTTAAAAATGTTTTAAATGCTTGAATACATGATAATCTGAAGGTGCCGTCGGGTGAATAAGGGGGGTGTGGTACGGTTTCCCAACCGAGTTACTCTAATTTTATTTAAGTCTTTTTGGCGATGTGTGGTCGTGTCGTGTCGTTGTCTTGGAGGATGTTAACTTTGAAAAAAAAATCTTTTAAACTTTTCCTCGTATGAAAGCACCGAGAGAGTTTTAGAATGTTACTGTATATTTTTGAATTTCGAGATTGTTCCAGGAAAGAAAAGAATCTTCGAATTTTTTTCGACGAACTTTTCCTACAAGCTAATATTTAAAAGATAACTTGTATGCAGAACATAATACTGAACAATTTAAAAATATTACAACCAGGTGGTTAGGTTAGGTAAATAGTTACACATTATGTAGTTCAGATAGTAATCCCAACCTGGGTAGTTGAAGTTTCCGCTTGCGAGGCTGGGAAATACCTACCGTTAGATTAAAAGCTCCAACAGTCTAGCGGAAGGTAAGGCGTGAAAATAGCCAATCCAACTATTTCGAAATTTTCAACATTTCCATTACCACAGTTTGCGATCTAATATCTTCAGCAAGTTATTACAATAAAAGATATAATATATGTTCACTTGTTTGATGTATTCCAGACATATGGAGGGAGCACTGAATTTTCAAAGCTTACAAATAGTAAACATATTTTATTTGTTGATGTTGTTGCTAAATCTGACCCAAACTGAAGATTGAGCGAAATTTAAACTACTCATTAAAGTCCGGATTAAATAATAAGCTTTTATGCTAATATTGGTTCTTTGTAAAAGTTCGACCTGGTACCCTTTTTTTTTTGTTCCCCTGATGAAAATGCATTAAGTTGCATACCCCGGCTGTGGGGAGCCGGCGGTTATGTGGGGCTCTCCTCCCCAGAAGGGGGAGCCCTACCCACTAAAAACCTCAGGGATGGCCTTCCTCAGGCATGTAGGGAGCCCCCGGGAACACCAAACTACTTCCGGGAGCCCCCAGCCTCCGCTCCCCCGTCGATAGCCTCCCCCGGGGAGCCCTCCCCGGGGGAGGCTACAGTACCTCCTCCGATCTCCACCACCGACGACGCCCCCCGGCCACGGAAGGGGCGTGGTCCCTCCCGGGTAATACCAACAGTAATTAAACTTTATAACTTAAATAGTCGCCTTATTTTCTGAAAACCAAGAGAAAAATTGGAAGTAGCCGAAACAAGAAAAAATCGAAATCATCACAAAAAACACTAACGAACAAGTCTTATAGGTATTTATGATTATGACTGACACCATCATGATTACTAACTGCTGTAACCGGAGCCTTCGGATCCGGTATATTGGTACCGGATCCGGTAACCATTAAATGATGCCGGATCCGATTTTCCCTAGGTATATAATTACTTGTTCACCAATTAATTGTAAGAAAAAGAAATATGAATTATGCAACATTGTTTAAAGAAGACTAACTATATTCGCTAAAACGTCGCCGATTTAAATGATTCGAATCTAATCTGAGTCAGTGAGATACAATATTGAAGTGGAACCCACGCTTGAAAGGACCTGTCGTAGCCTTCTGAAATTTAACTTTGTTCAAGTTTGTAACTTTCTCTCGCGTACAGTTCCAAATAAATGAATTATAAAATGTTAAATGACGAGAAGAGAAAAAATAAATGAATAAGTTAGTGATACAAGTGAGTGTCGAAACTAGTAGGACAAAATACAGCCTGTTAATAATTAATAGGATTTCATTAAATATGCTGCTTGCTGTTTCTTGACTGCTTTTAAGAATGGATCATTTTTGAATGCGTTATAAGATTAAATAAATCTTATTTTACGAGTATTTTTTAACTGTATAAGTAATATCATAAAAATTAAATTCCAACTTTTTTATCATTAGCGAAAGCATTGACTTTGTACGTGTACTTTTCGCATTAATGTTTGTATCGTGTCGTGACTTACATTTTTACATCGGATAACTCAATAATATGAATGTTTCATGCTAGGATTGTGTATTGCTCCTGTTACAAATGTTACAAATTTAGAATATAATGTCTTTATTTATGTATATCCTAAAAACTATGCAATTTTGACTTACAAGGTCTAATACCTTGGACGACCTCCATAGTGGAGTGGATAATACACCGGTTTCAAGGTGTCGCCATCTCTGAGGTCCCGGGTTCGAATCCCGGTGGGGGCAGATGTTTGTGTGATGAATGCGAGCATTTGTACCTTAGTCATGGTTGTTGATATATATTTCAATAAAAATTATTTATATATGTATAATATATGTATGTCTATCCGTTACCCTAGATCCCATAGCACAAGCCTTACAGAGCTTAGTTTGGGCTAGGCTAATTGATGTAAATGTAACAAATATTTATTTATTATTATCTTAATTTATTACCTAAATTTTGAAAAAAGGATAATTCAGTGACTGTTCATGGAGGTTTGCTATAAAAATATGTTTCAGCATCTACGAACTTCGAGTACCTTATTTTTTTTATAAATAGTACTAAGGACTATGGACTCGAGCCTAACCTATCTAAATAACGTCTTTAGCTCTTAGTTAACTACAATGATACGTTTTGGGTAATGAAACTTAGGTTATTTTGAAAGTAGGCTGTGCATATCTTCCTTATAAATTTTCGCAAATAAGATTTAGGCTATTATATATTAGTGTATTATAATATGTTTTTATTTATGTATTAGGATTATAAATATATTATTTATTAGTATCAATATTTGTAAATTGACTCGTTTTCTATCTTTTTGGTACATCTACCACATTGTATCTCTGCATCACCCGAAGGTTGACTGGCAGAAAATGCCTCGGGTATTAAGTCCGCCTTTGTACACTTTTTTTAATTGTACATGAAGTATAAATAAATAAATAAATAAATACGTTTAGCGCAGCGGTCGTGTGGTCGGCTACTAGGCATCATGTCACGCGTTCAATTTCAGTACGTATGTATGTGCATGGGAGATTTTATATTTGTGGCTGCATCCATGATAAGGGATCTTATCACGACAAATCTGAATATAGCGAAATGGACATGCCAAATAATTTGACTAAGGTGTGGCGAGCTTGTGAAGTTAAGGCGTGTAAAGTTTGAAGCTAGGCTCTTGTAACTTGCCACCCCCGAAGAGGGCTCCCCTGTATCGACGGGGGAGCGGAGGCTGGGGGTTCCCGGAAGTAGCTTGGTAAGTTCCCGGGGGCTCCCTTCATGCCTGAGGAAGGCCATCCCTGAGGTTTTTAGTGGGTAGGCCTCCCCCTTCTGGGGAGGAGAGCCCCACATAACCGCCGGCTCGCCACAGCCGGGGTATGCAATTTAATGCATTTTCCTCAGGGGAACAAAAAAAAAGGCTCTTGTAACTTGTGTGATACATATTTTCTCGTGTTGGTAACATTTTATATGAAAATGAAATAAGAGTGCGGCGAAGAGCATAAAATCATTCTATAATAAAAACCTGATTCATTCACAGGTAAAGAAATATACGAATAAAATTCTACTTATTCATAGAACTTGCTCCATGAAACTGTCGGCTCCCGACGCCATTCAATAACTTTCTGACAAATTGTTATTCTCGAATGATAAATCGCCATAGACTATGATCACAAAAGAATTCACAAAGATAGTAGTTTTTCAAAGATTATAAATAGAAATACTTGAAGAGTTTATTAAATTTATATGCCTTAGCGAACTTGAGCATTATTAGCTGAGTGGTCTCAGCATTACTCTTTGATCGAGCATAACAGTTCTAAACAACTAAAAATGAATTAAACTTGCATGATTGACTTGTCAATTTAAATTCGACGAAACCAAACTGGATCTGGATAATATTTTTTTTTAAAAACGTCGCCACATTTTTGAATTTTTATTCTTCATGATTTTTTTTCCTTCTGGAGAAGAGAAGCTGAGAATTCTCATGGATATCACCGCAATAAAGTACCACGGTGATTATGTCGAACTCCTGACGAATCGAGGCGACTCGACCCGTAAGACCTATTTTTTTCCTTCCTTCCTTCCTTACTATAATATTATATATATATATATATATATATATATATATATATAATCCTTACTATAACGCTTTCACGCCGTAACTACTGAACCGATTGCTTTGAAATTTTGCAGACGTAAAGATAAAAGTCCAGATTAAATAATAGGGTTAAATAACTTTTTATCCCGGCAAATTACTGCACAGATTTTCATGCGGTTTTCATCAATAGATAGAGTGATTCTTGAGCAAGGTTTTGCGGTATTTTTTATCTCGGAAAAACGGATAGTCTTACGGGAAGCGCGATAAAACCTTCGCACCATAAACCGACTTCCACGCATATGTAGTCGTGGGCAAAAACCATGACCCTTAACCCTCTATAGACCCAATCCCGAAATCCACGCGGACGAAGCCGCGGGCAGAAAGCTAGTACAATAAATAAATTAGCAATAATAAAAAAATAACAACAAATGGCGACCAAATGCGACTCCACTCAGCTAATAGCCAAGAGTACTAGCTAGCTAGCTCAGCAACAGATAACTGTGACGCTGATTTTCAGTGGAGCAACTAGAACAGAGTAAGATCTCCCGTTTCACAAAACGTGGTTGTATTCGCTCCGAGCCACAACACGTCATACACAATACCATAGGCCTTTAATCTTAACATATATTTTTTTTTTTTTTTGTTTCCCTGAGGAAAATGCATTAAATTGCATACCCCGGCTGTGGCGAGCCGGGGTTATGTGGGGCTCTCCTCCCCAGAAGGGGGAGGCCTACCCACTAAAAACCTCAGGGATGGCCTTCCTGAGGCATGTAGGGAGCCCCTGGGAACAGAAAGCTTCTTCCGGGAACCCCCAGCCTCCGCTCCCCCGTCGACACAGGGGAGCCCTCCTCGGGGGAGGCTTACTACCTCCCCCGGTCTCCTCCACCGACGACGCCCCCCGGCCACGGAAGGGGCGTGGTCCATCCCGGGTCGCCGTAGCAGTCGCGATTTACTCGCGCCCGCCGGCGACCCGCGGCGGCGCCGCCTTCTTCGAGCGGGATCGGCCATCTCCCGACCCCGCTCGGCGGCCTCCTTCTGGAGCATCACTGCCTCACAGAAGGAGGCCACAGCCCTCCAACCTCCCTCGTCCGCCAGCATTGCCGCAATCAATGCTGGCGGAGACAGATCTCGCCCGATCTCTGCGACCAAGACTCGGCGCTCGGAGGCCCACGCGGGGCACTCCGCCAGCGTATGCTGGGCCGAGTCGAGGTCGGATGCGCAGTGGTGACAATGTGTCGATCCCTCCCGTCCTATTCGACACAGATACTCACCGAAGCAGCCGTGCCCGGTGAGTATCTGAGTCAATCGGTAGGTGACCTCCTCCTTCCCGTGGAGCCAAGCTTCGAGGTGCGGAGTACGGCACCGACGGCCCGCTGGCGCGCGCAGATCCGTAATTCGAGCTGCGCACGCCAGGCCGCCACAATCCGTCGGTGCCACTCCCGCTTAGGCACTTCGTGCGCGGGTTCCAGGGCGCTCCCCCCATTGCCCTCCCGGCCGACACGCCGCGACGCATACGTCGCCGCGTACATGTCGGCCAGGATGTCGAATGGGGGGGAGCGTCCCAGAACCGTCGCCGCCTCGTACGAGATTGTACGGTAGCCTCGCACGCATGGCCATTATCCGCTGCAGGCTCCGTAGCAGAGCTCTGCAGCGGGGGGACCTCGCGCAGTCTTGCGACCACACGGGAGCCCCATACATGGCCACGGATCGCACGACGCCCTCGTACAGGCGGCGAACTCCATCCCTCGGTCCCCCGAGATTGGGCAGCAGGCGATGCAATGCGCCCGCCACCCTTTTGGCTCGGGGGACCAACCGCACGAAATGCTCCTCGAAGCTCCAGCGGCGGTCCAGGGTGAGGCCCAGGTACTTGATGTACGGCCCCACCGGGACCACCGCGTCACCCACCCGGATCCGGCAGCTGGGTGGTTCCCGGCGCCTCGGAAGGCCGTGGAACCATAGCGCCTCGGTTTTGTGAGGCGCTATTTCTAAACCCAGCCGGCGGATCGCCCGCACGACACATGCCACCCCAAGCTCGGCAAGCCTGAGCACCGTCCCGAAGTCGGCCCCAGTCGTCACGACGAGAGTGTCGTCAGCGTAGCAGACGACACTCACGCCGCGAGGAAGGCTGGTGCGAAGGACCGCGTCGTATGCGAGGTTCCATAGCAGGGGTCCCAACACCGACCCCTGCGGAACGCCGCATTCGACCCTCCTCGACGTTTCCATCCCGTTCCGTCCCATCACGCCGATCGTCCTGTCGCGCAGATAGTCCCCGACCACGGCCCGCAGGTAGGGAGGCAGCTCGTGGTATACGAGCGCCTCCCTAATGGCCTGCCAGGGGAGGGTACCGAAGGCGTTGACGATGTCTAACGACACCGCCAACGCCACCCCCCCGATCGGACTGCGGACTCCGACAGGGAACGAACACGCTGGACGGCGCCCAGCGTTGATCGCCCCCGCCGGAATCCAAACTGGCAGTCCGATAGGTCGGGACCCGCGCGCGACAGGTGCTCGCCGATACGAGCGGAGATAACCCTCTCGAAGAGTTTCCCCGCCTCGTTCAGCAAGCAGATCGGACGAAACGAAGATGGAACGTCGCCGGTCCTTCCCTCCTTCCTGAGGAGCACCAACCTAGCCGACTTCCAGTCGACGGGAAACACGCCTTCGCGGAGACAGCTCGTGAAGAGCTGCCTCACCGTGCTCCCGAATGCCCTGAGCGCCAGCGCTAGCACCTTTCCGGGACCCCGTCCGGTCCCGGGGCAGTGTTGCGCGCAGAGAGCCGCGAAACAGCCCCGGCGAGCTCGCTCTCCGTCACCCGGAGGTCGTCCGACCAAGGGCCGGGCGACGGGACTGCGGGGGACTGCCCCGGACCCTCGGGAAGAGCGTATCTACTGCTCTTCCCACGATAACATATATACCTATGTAACTGTAAGACAGTACAATGACAGTGCACACACATAATTCACAACCAGCTGCCTAAGCTTTGAGTTGAGATGCTGAAGGAGAGGTACAGTCAGCGCTACTCTATAAAAGACAGCACCCAAATGGCTCGGCTTATATTGATGGGAATCTACTCGTGGCTAAGCAGAAGGCTGGCGAGAAGGGGATGGCAAGGAGTGCGGCAGCTCAAACGCCGCCTCAAGCAGCTCTTGAAGGTCCATTCAATGATCGTGGTCTGTCTCATTAAATAGAATACAATAGCGTCTGCAGTAGTATTTATGTTCAGATGCTGTTTGTATCATTTGTTTTGGTTTTATCGCGTTTTGTTATTTCATAATAATAAAGGGCGTAGGGAAGTGACGACCCCATCGCCCGCTGGTGGGGCATTTAATGCCCCTTAACTGCCATAAATGCCCCATCAGTGCAGTCAGTCTCCCTCAGGGCAGCTTGTGGCACGCTGGCGGTGAGTTGCGTCACCGAGGGTAGCGATGTGCTTCAGGGGGGCGTATGCCACCCGCCTCTGTCTTGCCTTAGCCAGCCGGACAGAGTGAAGTCGCAAGAGCAAATGCTCGAAGGGTGGAAGTGTAATAATGTCATAACGCCGACGGCGTCTCGATCGCCGTCGCAGACACACCTCTCTACACCCTTAGCCGTTCACACCAATGTTACTCTCTTCGCACCAATATTGGTCTGCTTTTTTGGAGGGCCCATTTAGTGAGCGGCGAGTCACCACCTGCCATATTTAAATCAATTAGGAGGCTTTGAGAAGGCAGGTGACTGGAGTCTCTTCCATAGCCCGGTTTTCATTACCACCTAAATCGAAATGCAATAGGCCACAAACGTTTTGACCACTAATGACAATAGTTTCTGTGCATCTAACTAGGTATAGTCTTTGGCTGCATTTTTCATGGTGCAGATAGAGATTAGACCCAGTTGGTACACTCCACGCACACTTTCATTAAATTTCACTTAAATGGCCTCTACGCATTGGATCTGTATCCCCGCGCAAGCCTTATAAAGGACCGTGTCTTATAAAAATACGTGATTTAAGCTACATAATAATAATAGCCTTTTATTCCCAATCAAACATTTGGATTTACATTTTTTTTTCCTACATTATAATTTAACACTTAAAAATAAATAAAATTTAAACAAAAATCGATTAATAAGATCGGGGAACCCAATGTTGGGCAAAGGCCTCCTCCAACCTATGCCAACTCTTTCTGTCACTAGCCAGTCTGGTCCAAAGCCCACCAGCAACTTGTTGGATGTCATCGCTCCAGCGGCGGCGAGGTCTTCCTCGTGACCTTTTAGCATCTCGTGGCCACCAATGTAGCACACGCTCACTCCAGCGCCCATCACTCGCTCTCGCAACATGACCTGCCCATTGCCACTTGAGTTTACACGCTATCTCGGCAGCGTCTTTGAATTTAGTTTTATTTCGGATTGATGAGTTACTTATTTTCTGTGATAATTTTATGCCTGTTGTTATTTCATGTAGTGCATTATTCTTATTATTGATCCATAATACCAATTATTGTGTATATTGTTATCGGTAGTTGTTTTTTTATTTTAAGTGTAAATATTTGATTTAGCCCTGATGTGTTATGGGTTATGATCTTGACCAGTATATTGTCTGTCTAGCTATATATATATATATAATATATATATTATAATATTATATATATATATATATATAATATATATATATATATATATATATATATATAATATATATATATCTTAATATATATATTTCTTGTGTGCGTGTGTATGTGACTGAACTCCTCCTAAACGACTGGACCAATTTTGATGAAATTTTTTGTGTGTATTCCAGGGGGCTTGAGAATGGTTTAGATTCACAATACGGTCATATAGATATTGTTTTTCAGCTAAATTATTTATTTAAAAACATTTGAGACAACGTGAGACAACGTGACATTTGAGACATTTGACATTTGAGACATTTGACAGGACAACGTCTGTTGGGCCAGCTAGTATATATATATATATATATATATATATATATATATATATATATATAATATATATATATGTATATATATATATATATAGATATATAGATAGATATATATATATAGGTTGATTATTACCTAATAAAGTAGTAACCTATTGTATGTACCTAATAAAGTCATATAACATATGTAACATAAAGGCTAAGATTTTTATCAACCGATTGAAAAGAAAACACTGGCGACCCGTTAGACTGAAAATAAAAAACAACTTTTGTTGAAAGTTCGATGAAGCTGCCCAGATTCATAAGATTAATGATTAGTCTTAAACTTAGGCCGTGAAGCAGCCTAGCGTATAGCTTGAATGATTGATGCGGAAGTTGCAAAAATACGTAATTTAGATCGAAATGGCGAGTAATTACGGAACGGATTCGATAATTGATTGAAGATAAAATGTTGTTTTAATTAACTCATATTTGTCGTGCCAGTCGATTTTGCCATCTGCTCAGGATATTAATAAACACTGATGGAATTATCACCAAAAATAAAAAAGGTTTTTCATACATGCTTAGAAAATGTCTTTATGCTTATATATTTTTTTATTATTTATTATATTTTACACGGTATAACATTATGTTTATAAATTAAATATCTGTATGATTGTGAGGAACTTCAGCACTGAATTATAAGTACGTTTTTCCTTTCAAATCGTATCGAGTGGAATATCAAAATATATGAAATTGTTGGTGATCGATTATAACTAGAGATCGGATAATCGGATGCATATTTTAAGAGTTTAAGACAAAGTATGGAAACGGCTTTTTATTGTTTTGTTAAATAAAAATCCCGGGATTGCGGAATTGGATAGCCGGATGTTTATTTATTTACCTAATTTAGTTTTTGACAAAGTATGGAACTGTCTTTTTATTTTATTTCCATAAATAAAAATCCCGGAATTCCGGTACTAAACTTCATGTAAATACGTATGCATAGTTGTATAAATGAACCCGGAGTCTCGGTCTTTTGAAAATAAATACCACGTGCGAATTTAGTAATTTTCAAACAATATCACTACGTTAAATTTGCAGTCCCGTATTTTACCGGGATTTTTTATTTAACAAAATGTATTTTAAAAAGATTATCCGATCTCTAATTATAACTTATAAAGTGACTTTTTGATAGATTACAGTCGTATGCTTGTAATCGAAAGTGACAAGAAAGGACAATGAATATATCCGGCGAAGTTGGAATGTATTGTTGTAAAATTAAAAGAAAAGAGACTGTCCTGATATGGTCATGAATTAAAAAGAGAGAATGATCATGTTACTAGGAAAGTTATGGACATGAAAGTGTAGGGAGAGGAAGACCGAAGAAAGAAGAGAGTGAGTGTCGAAATAGCGAGTGATAGAGGAGAGTGGAAGAGGAAAACTTGTTGGGCCGACCCCAAATAAAATTGGGAACAGGGCTACAGAAAGAAGAAAAAAGTTTGCATCCGAAACTGTATCGGATATAAAATACAGTAAATAACTTAAAACTTGAAAAGTCAACTTATGTAATAAGTTGACTTTTCAAGTTTTAAGCCCACCGAAATAATAACAATAAAAAAAAAATTAAAACATACGATTAATTTTTCAATGGGTGCCGCCTGTTGCTGGCCAAGGGCAAAATCTTAATGATTCCGCTCTTAATATAGTCAATTAAACTGTAATATAGTTTACTTTATTGTTAATTGTTCTTACCATCGCTCCAAACTTCAATGGCTTCCTATTCGGCAGCGCAGAGATTTGCATATTTTATCTCTTCTTTACAATATCTTGTTTCTTCCTACATCTCCAGCATACCTTAAGTCTTTGTTCTCTTTTCAGTCCTCTTCCTCCAGTCGCGTTTTACGAGCGAATTTTAATTTGGCTCTTGATATCCCTTCTTGCAGTACTGATTTTCTCTCTTACTCTTTTCCCTCTTATGCCGTTCAACTTTGGAATTCTCTCCCTGAGAGTATTAGGAGAGCGGAAACGTTAGTCCTTTAAGAACCAAGTTCGTATCCATTTCCTGTCCTTAAATTCTTAACGTAATTTTACTTTATTTACTTTCACCATAATTGCACCTATTCCCAAAATTCCTAGTTTGTTTTCGTTTTTCTCTTATCTAAGGTTGCCTGGAAGAGATTGCTTTTAGCAATAAGGCCGCCGTTTGCTCATAATTGTCTTTGTTTGTTTACTTTATTTCTTGTATTTATTTTGTGTGCAATAAAGAGTTTATTATTATTATTATTGATTTTTTCTATTCTCAATTTTATTTTGGTTCTTTTTATGTATAGGGCTAAGTACTACTTCTTCTACTCTTCATCTGCGTAAGCCGATAGGACAGTCCTCGACGAGATCATGATACGTGCGTTAACGGATGGTGAAGCTTGGCATTTTTTATTTGACTATTACTAAAATTACACTACATTACTTGTATAGGTCATTGCTATTCACTTGTTGAAAATTCAGTGTAGAAGTTTTATTATTCGTAATAAGGGTTGCTAGATAGAAAGTTAGAGAGTTTAAACCGTGATTAATAAACGATTTAGTCCCAACACCGCTCCCTAAGGGCCACGTTACGTAAACAGCCGCTCCTACACAATTTTCAGTTCACTTAGTACTTTTGTCCGCTCACTCTTATTTAATTACATTTGTGAGACGCAGTCATTTTGAATTATCCCCCATCTGTTTGTGATAAAATATGAATGCTACATTTTTTCTGAAGTTGTTTCATGTTTCTCTAAAAAAGTAGCCACGTTATTCTTTATAATTGGTTTTTAACTTATAAAATTGTCTGTGTTGAATTTTTGAAGACTTTTTATTTTCCCATAGTATCATTTTTCTGGATAGCATATTTAACCATCAAGAATTTACGCGTCTTATTTGGAAGCGCGAATTATGTAGACAATGTTTATAACTCTACAAATAACTATATTGGTCCTCAAATCAAATGGTAATACAACGAGTAATTTTTTTAAATATATTTTTCTAACTCTCACGCCAATTGCCCTAGCCCAAACTAAGCACTATAAGGCTTGTATTATGGGATCTAGGGTAATAGATAGACTTACATATATTTATATTTATTTATTTATAACTTTATTGTACATCGACCATAGTGAAAAAAAAAATACAGATAATGAATCCTTCAAACTAACTGTACAAAGGGCGACCTTATCACAAAGAGTGATCTCTTCCAGGTAACCTTAGGATGGACAGGAATTTAAATCAATTATTACGTGGGAAGATGGTGGCGATGTATAACTTAATGACATACTAACTATAAATATAACAATACATACTATAATACATATATACACTTACACACATACATACATATATATATAAACATACTTACATACATATACCAATAAAATACAAAATCATAGCGACAATAATGTTTTTTAACAGGCTTTTGAAAATGGAAGGCTTTGTGCTTGCCTTATATTTAAAGGTAACGCATTCCAATAAAACTGCTTGCACCTTGTAGGCCTTATTATAAAATTTGGTGAACTGAGATGGTATGCTCAGCATTAAGTTCTCTGCCGACCTTAAGACGCGTCTTCTTTGGAATGGGTTTCATGGAGAAATTTAAAGCGATTTTTTAAGTAAAAAGGAGTGTCAGGATGAAACAAAATAGAATAGAGAAGGGATAGGATACGTGCATTCCGGCGAAGGCGAATGGGCAACCACTTGAGCTTAACACTAAATTCTGAAACGTGATCATATTTGCGTAAACCAAATATAAATCGTATGCAAAAGTTTTGGAGTCGCTCAAGTTTATCAAGTTGTTCCTCGGTTAAATTTGAAAAACTTGTGTCAGCATAATTAAGTATTGGGAGGAGGAGTGACTGAGCAAGTGCAATCTTAATAGCAGTAGGTAGAAAGTTCCGCAGCCTTCTGAGCGATCCAGCAGATGCAAACAACTTTCTACTAAGTTCCTGCAGATGAAAAGACCAAGATAAATTAGTGTCAAAGTGAAGACCTAAGTTTTTAATTGTTTTGCTGAATGGAATATGAGATCCATCAAAAATAATTTTTGATACGACAGACCAGTCAATTTTAGACGTCATGCGGCAGCTACTAATAACAATTACTTGTGTTTTGGCTGGGTTAACTTTGAGACCGTAGCAGCTACTCGATTCACAAATTTTTACCGAATCGGAATTTACCTTATTTATAGCTTCCGTCAGTCGATCAGTCAGTTTGGCAGTAAATTTGCAAATCATCAGCGTAAAGGTGGTAGGATGAAGTAAGCTGGATAGAAATAGAATTAATGAAGATTGCAAATAGTAAAGGAGATAGAACGCCACCCTGCGGAACACCAGCAGATGTGCAGCACCATGAAGATGAAGAATCATCAACGCGAATTCTCTGCCGGTGTCCAAACATGTAATTACGAAACCAATATATTATACATATATAAATATTTTCATATAAATATATATTAACAACTATGGCTAAGGCACAAATGCTTCCATTCATCAAACAAACATCTGCCCACATCAGGACTTTAGAGTTGATGATACCATGAAACCGATGTACTAAGGCTTGGCTATGGACCCGCCTGATCCCATCACCAGCGCAAACGAATCTCTTCCGCCGGCCACACACCCACGTCTCTCGCTAACTCACAGCGCTCGTCGACGAGCGCGACGACACGGGCAACACACCCCTCGTCAAACATATGGTAGATTCTTACGCCTGATACTTACCTACGCGTCCGTAGTGTTCGCCCACGTCCCTAAGTGCCGGTTGCACAAAATACAGGTAATCCAAAATAAGTTCATACGTCGTGCCCTGGGTGCCCCGTGGTACACACGTAGCATAGACTTACATTACGATCTAGACCTTCCGTCGATCGAATCCCATATTAAAGATTTAGCCTCCCGCTACTTCTCAAACGCCCCGACCCACCTCATACTCTCATACAAAAATTGTAGATTACACCCCGATAGATAGCGTCTCGGCTAAAGCCCGCCGCCCCAAAAACATCTTATCCGCCCCGCCCGACCCCATCACACGCGCAAACCAATCCCTCCCACCGGCCACCAACCGCGTCGTCCCTCGCGCCACACACCCACGTCTCTCGAAGACCCGGGCCACACATTCGTCAAACATATACCCGGTACCGTCACATACCGGGTAGATTCTCACCCTTCACTACACGGCGAACTTGAGCGTTCGATTCATTAGACGGCGCGCTCAAGTTGCGTCGACACCTTTATTTCGATCCTTATTAGCAGGCAAGGCGTCGAACCTTCTGTTCGTGCGTCTTCCACAAACATACTCATTGCAAAGCTGAACATAGCCATCTGAAGCTACAGCATAGGTCCGTCCAAAAAAAAATCGGCTACGGAGGTCATCCTTATGGTTAGCTTTCAGAAGCTTCACTAGCTTTTCGTTCTCTTATAAACAAAAAAAATAACACAAATACATAGTAAATAAGAAAACAAGGAAAGAGGCATTTTGACAAGGAAATGAATATGACACGGAAATGATACCATTGTACTCATTCCAGCGCATTAGCTATATGTTAGTATTGTTATATATCAGACAAGAGTACCCGGAACCGACGAGCGTGCACGAAAATATTAGAACACGAAAAGCTAGGAAACTAAGTTTGGATCGTAGCAAGTGGAAAACTGAGACCTCTTCCTACCCCTATAATTCTAAATTCAAAAATTCAAAATTCAAAAATACAAAATTCAAAATCATTTATTCAGTCTAGGCTATTACAAGCACTTGTGAAAGTCGAAAAGCTACGCCAAGTAGTAAAGACCAGTGCTATACTTATATTGAAAATGCTCACGAGAAACCTGTTTACATTGCGAAATGAACCGATAGGAAGAAGTAAATTATCTATTCTAATATAGATCAGCGAGAAGTGATAAATTTAAAAAAATATTATTTATTTATATACACTTTATAGTATAAAACAGGTAAGAACTACATAAAACTAACTAACTTTACAATTGGTGGACTTATCTCAAATAGGGATTTCTTCCTGTCAACCCGGCAGTGTGAGTATTGGAATAGTGAGGTGACACTAAAAGATAGATAGATATAAAACTTTATTTACACTTGACTTCATCACACACAAATACAAAGAACTTAAAATTATACAAACTTAACAATTACACAAAACAAACTGAATTGTGTGCGCTGCAGAAGTGCAAAAGGGTCGTAGCTCAGTGACTGAAATTTACTCACATCAGGATGTGAGCAAAGCACTGGTATTCTGCTACCACCCGAGGGTTTCTTAGCAGGAAATTACAAGGTCTTATTGTGACTTAAATCATTTTGCGCGTCCATAAGCAAGCGTATTTGCGTATACAAGTATAATAGCACATACACACACACATACGTGCACGCACACAAGTAGAATATATAATTATTTTAATACTATTTAAACAGTAGAAGATCGAGCGAAAAATGTGAGTCCGCCGTTCAAATGGCGAAATCCGCTACCGAATACCCCTTTGGAATACCTAATCGTTGTTTTTGTAAAAGAAATAATTTAATATGTTTTTTGAAAGAAAAATTTAGATGTCAACTGTCTTAAAGGAGGAGGTATATTATTCCAACATTTGGCAGCTAGATAACGGAAACTGCCAGTGAAAGCCACAGTTTTATGAGGATGACTTTCTAAAAGATATCTACAGGTTCTGGTACCATATCTATAATGAAAAGAAGATGTTTTGATTTTCGAAAAGAGATATGCCGGCTTCCCATATTTTAAAATATCAAACATCAAGCAAGCAAGATGCAGATGTCTCCTAGAGCTCATATTTAGCATGGAAGCTTCATTTATATAAGGAGAGATGTGACTCCTAGGAGGTATCTTGAAGCAAAAGCGACAACATGCATTTTGTACTCGCTGTATAAGACGACGAGTTTTGGACTGCAACCGTGGACCATATACCAAGTCTCCATAATTAAGTTTAGATAATATTAAAGATTCACAGAGCATTATTCGTACTTTTTCATTAAGGAGGTTTCTAACAGTGTATAAAACTTTTAAGCGATAAAAGCAGGACCTAACTAAGTTAAGTATATGGGTCTCAAAACGTAAAAGACTATCAATAGATATACCCAGATTCCTCGCTTCACATACTTGTTCAATCATCTTTCCCTGAATCATAACTACAGGATTTCCCTTAATGACTTTAGTAATTTGATTTTTCGATCCAAGAATTAAATATTTAGTCTTACTAGGATTAAGAACAAGACCATTTCGTTCAGACCACGAGGCAACACTATTTAGATCTTCATTTAATTGAGAAATAAGAATGCGAGTTTCGCTTGGTTTGGCGGATAAATATAACTGAATATCATCAGCATATAGTTGATATTTACAATGTTTAATGACTCCAACAACATCAGCAGTGTATATAATAAAAAGTAAAGGGCCAAGTATAGAGCCCTGTGGAACACCACGCTGCAGGAGCCTAGGCAAAGATAATGAGAAAGATCCATGTTCTTCAGGAAGCTTAACCGACTGCCAACGGTTTTTGAGATAGCAATTAAACCAAGATAGAGACACGTCATCGATACCGTAATAGCGGAGCTTCGCCAGGAGTAAAGGGACATTTAAGCAGTCAAATGCACGGGAAAAATCCAGAAGAACCATAAAAGTACTGTTACCAGCATCTTGCTGTGCAAGCACGTTATCGACAACATCCAGTAGAGCTGTAGTGGTTCCCATACCTCTACGAAAACCAGACTGAACAATTGGCAGAATATTATTACTCTCGACAAATCTACTGAGCTGATTATAAACTGCCTTTTCCAAGATTTTTGATAAATATGGTAAAATACTAATTGGTCGGAGTTCTTTCACTTCAGTTGGGTTATTCACTTTTGTAGTGGTATCACAAGTGCGGACTTCCAGACAGCAGGGACCACTCCTGTCGTGATAGATTTATTTATTATAGCAGTAATGACCGTCTGAGGTAGTGTCAGCAAAAGCATATCTCTACTGATACCATCTACACCCACTGCGTTACTAGTTGATGATATATAATATATTTGGCCACAACATTCTCATCTATCGGCTTCAATTTTAAAAGGTCTTTCCCATGGTTGTGGGATTCAAAGTAGGTCAACTCCGACAATGGAACACTGTCACTACCAGGGACATTAAGAAAATATTCATTTATGGCGTTTGGATCATTAAAGCAATCGGGAAGATAAACATTTTTAGAAGGGTCCGTTAAAATATGTTTTTTTAAATTATTCCATAGTGTTTTTGAATCTTTATGATGAGTATTGATATAAAAATTGTAATATGCTCGCTTTTCCTTAAATATGCTGTCCTTCACAATTTTTTTCATTTCATTGTAATAGTTTTTGCTTGATTCTGTTTTAGATTGTTTATACTTTTTGAATGCCTCATTACGAATATTTATCATTTTTTTAATCACATCGGTGATCCATGGCAATGACCTATTACATTTTAGTTTGCTTATCTTAATAGGTGCGTGTTTATCAAATAGTGCCAAAATGACTCTATTAAAGGAGTCAACCATACAGTTAACAGAGTTTGAATCTAATATCGATTCCCAGTTTATTTCACAAAGATCCTTATTAAACTCGTTAATATTAATATTTTTTAAAGGTCTGTACGAAATTGTTCTCGGTGGAGGGCTCGCTCGTTTAATTGATAACGTAAAATTTATCATGGCGTGGCCCAGAGATCCGGTAATATTTGTAACATAAATATTTCGAATAGGAGCGTTCGTGCACACGACATCTATAAGAGTTTCATTGTCTGCCGAGTAGTGGGTGGGTTCGGATACCACCTGCTCAAGGCTCATGCTGTGTAAAAACTGTTTAAATTTTATTGTCTTGTCATTCGAAATATCTAAAAAGTTTATGTTAAAATCACCCATTAAAACGACATAATCATTGTTTGAAAAGTGGGTAATTGAATCCGTGATAGCATCTAGAAACGTGTCTACGTTTATCCAATTCGGTCGATACGCAGTACCCACAATAATCTTCAAACCATTTATTGTAATTAACATCCACATCTGTTCAATAGAAGAAACGGGATGCGAGACAAAACGCGCTCGGACGCAAGTTTTAACATAAAATGCATTGAAAACTATATAAAACTAGCTTTCTGCCGGCTTCGCCTGCGTGGAATTCGGATTGGGTCTGTAGAGGGATAAGGGTCATAGCTTTTGCACCGGATACATATGCGCGGAATCGGTTTATGGCGCGAAGATTTTATCGCGCTTTCAGCGGGACTATCCGTTTTTCCGAGATAAAAAAAAGCCGCAAAACCTGCTCAAGAATCACTCTATCTATTGATGAAAACCGCATGGAAATCTGTGCAGTAGTTTTTGAGCGAAGCCTTTATTGTGCATCCCGTGGGATCTGTCGATTTTTCCGGGATAAAAAGTAGCCTATGTTACTCGAGGATAATGTAGCTTTCCAAAGGTAGAAGAATTTTTGAAATCGTCCAGTAGTTTCGGAGCCTATTCATTACAAACAAACAAACAAACAAATCTTTCCTCTTTATATAATATTAGTATAGATAATACATTATAATCTAAATCTTGAATGATATATAATATAATGTAGTATATACAAAGTGTAATAAAATATATAAATCATACATATTTATTACTTAAATAAATGTAATAATTGAAAGATAATAAAAATAAATTACTCTATTGATGAATACAATATAATGAACCTATGAATATGAGAAAAGTTATGAGTTGATTTGCAAAAGGTAATAATACATTTTAAGCTGACACTTAATCGAATGTATGGATGGATAGTTTTGTATATGTGTTGGGAATTTATTCCAGAGTTGTGCGGTGAGTAATGAGAATGAGTGAAAGAAGAAGCGACACTTGGTGATGGGAAGTTCAAGCATTCCTGTAATACATGACTGCTTAGGGCCGATTAGAAGATGGAAAAATGAATCGGGAGCGGAGAGAACCAGGAATCTGGGGATCTTTCAGGATTTTGTATAGGACAGTAAGGATATGCACATTACGTCGAAGTCGAATAGGAAGTCATTTCAGTTGCGTTCGAAATTGGGAGATGTGATCATCCATTCGGAGTCCAAAAATGAATCGAATAGCGAAATTTTGCAGGCGTTCCAATTTGTATAAAGACACTTTTGTAGCAACAAAACATCGACGCAATGAAGAATTGTAGTAAACAAATTTTCACTAATTCTATTTCATAGTATCTAACTGTATATGTGTCTCAGAGTAAATAGAACTGGAGCAGGCATCAGTCAAATTTCTCGAACAAATTTTTCTGTCATAGCTTGCGGGGGGCGAGGTTACTACTACACTCTAAACCAGCACACATAAACAGAAAATTTCTTGGTTACTTTGAGATATGTGTTAATAAATAGATTGTCTTTCATTAAATGCTCATTAAATGACAAAATACATACGATATTGAAAAACTGAACAACGTAATAATTAAAACATGTTACAATTGCGTTCGTTCGTGATAATGTCGTGGCAGCTTAAAGTTACAGAATATTTTCCGAAATATACTGTTTTTACTCACACAAATCAATTCTAAGTATTTCATATTGCGAAACGGTCATTTGTTAGCCCGGGAAATACTTCAATAAATTTATTGCCGACAATTTTGTAAGCAAGCGAGAAGGAAATAAGGGGTAATAATGAAAAGACAAGGTAATTACGAAAATTTCATTTTGTTATAAGACTCGATTATTTATTGGAATATAAGTAGAACAAACAAGTATAAGATTGTATTTAATTTTCAATTTATTATTGATGATAACTCTTATTTAAAATGTTGATATCATAAATGTAAAAATCGTTCAGTATCTGACAAAAAACTCAAATAAATCAATCCATATATGAATTCTTTTGTCTTTCTCTACAGCTTTGTCAATCTATATCAGTCAACATCTTCTTAATAAAATAACTATATCTTTTCTGGTAATATAATCTTCATGGCTTATCCCATACCAGGCTATAGAATAACCTCGTATGGGATAAACCTAAATACCTTTAAACTACCTCTTGTTCCTGTTCTTATACTATCTGGTTGTATTATACGTTCATCATAACTTTTTCTATTCATCTAACTTTATCCACTTTTTTTTTAACCATTCTCTACGTTATCGAATATTCAAGTAGGTATATACATTAATGTTGTCGAAAGAATTCGATCAAGAAATAGTTTTAATACAAAAAAAAACAGCAAACTACTTCACAAATTACCATGAAGCTTTGATTTATTAGAATTTTAATGTAAAATAAATCCTGGAAATTTTAGTTTCGGTACCTCCAATAAAATCATAAGCGCCCCAATTTTATTTCTTGAAAATTTAATTACATTCTAATGAAAATGCGCGTCAATTTCTTTAGCTTCCTCTTTTAGTCCTAATATTGAATTAGTAAATTGCTTAGAGCCAGTGCCTACACTCTCTAAGTTCTTAAAAGTAGTTCAAAAACCGTTGATTGACATACATTGCTACTTATGCTTAAGTATACTTCCTTATAAACATAATAAAAGGACTATTTTTCAAATCAAGGAGAATATTTCAAATCGGAATACAAAAATAATAATACAATATTTAACGCCATGAACACAAAACGGTTTATTACAAAACGAAGATTATCGCCAATCCATGGATCATTTATGGTACTAAAGTTGGCTCCTAGTTTGTCTTTGGTACTAACTTTAACGTAACAAACATTTGACACAAATTATTTAATTGATTATTAGAAATAATTTTCCCACTCCTTAATTTTTTAAGCATATAGCACACTACCCACTAACTGACAAGTTTTTTTTTAAATATTATTTCAGATATAGATATATATTTGAATACAAAAATTCACAATTATTGAAATAATATAACAGTAAAATAAAAGATAATCAAACTAGTGAAGAAATAATTCCGTATTTAAGATCAAATTCTCATTTCGAAATAAAATTATGAATGTCAAAGAATACGCAATAGAGAAGGTACAAAAAATGTTCTACTCGCTGCAATTTTCCCGTGATATTAGATATGAGTAATGTCAGTACTTTATTTCATTTATATCAACATTTTTAAACATAAAATAATAAAAAAATATTTTCTTATGGTATTTTTTACTTTCACATTGTTAGGGTGATTTACTTCAATGTCACAAGTTTGAATTGTGTTATTTTTTTTTTATAGGATAGGGCAGCAAACGAGCAAACGGATCACCTGATGGTAAGCGATAACCGTTGCCCATGGACACCCGCAGTACCAGAAGAGTCACTACTCGCGATTATCTTCTCAGCTCTTTCAGGGAGTCGGGGTGACCGGTTCAGTACTACATTACGGTGGTTGCATACGCCACTCGTAACGACGGGGGGTCGTTGGGTTAGGCCATTTTTGGGCCTTGTGGTGTCGTCGTCATACTTGGTATGGGATGTTGTAATTCTTCCTTTTTATGTTGTTGGCGTCAGTTGTGATTTGTCTTCCTATTCCTCCTCTACCAGGTCTCTCGGTAGCTCAGAGGAGTCACTGATGCGTTGCCGGCCTTTTAAAAGGGAATAAAGGGGTAAGGGGGAGAGGGGGGTTTGGGCCTCCGGTACCCTCACTCACTCGGCGAAACACAGCGCAAGCGCTATTTTACGCCGATTTTCTGTGAGGCCGTGGTATCACTCCAGTCGAGCCGCCCAATTCGTGCCGAAGCATGGCTCTCCCACGGTTTTTGGTCATTCAATAATATTCAAACCCAAACCAAGGCTAACGCTACTTAACTTTAACAAACTTCCCACTTACTGCATACACAATTATGTCAACAAGCTTATTTTTGACAATTTCTAGTGGTAACAGCCAAAGTTTTAGTTAGAGGATTAAAATTTTATGATATATAAATTAATGATTCTGTATTTAATAAATACTTGTTGTTACCGTAGATACGTATATCTAATACGTATTGATATGTCGATGGTATCGTATTATATATCGCACTAATAATACAATAGTAATCAAAACGTCGTACTTGACATAATACTATAAACACACGCAAAATTTGATTCCTCACGCGTGATCAAGACCGTCGTTCGATTAGTGCAAAAACAGAATAAGGATAAATTAAAAAACTTATGTGACAGTTATTCAATTTGCAACTATTACATGAAGTGAGTAATAAATAAGTTTTTTGTTGATTCTGAAAAATGTTCGATTTTGAGTTGATACACTATTGTATTATTAGTGCGATATGTTACTAGCCAAACCCGATTTCAGGCCAAACCAGTTTTGCCTAGGCTAAACTAATTCTTCCTATAGGCCATAGGATAAACAGTTTAGACTAGCCCAAACTAATTGTCCTAAGCCTGATTAAATAGACCAATTTAGGCTAGGCCAAACTAGTTGATCCTGATATAAATACGCACACACTAGGATAAACTGGTATGGTCTAGTCTAAATATTATAGTACATTTAGAAAGTAAAAAATAAATAGATAAACTGAATAAAATAATCGGTAATTGGAACAATAATAATTTTTATTAAACTAGAAAGATTCGTCGTTAAAAAGTTATGGATAATTGGTAATACGAACAATCATACTATAACAAATAATACTGTTTTTTTAATATAATCAATAATCATATTATGTCTTCTTGCCAAGAAAGCAATGAAACTCTGCAATTCTAAGTGCCACCAAAGCAAACCATGTAAAAATAAATAACAATTTTAATAATTGACTTAATATGATTTTTGCTTCTATTAGTTTGCGCGAGAGACGCTTCCAAAGTGGAAACGTCCCCCCTCCCCTTCCCCCCTTAACTTCTAACATAAGGGAATGATAAATAAAAAAATAATATATGATGTACATTACCATACAAACTTTCACCAAAAATTGGTTTGAACGAGATCTAATACACAGTTTTTTTAATACGTTATAAATCGTAAACCTCATTTTACCTTTCATTCAATTTATTCCAATATATTAAAGAATAATGAAAAAAAATTATTTAGATGTATAGTGGTACAGAACCCTACATGCGCGAGTCCAACTCGCACTTGGCCGTTTTTACCGAAGCACTTGCCAGAAGATGATAGTAATAATTTCTTTATATTTTCTTCACATTCGTATATAGTAAGAAAACTACTAGAATGCGACGGGATCACTGCTATCTGCTGATATGTTTCATAATAAATCTAGAACCTTATATCAATCAGTGGTATAGGTAACCCCTTACTGCTGCAAAGATATATCTTCAAAATAGTTAATAACTAACCGGCTTGTATCAACTAGTCGAACCGAAAATTTTCATTCTATTGAAATCTGAAATCCGTTTACGGAATAATCTTATTTTTCAATTTATTTTATGAAATTAACAAAATAGGATGAGCCTGGATTATACGGTGAGAGAATCAAACAATTTAACATCTTATACTTTTTTAAATGAGAGCATTCATATTTTTCTGAAACAAAATCAGAAAGTGCTCGTAAATTATGTTAAATGAATTTTTAATTTCCAACTTATCTGAATATTCAAACTTTCAGCTAATATGTAGCCTTTGTATATATTTGTTCATTAGTTTTAATTTCGTGTTTAGAATCAAAGTCACCAAAAGGTTAAAGTTCGGAGTTTCATTACGTGATCAAATTAGGAATGATGAAATCTGCAAAAAATCAAGTTTATCAATAGTTTACTCGTATAATAGACTAATGGTTCCCAAACTTTTTTGTGTCGTAGTCCCTTTGCCATATTTTTCGGTTTTGGGTAGACTACCTACTTACTCGTACCTGATATTGAATGCGTACATCCTACTTTTTACAAAATTTTATAAATATTTATAATATTTTTTTTACTCCATAGGTGCTTTCTACACTAATTTTATAAGGAGGAAAGATTTGTATTTTTGTATGTAAAAATTTCACAAAACCGGCTAAGGTTGGCTGGAAGAAATCTCTTTGAGAGATAAGCCCGCCTTTGGACCAATTAACTGAGCACCTTCTAATATTTTTTTTTGTTACAAGCTTTTATATTAGCTTCACTTGTAACTATGTAAGAAAATCTTGGAATCTTAATTTGACCCACTTCCGGTCTCCGATTTAACTGAAATTTTGCATGCACGTGTAAGTCGGATGACAATGCATGGTTATGTGTGTGACGTCATTCTAAATCCAACATGGTGGCATTACCAAGATGGCGGATCAATTATTTTTGATGCACCCCTACAATATAGGTATCAAATGAAAAGGTTTTCTAAACTTGTTTAATTTTTTTTTAAATACATTCTTTTATTATGTGCGCTAAAAAGAACAAAATAAACTTTTACATATAAAAGCTTGTCGTTAAAATAACTCCATGAGTAAGTAAATCTCGCGACAAGCTTTTATATATAAAAGTTTATTTTGTTCTTTTTAGCGCTACTATGTAGTGAAGCAATTATATTATTACCTTATTTGAAAAACACTTATTACATAATTCGTGAATATCAAACAGCCTGTTATTTTCTATCACCAGAAAGCTTGAGCGCCCGTAAATATTTTCGTTCTTATAGTGCAGAACAAAGTATTTCAAAATACCAATTGTAATTCATAATCAGGCATTCGTTTTGAAAGTAAAATTGGTATATAACTTTTGTGGGCTTCGGGGTGAATAAAAGATTGGATAATTTGATTACACTTAAGTTATTTGTCATATTTGACGGTATTAAGATTTTATTAAAAAAAAAACAATAATTAATAATAAATATTTCTTACACTCAGACCAATTACCCTAGCTCAAAGTAAGCTCTGTAAGCCTTGTGTTATGGTATCTTGGGTAACGAATAGACATACATACGAATATTATATCTATTAACAACTATGACTAAGTCAATCGAAGAGCTTCTATCAATTATCGTAAGCAAAAAATAATTAAAAGTTTCCGATAACTGTATATTTAAGTTAGAAGTTAAAACGATACATCTCGATATGGATAGTGGATCGTCAATAGTGGATTTCTTAATATTAAGTTAATATAGTGTTATAACCTTAATTATTATACGCAGTCATTGTAATGTAAATATGCAATTCTACTTCACATGCTTGAGGTGACATGATGATAGATTGCGGATTTGACTACTGTCTCTTTTTTGTTTGTGACATTATCCAATAGATGGCAGCACAGTGAGCCACGTGGCGGAACACAGTTGCACATTTGATTTTAAAAGGTGTAATAATTAGATATCTCTTGGTTGAGATCAGTATTCAGTCAGTCGGGAGGAGTTCAAGTCATAAAAGTCACGCTAGTATTCCATTGCTTTAAATAATTAAGTCGTTATTTCTAGAAGGTGTTGATATTGTTGACAACAATAGACATATTATTTTGTGAAAACTAAGTCCTAGAGTCTAGAAATTATTTTGGTGAGCATTTACCCGTAAACTAACAAACCGCAAACAGCTGTTGTAAAATATTTTAGCGACAATCACAGTCGCCCTGGGGTTTAACTAGATAGACAATTCTATTAGCCATGCGCATTCGCTCAGTGAAACCATCAAGCGAGAGCCGATCTTATTTCAAACAGAAAAGGTGTATTTAAGAGTAACAATGTTAAGTTTATTCGCTTAGTGTACTTGATTACTTGGACAAACTCTGCTCTATACCTGAAATTGTAATTAGCCTCTTATTATTTATTCATTGCGTTTTACGTGAAATCTGTTTGTTTTATGAGCTTTGTATTTTTACACTAAGCTACGAACAAACAATTTAAATGTGTAGCGCCTACATTTACATATATAGAATTACTGATATAGATGCTAATAAGCAGATACAAACAGAGGACCGTGCTCGCTGAGGCTTAAACAATATTCAAAGGTCACTGCTCTTGAATCTCTTCAAATGAGATTTATTAATAAACAAATTGAGAATTAATATTGACATTTTAACACAAAATAATACGAATCCAAATCAATTAATTTGACAAAAAATTCTCGCATATTTTTTAAAGTAAACTATTAGTAGTTACCAAACTATTTGTATTTTTATTTACATTTAAATCCCTTTCTTAGTTTGTTTAAATTTAGTTATTAATCCAGATATACGATACATTTTACATTTGATTTAAGTGTCCATATTTTTATTTTGTAATTACAAGCCTGAGATACAGGTTAATCCTAGTTCAGGTATGTTCACGGGGAGAGCCATGCTTCGGCACGAATTGGGCCGGCTCTACCGGCGTGATACCACGGCCTCACAGAAAACCAGCGTAAAATAGCGCTTGCGCTGTGTTTCGCCGAGTGAGTGAAGGTACCGGAGGCCCAACCCCCCCTTCCCCCCTTATTTCCATTTAAAAGGCCGGCAACGCATCTGTGACTCCTCTGGTGTTGCGGGTGTCCATGGGCAACGGTTATCGCTTACCATCAGGTGATCCGTTTGCTCGTTTACTGCCCTATCCTATAAAAAAAAAAAATCCTGTATACATATAAGTTAAGCTAAAAAAATGTAATATTGACTATAGAAGTTATTAAATAAATATTATTATTATTACTGTAAACTTTACTGATGTAAATGAGTAAAGATTACAGTGTAATCTTCTTATATATAAAAATGAATCGCAAAATGTGTTGGTAAGTGCATAATTCAACAACGCCTGGACCAATTTGGACAATTCTTTTTTCACAATGTTCGTTGAAGTTCAAGGATGGTTTTTACGTCAAGAAAAATTCAAGTAATTATCGGAAAACCCCTAAAAACAGCCCATTTTTTTCCATACAAACGTTTTCTAACTAAAACGTACAGTCAATTTGAGCTTTATTGTTATTGTATAAAGTTCATATTGCAAGCACTCACTGTTGTCTAAGCATTGTAGGGGTGTGTGTCAATTTGCGCTTTATTAACGCTATATAAAATAATAAAATCATATCTATCAAAACAGTGTGCATGTGTGCGTTAGGGCACAGAATATATCGTTGGAGGTTTTAATGTCACGTTCAAAAATTGAATAATCACAAAATGTTAATAGTTCATTTGGACCTTTTTTGCAATTAATTTTTTTTTAATCCGTTCTGTACATGAGAGTTTTTTGCCCTGACTATAAAATAAGTAGAAACAAAAAACTGTCACTTTACAAATCTTTTTGACAGGACGAAGTCTGTCGGGTCTGCTAGTAATACATAAATATGGCGCTCCCTTAATTTATATTTTAACTAGCGACCCGCCCCGGCTTCGCACGGGTGCAGTGAAAAAATGGTTATGGTGGGTTATCCCTAAGAGATAGACATATACCATCGCGGACTTTTTTGTGGATTTTTGTAAGTTGTACAATACTGTAGTACATTATTTTGGTCTATCTCGTAGGGTTCAGCCAGCGTTTGCAATATAAGCGCAAAAAAACGTGCTTACTTACGACATCACATTAGAAACCTTTAAATTTATCAGTGTTTCTCTACTATATTATGCATTTATTATACATACAAACCTTCCTTAAGAATCACTCTATCTATTAAAAAAAACCGCGTCAAAATCCGTTGCGTAGTTTTAAAGATCTAAGCATACATACGGACATACAGCGAAAGCGACTTTGTTTTATACTATGTATTGATTGATAATAGTTTATTTTAATCATGTGTCTATATTCATGTTACATTTAAGATTGGCTGGAAGAAATCTCTTTAAGGGATAAGTCTGGCTTTGAACTAAGAATTTTTTATCTATAACTATTAGTATTTTTATTCTCATGTTTATTTTGCTCAAAAGAGTTTATATATAAGTTGTTTTATTTTAATATGTTGTACTCGCGAAAATAAAAGACAATAATATAAAACGTTTAAAATAATACTTTATTTATTAGCAACTCATCCATATCCAGATTAGGTTACGGACCTCGATTTCACAGATGTACCTGTAACTCATGTCTAAATTGGATACTCAATCTTACTCAAAACACTCCCAGCCTTTTGAATAAACAGAGAGATATTTGCATTTCTGAAGGTAAGGCTTCCAATTAACTATTCACTTTACAATACAAGAAGATGTTAGACGAAAACACTAAATTAACTGTGAGTAATTGTAAATAACATAACTATTTATTTTAGTAAATATTTACAATGAAAACTGGAGAAGTGATGAGTGCGTTGTATCCGCTCTGCAGCTCTTTGTGAGGTAACCTAGTTGTTGCCGACAAAGGAGGTAAAAGTGTCATACTACTCCTTGATTCGATGTCATGAACTTTTGTCAAAATATATTGTCAGTTTTTTAATCACGCATAGCTGGTTTTCATTTCTCAATTTTAATTTTATTTTTATATTTTATAATTTTCAGTAACAAAATTTGGTCCTTCTTGCCTAAAATAATGAACACCAGGTCGAAATCAGCTCATGCGGATGCAGTCGCTGCTGAGAATTCTATTCGTGTTTTAGGTGTTAGTGCGCCCAATGCGGATGCTCACGACCGGACTCCTGGTCCCATTTCCGTCGAAGCAGCCGCTGCGCCCAATCTAGCACCAACTTTGGTAATCGAGAATTCGCAGCAGCCAGTTGAAACTTTTTCTCATAGTGTTTCTTCTAGGTCGTCGTCGGCTACAATGAAGGCCCTTCGGGCGACGGCCAAGGCAAAGGTTGCGCGACAACAATTTGAACGCAAGTTACAGATAGAAAAAAGAGCGACGTGAGCGTGAGGCACATTTGGAAGATGAACGGCGGCGCATTGAAGAATTAGAGCTCGCGGCTGAACTTGCAAGCTTAAAAGCCAGTACCAGTCAAAAGTCACAAAAATCAAGTATGTCTCGGACAGAGGCTTGGGTAGCTGACCAGGTACAATCACATATATTTATTGTAGACAAAACAGATAATCCAGTGTCGGAAAGTTGTAAATCTGATGTAGCCGTAGCCGCCGCCGCTACAAATAATTGCAATCATCAGTGTTCCAATATAAAAAAGTTAGCTACGGCGATCACATCCGCTGTGAGTTCAAAGAAAATAGTGAATTTGACTCCTTTTAGTGGCGGTCACTTAGAGTGGCTAATTTTTAAGAAAAATTACAATTACGCTAAAGAGTCCTTTTCCAATTTAGAAAACTTAAATCGTCTGCGTCATGCGCTCCAAGGTAAAGCGCGTGATTGTGTTGCTACGCTCTTATTGACCTCTGACGATCCCGAAGAAGTAATGCGTATTCTGGAGCAGACTTTCGAACGCCCGGAGGCAATCGTCATGCGTGAGGTCGCGGAGGTACGTAGTTTACCTAGACTTTCTCATGATCTAAGAGACATCAATAGCTTCAGTTCAAAATTGAAAAATTGCATTTCAGTACTAAATCTTTTAAACCAACACGAATATTTGTACTCGCCAGAGCTCACACATAGTGTTTTAAGTAAATTGACACCCCTTTTGCGAAATAAGTGGCTTGATTTTGCTTTTACTAATGATTCTTCGGGAAAGCCTAAATTTGTTATGCTTTCTGATTTTCTTAGTCAAGAGACATACAAGTATAATAAATTTGGTATGACTGAGCAAATATTAGTAAATTCTTCCGTTACACGTCGTGAAAATATTAACACTATATCTACAAATATTAGTAAAGACGAAAATTGTGTATTTTGTAACCAGAGTCACATAATAAAAAATTGCAATGCTTTTCAAAAACTCACTCCAGCACAAAGATGGACGTGGTTGTACGAAGTGAAATATTGTTATCGTTGCCTTAGGGGAGGTTCACACCGGTGGAAAACTTGCAAAGCGAAGCGGTGTGGTGTTGACGGCTGCCTGCGCTTCCATCATCCATTACTACATGGGTGTGAGCCACCTCCATCCAAAAACTTCGATATTCCTACAAAATCTGCCGACCATAGTATTTTGCCATCTCACAATTCCAATGATGAAAAAACCATTATAGCAAATACAATAACTCCTTACTCTTGCCCTCAGTCTGTTTACCTACGAGTTATTCCAGTAACAGTCTCTGGTCCTTTAGCAAGCGTCAACACTTACGCGCTCCTTGACGATGGATCCACGGCCACCCTTATTGATTCTGATTTAGCCAATGCCATAGGGGCAGAGGGTCCAACGCGTCAGTTATCTCTGGAAGGTGTAAGTGGCATGACGATTGTTACAAACATACAACTCGTAAACTTTACTATCAAAGGAGTCAGTGAAAGCAGAAGTTATGATGTGCGCAATGCTAAAACAGTCAAATCTTTATCACCTTTTACACAAAATATTAGTAGTGATTACATAAATAGATTTCCGCACCTGTTAGATTTGTCAGAAAATTTAAGTCTAGATCATGCTACTCCAAAAATTCTACTTGGCGCTGATAATTGGCATTTAACAATTCCTAGGGAAGTGCGTGAAGGCTCCAAGTCTCAGCCAGTTGCTACACGCACTCTTCTAGGATGGACTTTACATGGGCAGTCTGATAGTTGGACTCGTCCCATACTACATTTTATTAATCATACGGCTGTACAAAATATTGATTGTGACGATACACCCTTAGACATTCTTATCAATGATTTTTTTAAACTTGACAGTTTAGGTATTTCTAAGTGTGACGTCAAACATAATAAGCAAAATGAGCGTGCTTTGGACATTTTGAATGCAAGTGCAAAACGTTTACCCTCAGGACGATTTGAGGTAGGATTAATATGGCGAGATAATATAGTTGATGTACCAGATAGTTATCCACACGCTCTTTCAAGATTTCTATCTCTAGAAAAACGTATGCAAAAAGATCCTCAATTTATGTCTGGGTACAAAAGTTTTATTCAGGGAATGCTTGACAAAGGCTATTCTGAAAAATGTCTTGATACGTATGACTCTAGAAAGCAACAAAATTCTTTTCTTAACACTAATAAAATATATTGGTATTTGCCTCATTTCGGCGTCGTTCACCCACAAAAGGGAAAGTTACGTGTTGTGCATGACGCTGCGGCAAAAAGTTCAGGTATAAGTTTGAATTCGCTCTTGCTTTCTGGTCCTGACCTACTACAATCACTGTTTGACATTTTGTGTAGGTTTAGAGAGGGTCGCATTGCAATGAATGCAGACATTAGGGAGATGTTCCCTCAGGTGAGGATCAGGGAGCAGGACCGCGATGCTCTTAGGTTCTTGTGGCGTGATAGCCCTGAGTCTCCAATTACTGAATACAGGATGACGTCTGTGATTTTTGGAGCAGCCTGTAGTCCATGTATCGCTCTTTATATAAAAAATAAAAACGCATTAGAGTTTACTGATAAATATCCGTCAGCCGTTGAAAAGATAATAAAAGATCATTATATGGACGATTACATTGGAAGCGTGGATTCAGAGGACGAAGCCTCGCAAATTGTTGTTGATATCGTTCAAATTCATAAAGCTGCCGGCTTCGAAATGCGAGGCTGGGTATCCAACCACCCTTCCGTGTTATCGACCATACCTGAAGACTTACATGGTGCTCCACAAATCTCAGATGTTGGTTTTAGTCCTGAACCCTTTGTACGAACCTTAGGCTTGATCTGGCATCCACAAAGTGACACATTTTCTTTTAAATCTACGTTGGTTGAGGTCAAACCGCCCCTAACAAAAAGAAAAGTATTATCCCACTTGATGAAGGTGTATGATCCGCTGGGCTTTTTACTTCCATACACCATTGAAGGAAGAATATTGTTTCAGTCAACTTGGAAATCCAAAACAGATTGGGACACTGAACTAAGCGTAGATCAATGTACTGATTGGATTTCTTGGATTTCCAAGATGACAGATATCCAAAATCTTAAAGTACCACGTTGGTATGGTGCCAGTGATTGTGACATCATAAAACGAGAGCTACACGTGTTTTGCGACGCCAGCGAATCAGCTTATGCTTGCGTGGCCTACTGGCGTTTCATTTATTCTGATAATAGTATTAAGCTGTCGCTGGTAGGCGGCAGGGCACGTGTCGCTCCAGTCAAGCCCGTAACCATACCTCGTCTGGAGCTGCAAGGTGCATTAATTGCTGCTCGGTTTGCCAAAACTATTGTAGAGGCTCATCGAAATAAGCCAAATAATATATTTTTTTGGACTGATTCCACCACGGTTCTGAGCTGGCTCAGGAATGACAGTCGAATGTTTAAACCATTTGTTATGCATAGGGTAGGTGAGATCTCTGAATTAACAGATATCTCAAGTTGGAGATACGTACCCGGTAGTTTAAATGTAGCAGATGCTGCTACTCGTCCTGGTAATTGTTTGGAGCAGTGGTTAAGTGGCCCATCCTTCCTTTTGCTTAAGCCATGTGAGTGGCCATCAGAACCCCAAATTTCTGTGAGCACTTTAGATGAAGTTAGATCTAACTATAGAGATACAATCTTTTGTATAGGCGCTACATTACATTTGGAGCCTCTATCGGTCACCGCAGACCCCTCTAGACATAGCTCCTGGTTACGACTTCTTCGATCAACTGCTACCGTGTTTCGCGCCTGTGAGATTTTTCGATCATTATTGATTAATAAAAATAACATAATACGTCGCGGCTGTTCTCCCCCCGTTCATCATCATCATCCATTATTAGCATCTCATATCGCTAAATCAGAAAATATCCTCCTTCGACGTTCGCAAGTGGAATCGTTTGAAGAAGAAATCTTTTGCCTTTTGACGTCCAAACCTATTCCAAAGCACAGTAAAGTATATCGTCTGTCCATAATTTACCAAGATGGTTTACTGAAACTCGATGGTAGAATAAGTTCAGTGAATGATGCTGACCAATTGACGAACCATCCGATTTTGCTAGATGGAAAGCACCAGATCACTCGTCTTCTTGTGACTTACTATCATATAAAAGTTGGTCATGGTAATAATGAAACCATTGTTAACATGCTTCGTGAGCGATTTTGGATTTTGAAGTGTCGTAGTGTCGTCCGCAAGGTATCATCAGAGTGTCAGTACTGTAGAAACCGAAAAGCCAAAAGTGAGACCCCAAGACTGGGAAATTTACCTTCTGCTCGTTTAGCGCATCACAGCCGACCCTTCACGTTTGTTGGAATAGATTACTTTGGTCCGTTGGAGGTGGCAATCGGTCGCCGACGTGAAAAAAGATACGGCGCAATCTATACTTGTATGACATCTCGTGCCCTACATTTAGATATTGTGGCATCACTTTCCGCGGACTCTGCAATTTTATCTTTGAGGCGGTTCATTGCTCGACGGGGTTGTCCAACCAAAATTCTTAGTGACAACGGCACATGTTTCGTCGGCGCAAACAAGCAATTGAAAAAGTTCTTCTGCACGGAAATCGAGCAATTTGCAGCAAATAACCGCATCACATGGGAATTTATTCCTCCTGCCTCTCCTTTCATGGGCGGTTGCTGGGAGCGAATGGTTCGCAGTGTTAAAACAGCTCTGAGAGTGACTTTGAAACAGCGAGCCCCAAAGGAAGAAACTCTACAGACAATTTTTGCAGAAGCTGAGGCCATCATTAACTCTCGCCCACTCGTGCATGTTCCTGTAGATCCAGAGGACCCAATTGCTCTAACACCATTTCACTTCCTACTGGGCACTCCTTCGACACAACAGTTACCTAATACTGCAGACCTTTCTGACAGCGACCTGTCTGGCAGAACAGAGTGGAGGAAGGCTATCCGTTTGGCCGATCACTTTTGGAATAGATGGGTTAAAGAATATTTGCCCACAATCATTCCTAGACGCGAAGCGCAAACTAATTTCTCTAAACAACCTCTCCAGAATGGAGATGTAGTTCTCATTTCAGACGAGTCTTTACCAAGAGGCCTTTGGCCGTTAGGGCGAATTACCGCACTACACCCAGGGTCGGATGGTACAGTGCGCGTCGTGGAAGTATCCACTAAAGCTGGAATTTTTAAAAGACCAGTCAGAAAAATCATTCGTCTGCCAGTCATTTAGTTCATCGCCATTGTAATTAGTTCATCTACTTCAATTTTGTTAGTTCATTTACTTATTTAATTAAATTTTGTCAAACTTTCTCCTTCATTGTCGGTACTGATATCAGTGTTGCCACACGGGGGTGCTGTGTTGCCGACAAAGGAGGTAAAAGTGTCATACTACTCCTTGATTCGATGTCATGAACTTTTGTCAAAATATATTGTCAGTTTTTTAATCACGCATAGCTGGTTTTCATTTCTCAATTTTAATTTTATTTTTATATTTTATAATTTTCAGTAACACTAGTTTATAATATACCTAAAAGTACAGTTTTTTCTATGGTGAAATAAGTAGTAAAATCTGTCTTCAAAACTTTGTCAAAATCCCATCTTACACCACCCACATACGTTAAAAATTGTACTTTATTTCCCTATTATATCTTCTTACATTAAGCTGACAATCGTTAGTCTGTTCATTATCTGTGTCTTTCTGGGTCGGTAAACTCCTTACCGTAGGTAGATTGACAGGGGAAGGCGAGCAAGCGCTCGTCTAATGACCCTGCCGTGAAGGCGGCGTGCGCGGTAGCTAGCCGCTTGCCGTTGAAGTGCCTCTCTACCTGGGGGTTGTCCTAGCGTTCTCGGACAATCCCCCCCTTGGAGGTAACTCGTCTAACTAGGTCGAGTTAGCCCGTACTCACCGGGCACGGCTGCTTCGGTGAGTATCTGTGTCGAATAGGACGGAAGGGATCGACACATTGCCACCACTGCGCATCCGACCTCGACTCGGCCCAGCACACGCTGGCGGAGTGTCCCGCGTGGCCTCCGAGCGCAGAGTCTTGGTCGCAGAGATCGGGTGAGATCTGTCTCCGCCGGCATTGATTGCGGCAATGCTGGCGGACGAGGGAGGTTGGAGGGCTGTGGCCTCCTTCTGTGAAGCAGTGATGCTCCAGAAGGAGGCCGCCGAGCGGGGTCGGAGATGGCCGATCCCGCTCGAAGAAGGCGGCGCCGGGCTCGGTAGCACAGCCGCGGCGCCGCCGCGGGTCGCCGGCGGGCGCGAAGAAGTCGCGACCGCTACGGCGACCCGGGATGGACCACGCCCCTTCCGTGGCCGGGGGGCGTCATCGGTGGAGGATGCCGGGGGAGGTAGTGTAGCCTCCCCCGGGGGGGCTCCCCTCTAGGAAGGGGAGCGGAGGCTGGGGGTTCCCGGAAGTGCTTGATGTACCCGGGGGCTCCCTACATGCCTGAGGAAGGCCATCCCTGAGGTTTTTAGTGGTTAGGCCTCCCCCTTCTGGGGAGGAGAGCCCCACGTAACCGCCGGCTCGCCACAGCCGGGGTATGCAATTTAATGCATTTTCCTCAGGGGAACAAAAAAAAAAAAAAGGTCGAGTTAGCCCGTAGGCGTGTGGCGGTAGAATCGCGAAAGCGTAAACCGCCACGCGTCCCGGTATGGGCTCAGAGGACACCGGGGGCTGTGGGTAGGCCGGTCTCTCAGACCGGAGAGCCCCACACACGGCCGCGTCTTGCCAGCGCAGTGTCACGGTGCATAAGGAGCATTTCCCCCCGAAAAAAAAAAAGGTCGGACGTATGATGTCCAAATTAGTTCTTATGTCTCTTAAACATTAAATTGTATGGACAATCTCTCTCTTGGGAAGGGATTCGGCGAAGTTGTATAAAAATTTTCTGTATTTTTTTTAGTCGCTTGTATCAGCTTCCATCGCCCTCAGAGCATAGTTAATAGTTTGAACCGTACGTTCCGCTTGACCATTAGTCGCTGGGTGATATGGTGCGGATGTTCGTGGTGTAAGAACATGGGATTTTGACAAAAGCAATCACTTGATATGTGATATGAAGAAGGTCACAACAATGAACATATGCGTTAGAAGACCCACGGTACACCCAAATGGCTCCAGCCTATATTGATGGGAATCTACTCGTGGCTAAGCAGAGACTGCCGAGAAGGGGATGGCAAGGGGTGCGACGGGTCAGACGCAGCTGCGTGCAAGTCTTGAAGGACCTGCTTTAATTGATTAGGGGAGTCTTTAAGTACGTGTCGCGGTATGCGAAGTCTTTGCTGATTTTGATTGAACATATTTGCTGAAGACGGTATTAAACTAAAATCGAATCGAAGATATGATCTGGGTTTTTCAATAAGGGCGGGTAGATTTTGAAACGAAATTAAACAAGCTGCGTATGAGGTATCAACAATTTTTTTTTTATTTAAATATATGTGCCATATATGCCATTAAGTATGGAAGATGACATCATTCAAATGCCCGCCTCGGCTTCTCACAGTGGCACGGATCCGAGTGGTCCAATTTTCAATAACTCTTCCGCATAGATCCGCCTGAATTTGAGCGATGGCATGTGTTATGTTCGCCTTTAGGGCATCGGTGGATAGTGGTTTATTTGCATAGACCTGCGACTTCAAAAAACCCCACAAGAAAAAGTCTAGCGGGGTTAAATCGCATGACCTTGGTGGCCAATTCACATCACCCCTGCGAGAGATAACCTTAGTCTCAAATCGCTCATGCAGAATGTCAATCGTGGCGTCCGCTGTGTGGCACGTAGCGCCATCCTGCTGGAACCACATGTCGTCTAGGCCATAAAAAATTGGATATCATCGTTCTGTGGCGCTCGCCGTTGACAGTGACCGCCTCACCAACGTCGTTTTCGAAAAAATACGGACCAATGACGCCGCCGGCCCAAAATCCACACCAAACCATAACTTTTTGAGGATGCATTACCACCTGGTGAACACCTCGTGTGGGTTTGTGTTTGTTCCATATACGGCAATTTTGTTTGTTAACAAAGCCATTCATCCAAAAATGCGCCTCGTCGCTAAAGATGATTTTTTACCCGAAATAGGGATCATCTTCCAAACGATTCGAGGCCCAGGCAGCGAACAAACGACGTTGTCTATGGTCATGAATTTTGAGCTCCTGGGTCAGTTGAATCTTATACGGGTGTAACCCTAAGTCCCGTCGCAAAATTCGCCAAGTTGAAGTTTGCGAAAGGCTGAGTTCTTGTGCACGGCGAGGAATCGACTGCCTCGGTTCTGCTGTACACTTTGACGGACCGCCGCGATGTTCTCGGCTGATCTTGCGTTTCTTGAACGTACAGGTGTGGGTTGATCGATTAACGAACCGGTTGTTTCAAATTTTGCCACCTAACGCTGAAGAGTCGACTGTGAAGGGCCACACGTCTACCGTAAAATGGGCGCAATGCACGTAACATTTGCACTAACGAATACTCATTTTGATAATAAAGTTTTATCATTTGTACGCGCTGTCAATCGTGTAACCTGCCATGGTGATTTGGCATAAGCAACTGAATAATAAGCAGATTTGACAAGTGTCACCAAAACAAAATGGCCGCCACGGGCCGCCCAAAATCTACCCGCCCTTATTGAAAACCCCTTTATTATATATTTATACCCTTACTAGGGTTCTTATGTCGTCTCATCCATTAACAGAATCTAGACACACACACACATATACAGATATAAGCATACGCAAGCCATAGAAATGATGGTGAATATCGTCAAATTTAAAATTAACTTATTGAAATTCTTTTTTTATTCAATTTTTTTTTTAATAATAGTCTTTACTCCAAACCTAAAAAATGTTAGAAATCTTATTTAATTAACATAATCATTGTTTAGGACTTATGAGTTTCGGACCGCGGAAAAGGAAATTTAAAAAAGTAATAAAAAAAAAGATTTTGACATTACGGTTTTTCGGTACTTGACTGTCACTCTCGGATTTTTTCACGGCATTTTTATTGAGTTATATTTGGGGATTAATAATTGATCATTTACGTGTCATTTAGTTACGTGTACCATTGTGGATTGGAAAAGTGGTCGGCCACGCGTTCTCCTATTTTTTACATACATACAAGTATGTAGTTTATGATATATATTTATAACCACATACGGTAGGGCACATTAGTACACACAAAACACACGTTCAAGCCAAGCCAGAACTACGGACCGGTAAGTAAGCAATATTATTATATAGTTAAATAATATAACCAAATTACGGGCGTTCGGGAAAACGCAACATTTTTTGGTAGCAGAGCGTGGCTTCCTTTTCGGTTACGGACCTGTTATTTTGTAAATTCTTTGATATGTCGGACGGTTACAACGAAATTCGTCGCATATTGCAATGGTTGGTAAGCGCATTTTCTCTGGTGAGTAGACCAGACAGGGTTGAGGCCTTGAAAGAGCGGGCTTCAAATGCGAACAGATACATGGCGGATCTGGATCAAGCTTTACAATGTGTTATGATAGGGCTGACATGAATCCAGACAATGAAACTTTGCAGGCAAGGTTGATTCAAGCTCAGGCAGACTACAAGCAATGCTTAGAATATTATGACAGCATTATTCAGGCGGTAAGGACACTGGATCTGGCCAGTAGTCCCACGGTTAAGGGTCAGTCAAGTAGTAATGCCTCAATTTATACTAGATTGCCGGATTTACATTTGCCCAAGTATTCTGGTGGGTATGAAACTTGGATGTCATTTATTAACATTTTTGATTCTTTGGTGCATTGTCGGATGGATATATCACTCTCACAAAAATTAAGTTATCTGTTGAGTTGTCTATCGGGAGACGCTCACCAGGTTATTTCACATTTAACCATAACAGATAACAATTATGAGACTGCAAGGGCGCTATTGATGGGCAGATATCAAAATATTAGGTTAATTGCGGATGCCCATGTGGCAAAGATATTAAATTTGCCTTATTTAAGGAATATCATGTTTATAAGGGATGATTTTTTAAATCCATTAAAGGTGCCTATAATTGTTTGGAGAAATTAAATTTACCAGTAACGGAGTGGTCATTCTTGTTGCTCCATATTGTATTGAATAAGTTACTCTGATTTAAAATTAAGATTTGAACAAAAATATGGAAGCGGAGATGAGGCAAGCCCGTTGCCTAAATTTATTGACCTTTTGACCTTCTTGGAGGAAGAAGCACGGATTGTTGACAATGTAGGCTCACCTCCTGCAACGGCTACCTCAGGGCCATCTGGGAGGCCTGTGTCCAGTCAGGGAAGACCTGTATTCAGTCAGGGTAGGATTAGGCCACCCACTCGGGGGACTAGGGTAGGTATGGCTACATCGGACCGTACTATTAATAATAGGTTGCAATCCAAGCGGGTTGGTTGCACCTTTTGTGGCATCATAGGCCATTTTATATCTAAATGCCAACATTTTATAAATTGTTCCCCTCAACAGCGGAGGCGTTTTGTGCAAAATCAGTTATGTTATTTTTTGTTTAGGGGATCATCTTGTTAATAGTTGTGCAGTGGCACGGCCATGTATTCATTGTAACGGCAAACATCACGGGATGTTATGCCTGAATAGGATGGTGGAGTTAGGCCTGCAGCGGGACGGATTGGTTCTCCTTCAGGAGGGGGTCAAAGCGGACAACGGCGACTTCACCTCCTCATTCTGGACGAGCGTCGCCTCGACGGGTGGACGTGCGCGCGACACCTCCATATACGGGTGGGGGTGGCTTTAGGCCTACTTCACAGGCATCTCCACATACGGGTGGGGGAGGCACCGGGCCTATGGTACAAGCACCCTATGCAGCGGGCATAGGGCATATTCAAGCGGACGAATCCCGTGACGTCACTGCGGAACAGTATGCGTCTGCGGCTTCGTATGCAGCGAGAGCGAGGGGTTTCTCACCACCACTCGCGGAACGGCCGCGATTGAGGAACACGCCGCCATCTTTCGGTCATCCGGTTGGTTACCGGACACCGGATGCCAGTTGGCACCTGACTCGGGCACCATTGGGGCGCTCGAGACCCCCTACATATAACCCTCTGGCGCTGTCGGCAGCCCAGGTTTTTAATCGGGTGAATGCTTCATTTCATAGTGACGTTCAAGAATAGGTAGTCGCCGCCGCCTCGCCAAATGCACCTTTTTAATACTATATTTTATTGCCTACCGTTGCGGTAAGGATTTGTGATATTAACGGTTTTTATGTTAGAGCACGGGCTCTAGCGGACACGGGTTCGCAAGGTTGCATGATAACAGTTAATTTGGCGAGACGGTTAGGCCTATACATATTTAATAATAATATTTCGGTTCGTGGCATAGGTGATGTGCTCGTGTCACATGTTTATGGTCAATGTACCTTTAACATTGTTGGAGAATCGGTCTCTCAACCTGTTATTACAGTTACAGCACTAGTGTTGCATGATATTTTAGGAGAACATCCACAGGTGGAATTACCTTCGGAAATTTTGAACTCGGCTTCTCACCTGTCTTTGGCTGACAGAAAATTTTTAAATATTGGAAAAATTGATTTGTTGCTTGGTACTGATGTGCTTGGTCAATTATTGTGCACCGGACGCACTATAAATTTAAATAATAATGGCTTGGTTGCTATACCATCGCACTACGGATATATGATTATGGGCCCAGCATATGATACGGTTTCTGATACGGTTTTTACGGGCGTTTCTCTTTCGGATTTAGTACAGCGTTTTTGGGAGACAGAAGAGGTACCCACGGTTTCACGGAAGGACCCGCTCGACGAAGAATGCGAGCGCCATTTTATCGAAAATGTTTATCGGTTACCGAACGGTCGTTTCGTTACTCGGTTGCCCTTTGTGAGCATTCGCAAACCGCTGGGGCAGTCCTACCTCACTGCTGAGAAACGCCTGCTTTCTATGGAACGTCGCATGAAGCGAGATACAGAGTTTCGCGACAAATACATTGAGTTCATGCGGGAATATGTACAATTAGGTCACATGTCCCTGGCACGGAGGGACTACTCATCGGAAGAACACTATTTCATACCACATCACGCGGTTTTTAAATCGGATAGCGGTAAGATACGGGTCGTGTTTGACGGGTCGGCCCCTTCCTCTAACGGTGTTTCATTGAACCAAATCCTGCACTCGGGTGCTAAACTACATAAAGATATTTCGGATCTTATTTCGGCCTTTCGTAGACACCAGGTGGTCTTCGCGACGGATATACGCATGATGTTCCGGCAAACGGTGATTGATGAGGCTGATAGACGGTATCAGCTGATTCTTTGGCGCGAGGACCCGTCTCACCCATTACGCGTCTACGAACTGAACACAAACACGTACGGTTTGAAATCTAGCCCTGGATGGCTATGCGGTGCTTGCTGGAACTCGCTCAACGGGAACGTGTTCGATTCCCTCGTGCGGCGGACGTCTTAGAGTCGGAAATTTTTGTCGATGACGTTATCACGGGTGGATCTTCGGAACAGGAGGCTTTAATTTTAACGTAACGAGCTCATAGCGTTATTGGCAACGGCTGGCTATGAACTACGGAAATGGATTTCGAACAGTCCACGTCTCTTAGAAGGACTACCAGCGGATCACGTTCAAGATCCATTGTTATTTGAGAATCCGGACTCTCCTCGTTCAACATCGGTTTTAGGTGTTCAGTATTTACCGGTTCCTGACATCTTTTCCTTTCGGGTTTTAACAATAACGGAAAAGATATGGACTAAGCGGCTAGTCCTGTCTACGGTTGCTCGTATCTATGATCCTAACGGGTGGATCGCTCCTATAATATTTTGGGCTAAATGTTTTCTACAACGGTTATGGTTGGCTGAGCTTAAGTGGGATGAGACCCTACCTACTGAACTCTTAACGGACTGGCTCGCATTTATTGATCAGTTACCCACTATCGGAAGGGTTGTTTTACCTCGTAAAATACTTCCACCGGGGAAGTATCATGCGTCACTTCACGGTTTCTGTGACGCCTCGGAATCGGGTTTCGCGGCAGTCGTATATCTTCGGACGATACAGCCAGATGGTTCAGTAGCGTTACATCTAATCACGGTGAAGAGCAAGGTGGCTCCTATACGCAACCGCCAAACCATACCCAAATTGGAGCTCTCGGGAGCTGCGTTACTTACTCGGTTATTGAATCATGTTTGTGATACACTCGGAAGCACATTAACATAGGCAACGTTTATGCGTGGACTGACAGCCAAATTGTTTTGGCGTGGCTCCAGACCTCGGTACATAGGCTGGAAACATTTGTTGCGAATCGGGTTTCGCAAATTCAAAACTCGTCAGTGAATCTGAATTGGCGGCACGTACCGGCGAGTTGAACCCCGCCGACGTGGCCTCTCGCGGCTGTTATGCCTCCTCGTTGGTGAGTCATAACCTTTGGTGGGGACCTGCTTGGTTGACGGCACCGGAGTCGTCATGGCCCCCTACGGTTTTAATCGGATCGGATCCGCTGCCCTGTGTGCGTGTCATGGCTGTGGAGAAAGAAATCGTCACAAACCCTCTTTTTACTGCGGTTTAGCTCTCTTAATAAATTACTGGCCGTTACGGATGGATGCGTCGGTTTATAACGAATACTCGCAAACCGGTTGTAAGAAATACATCTTTGTTTCTGACGGCAGGCGAACGGCGTGCTGCTCTCATGTTTTGGGTACGACGGGTACAATCGGAACGGTTTTCTGACGAGCTTAAATCGTTACGGACGACGGGTCGGTTAAAGGGTGCCGTACAGAAACTTAACTTATTCATTGATGGCGAGGGATTACTTCGTGTTGGCGGACGGCTGCGCAACTCGAAGCTGCCGTATTCGGCTAGGCATCCCCTTTTGCTGCCCAAGGACGGACCCTTGACGCAGTTGATAGTAAGTGATCGGCACATTACTAACTCGCATGCAGGTTGTACGGCACTGCTTGCTATTCTTCAGCGGGAATTTTGGATACTATCGGCGCGACGGTGCGTCCGATCGGTTATATTTAAGTGTATACCTTGTTATCGGTTAAAGGCTAACACCATGCAGCCTATGATGGGTGACCTACCCTAGCGATCGGGTTAGTGTCACCAGACCTTTTCACGGTGTCGGTACGGATTTCGCTGGTCCTTTTATTGTCAGGGCTTCTCACTTGCGGACCTCTAAAGACTTACAAAGTTTATTTATGTGTATTTGTTTGTCTGTCAACGAAGGCAGTACATTTAGAAATAGTATCTTCGCTTAGTACGGAAGCGTTTATCGCGGCGTTCGGACGTTTTGTTTCACGGAGGGGGTTACCGAGTTTGGTACGGTCGGACTGCGGCACAAATTATCAGGGTGCTGACAGATATCTTAAGGAGGTCCATGATTTTTTAACGAAACATAGTACGGACTTGGGACAAGCAATGGCTACTCAGGGCATTACGTGGAAGTTTGATCCTCCTGGATGTCCTCATTGGGAGAGCATCTTTGAGGCTGTCGTGAAGGTGGCTAAGACACATTTGAGACGTGTTATTGGGGAAACGGTTCTTACGTTCGAGGAACTTACTACGGTCTTTTACAGAGTGGAAGCAACTTTAAATTCACGGCCTTTATGCCCACTCTCTTCGGATCCCAACGATATGGAGGTTTTGACACCGGTCATTTCCTCATCGGCCAGCCCCTTGCAGCTCTCCCTGAGTATCCCTTGAGAATGTACCACTGAGTCGACTTTCTCGCTTTCAAATGCTGCAACAGATGTCACAAAATTTTAATAAACGGTTTTATTCGGAGTATTTGCACATGTTGCAGCAGCGGCTGAAATGGACAGATAAAACGGCTCCTGCACGGGTAGGGGATCTTGTCCTGATTAAGGATTCAAATCTTTCTCCTCTAACGTTGGCGTAGAGGACGCATTTTGAAGCTTTATCCAGGCTCTGACGGTGTACCTCGGTTCGCAGAGGTCTCGATCGGCGACTCTGTGATGCGCCGTGCGGTGGCAACCCTGTCCCGTCTACCGGTAGACTAGCGAGATGAGGGTTGCTCATCTCGGGGTGGGGGATTGTTTAGGACTTATGAGTTTCGGACCGCGGAAAAGGAAATTTAAAAAAGTAATAAAAAAAAAGATTCTGACATTATGGTTTTTCGGCACTTGACTGTCACTTCGGATTTTTTCGCAACATTTTTTTTGATCATTTACGTGTCATTTAGTTACGTGTACCATTGGATTGGAAAAGTGGTCGGCCACGCGTTCTCCTATTTTTTACACTACAAGTATTGTAGTTTATGATATATATTTATAACCACATACGGTAGGGCACATTAGTACACACAAAACACACGTTCAAGCCAAGCCAGAACTACGGACCGGTAAGTAAGCAATATTATTATATAGTTAAATAATATAACCAAATTACGGGCGTTCGGGAAAACGCAACAATCATAGTTATATATACACTTATGAGACTCAAGATAGGCTTTTGTTTAATTTGAGTTTCACTAAGTACCTAATTTAAAGACCCGATCTTCCATAATATGTTGGGCCATGTAACTCTATTTATTAGTTAATAAACATTATTATTATTTTATAAGATATAATTGGATTGTTTGTGGTAAAGTATTATAAGTACTTTTTTATTAAACTTTACATTTATTAATTATAAATACTTTATTATTACGTGTACCCACCGCAACAAGCAAGTACTTGAAATAAAATTCTCTGCGCAAAACTCTACAATCTAACATGTCAGAATAAACAAATTAGGTATACAGATAAGCTTTTGCAGGAGAAGCGTGACTGGAGTGACAATCATATTTATTTCAAGTTCTTTTAGAAACAAGTGAAATTAACATTTTAATGTATTTAAAGTGCACTTCAAAATGCTTCTAGATTTATGTTACCTACTCTTCAGGTCCTTTTACTTGTTTACAATTTAATTCAAACAGAGAACGTAGTCAGATATGTTCATAACGAAATATTCAACCCTCCCAGACATCGTAAATGGTAGCGTCTGATATTGGAATCCTATTAATATATTTTGTCATGTTCTCTAGCCTCAGTAAAATTTGCCGTTTTTAAAGCCCTCGATGAATTAGATACATAAGCGTTTATACTGTTAGTTTATATGATAGTGTTACTGTGAAAACTTCGTGCATGCCGTGTTAACTAATATTAGAAACTACACTGTGTGAGTCTTTATTTGTTATGTAGTCATAATTAGTAAATATATATATTATAAATACCAAAGTTTGTTAAGTACGGATGGATGTTTGTTAGTTACTCTTTAACGTAACTTTTTAATGAAACTTTACAATGATATAGATATCATTACAATGATATTATAAATACGAAGGTTTGTTAAGTATGGATGAATGTTTGTTAGTTACTCTTAACGTAACTTTTTAATGAAACTTTACAATGATATAGATATCATTACAATGATATTATAAATACGAAGGTTTGTTAAGTATGGATGAATGTTTGTTAGTTACTCTTTAACGTAACTTTTTAATGAAACTTTACAATGATATAGATATCATTACAATGATATTATAAATACGAAGGTTTGTTAAGTATGGATGAATGTTTGTTAGTTACTCTTTAACGTAACTTTTTAATGAAACTTTACAATGATATAGATATCATTACAATGATATTATAAATACGAAGGTTTGTTAAGTATGGATGAATGTTTGTTAGTTACTCTTTAACGTAACTTTTTAATGAAACTTTACAATGACAATACATATCATCATCATCATCATCATCATCAGCCCCTCTTCGTCCACTGCTGGATATAGGGACTTCGAGTGTACTCTTCGACAATACATATATCAGAGAATAATACATAGACTCATACATATTTGATATACGCCACTCTAATATAAGCTACCTGTAATACTAATCCTGCACAAACGAAGTCGCGGGCACCTGTTAGTTTTTTTTTAAATAAAAGTAATACATTTATTTGGACAGCGTTTTTCGGACGGCTTTTGGTAGCAACTTCATGGTAGGCTTGACAAATTTGGGGTTCCCGACTACTTTGATGTAGACTCAACTGCTTTTCTTTGATGTAGACTGACCGACTCAACTAATTCTTTGACTGTATTTTCGTCGTAACACTACGCGAGGCTACTCGGCGATTGTAGATAGTGAACAAGTTTATTGAGTAAAGAAAATCTATTTGTAATTTTATTTTATAATATACTAGCTTTCTGCCCGCGGCTTCGCCCGCGTGGATTTTCGGGGATTGGGTGTTATAGAGGGTTAAGGGTCATAGCTTTTGCCCACGGCTACATATACGCGGAAGTCGGTTTATGGTGCGAAGATTTTATCGCGCTTCCCGTGGGACTATCCGTTTTACCGAGATAAAAAATGCCGCAAAACTCCTCAAGAATCACTCTATCTATTGATGAAAACCGCATAAAAATCTGTGCAGTAGTTTTTGAGCGAAGCCTTTATTGCGCATCCCGTGGGATCTGTCGATTTTTCCGGGATAAAAAGTAGCCTATGTTACTCGGGGAGAATGTAGCTTTCCAAAGGTGAAAGAATTTTTGAAATCGGTCCAGTAGTTTAAGCGTGAAGAGGTAACAAACAAACAAACAAACAAACAAATAAACAAACAAACAAACAAACACACTTTCGCATTTATAATATTAGTTGGGACTAGCGACCCGCCCCGGCTTCGCACGGCTACAATGCTGCCAAAATACACTACAGAAAAACTATGAACGTAGTATATAATCGATTGCAATGTAAACGCATAAAAACGTACTTATTTACGTCATCATCTTACAAACCTCTAAATTTATCAGTGTTTCTCTACTACCAACTACAATAGTTAGACATATAGTCTCGCGAAGTTTTTTGTAGATATTGATATCTTCTATAATATTGTCAAACATTTTTTTGTCCTATCATGAATACTCTTCGCAGCGTATGCGATGAAAGACATTTTATGGCAAATTTTTTTACACCTTCGGTTGGTTCTAATAAAAATTTCTAAAGATTTCTACAGTAATCTAGTACTAAATATAGCCTATGTTACTCAATCATAATGTAGCATTGTAATGAAAAAAGAATTATTAAAATCGGTCCAGTACTTTTTGAGTTTATTCGTTACATATAAAAATACAAATCTTTCCTCGTTATAATATTAGCGTAGATTGCTGTGGTCGTGTATATTTTAAATTTTTATTAAATCCATTTGTCGTATCACATATAAAAAATTGTAAAATTACATTTTTATGATATTGTATTGGTTGGTAATGTATAAGCTTATTTTGTAAACGAATGATTGTATTGTGCCATTTTATTGTGCCATAGCAGTGTCACATAGGGGATGTCTACGAAAGACCAGCGTCGAGGGGTCTGTGACTTTCCGACACCATGCTAAGTATGTTATGTTTTATTATGTAGATTGTTTATGTATGTATGTTATGTTTTATTATGTAGATTGTTTATGTGTGTATGTTATGTTTTATTATGTAGATTGTTTGTATGTATGTTATGTTTTATTATGTAGATTGCTTATTGTATGTGTAACTGTGTATATTTTTTTCTATTCTTTCTTTTATAAAATATTTTCTTTTTATCATCCTTCTACCCTTCGACTTATTCGGCTATATACATGGGATACAAACATTTGCAGCAAGGCTACTTTATAGCAACATAACAACGTTCTTCAATGAAGTCATAATAATACGATCGGTCTTCACGTCACTGATATTATCATCTTCATCACAGCTCATATCTGTCCCCACCTAGGGGCACCAGCCTATCCTAAATACCCTTAATAGTTAGGCGTTTAGGCCTTGCTAGACCTTACTGGATCAGTATGGAGTAGTCGACAAAATTTATATGCAGATGTACGCTCATATGCAAATAAATTATTTAGTTTGTTAGTAAATTTCTTTTATTTCCATAAAAGATTTTATGATCTTAACTTAAAATATCTAACGACTTCATTAAAGTAGATGATACTGTTTAAATGGCCAAGTGATTTTCGGGACCCAGGTCTAAATTGTTGGTCGAGCTGTGCAAAAATGTACTGGTCGCAAAAAAGTTAACGACTCATTTTCCCGCTAGGGGGTTCTGAAGTCTGAATTAGAAAATCGTGGTTTTCGGCAGAATCAGCAGATTTTTGGATATGTTGTTGTCTCCTTGACGAGCTGATTCAGAATATTCAACATTTAGAAAAACTTAACGACTGCTGATTCTGCCGAAAATCACGATTTCAGAGCCCCCTAGCGGGAAAATGCGCGTGCTTTTTTTTTTAATGTATAGTTAATAAAGTTAAAAAATGACACAAATGGAAATATAAGGCAAAAACTTTTACGAACACCAAGCATCGTCTAGAATTATAAAGGTCTAAGTGAAGACTTAACTGGGAAACCTTTTGAAAGTCAGTAATGTGGAATCCAGAGCAAGATTAAACAGCATTGTTTAACCATTGTAACATTTGAATCGGCGACACAATAACATAGCGAGTTTCACAAACAGGATTTTACAAAACCAACTGTGTTCTATATATAATAGAATCTATTATTAAAACAGAGCTTAAGCGTTTTGAGAGAGTTTCATATACTCTGCCTAAATAAATAAAAATAGTACGAGTATATATATAAACTCTTTATTGCACACAATGAAACACAGTTACAAAAAAAAAAGTTGCAGGCACCAAGTTAATTGGTCCAAAGGTGGACTTATCTCTAAGATATTTCTTCCAGCCAACCCTAAATGGTTTTGTGAGATTTAAAATTTGATGAAAATAAGATTTGCGCGGACACAGGACAGGAAACAATCTTATATATAAAAAATTCTCGTGTCACAATGTTCGTTCCCGTATTCCTCCGTAGCGGCTTGACCAATTCTCATGAAATTTTGTGAGTCAGCTAGTATTTATATACAATTGTTTTTGAGATATAAATAATGGAAGCGTCATTTTTATATACATTATTAAAACAGATATGATTAATTGATTTGATTCACCCCTATGGGTGTATCAAATCAATTAATTGTTTGTTTATGTGTTCTTGCAACACTTAATCTGTAGCTTTTATAGCTCAAATTATTTATGTAAATATATAACATATTAATTGGAATACAGATAATGTATAATTACATACATACGCATAATAGATATATGATGTTTAAGTCAACCATCCAACCCTTTACTTTTTATGTTTGGTTATTTTTTTCCTTTTTCGACTGAAGTCTTGTAGTATGCTATTCGATTCCTAGCTCTAGTGTTTTTCCATGTGGTGACTGTGTTTTGTCCTTTCGGACAAAAATTTCTACTATAATATTATTCCGGAAATTAACGCGAAACATGCATTTTACCTTACCTTTTTTTCTGCACGCTATGTCAAATCACCATCCCCGACACCTACAATCTGTTGTAAATTCCCTCAAGAACAGGGCGCATGACCTCTGTGATCCTGAACATCTGGAGCAGGAGCTGGACTATGTTCAGGAGGTTCTACATAAAATGGATACCAGGTGAGCCAGCGAGTGAACAAAACATCTAAAAGGGACAGATACCCAGACGTAAGCAGGCAACCCGCTTACCTACGTCAGAGGTGTGACAGACAAGATAGGAACAGCTTTTCGCAAATACTGCATCCAGACCGTGTTCACACCAGGGGCCAAACTCCAAGAAATGGTGGGTATCCCTAAAGATATTTTACCCTTGCAACATCCAGGCGTGTATAAAATTGACTGTAGTTGCGGTTGTTCGTACATAGGGTAAACAAAGCGGACCATAGCGGAGAAGCTAAAAGAACATATAAATCGGCTATTGCAGAACACATACTACAGCGGAATACCAATCACTGAGAATTCCATCGTCCACAAGTCCTGTCTACCGATCGCCGTTTCCACGCGAGATTAGTGCGGGAAGAAATAGAAATTAAAAAATATCCTAATTTCAATGGGGAAGACGGTTACAAGTTGTCTGCATCGTGGAATCCAGTGATTTGTTTAACACAACCTCGCTTTACTGCGCAGTCGGGTCGTGCTCAAAGAACGGACACAGTCAGTGTAGTGTGCAGAGGCAGTATCGCGAAAAATCCAAATTTGGAGGTAGATGAAGAATCTTCTGCCTCCCACACGGAGCCAAAACACCGCTTCTCCAGTCTGCTTGCGACCACGGCCAGTGCAACCTGAGCCGAAACGTCAAGCCAATAAAGGTAAAATGCATGTTTCGCGTTAATTCCCGGAATAATACTATTATCAACATGCAACGCGATAGTTTAAAAGTTAGTAAATCTCTACTAACCCTTGGCCCTTGATGCATTGCAACATATATAATAAAGCCTACAACTTTTCGCATGATATTCAATTCAAAAAATAATAAAATTATATTACAATTAAATTTAGATCACAATACGTTATTAAAATTTTTACATGTATATAATAATAAAGTCAAGTTAAGTTTACATTTAATTAGAATAAATTAATTCTATATTCATATTGCATGCAAATATATTATTACAGTAGAATTCAATTTGAATTTGGTTAGGATCATTAGATTGAAAGTATACATAATATAATATTATTAAATTACATACATATTATATAACTTTTTAACTTTGCAACATATATGCACATTTAATTTTAACCGCCTTTTATTAGTGTTAGATTCTTTCTAACTTTTGTATTTATATCCTATATGTTTTTCTTTTATATCTATCTATCTAACACCGTATACACAATCTTCAAGGAATAGAAAATGATAAACTCTGCAAATTATGCTTTAAAAGCTTTCAAAATTAATTTATTTGCTACAAGAAAATTTGCATTTCACAGAGTAAACATTTGTTTTCATCAAGCGACGTTGACGCGGCCTAATTTTTCGGAGATACGTGCCAGCGCGACTTTTTAGTACTCTGGAAACAGTATTAAGATGAGAGTACACGGTATGGTGTGCAATAAAATATTTCTTCTGAAGTTAAAAGTACATGTTAATTAAAGTTACATGTAACTCATATATTTACCAGCCAATGCCCCGTGACTTCACGTGTGAATTATCCAAAATATGTAAAGATAAGGGTCAAGTAAGAAGGAATAGTACCTTTATAAACTGTATCTGTTCCGTAAAAAGATGGCCGCTTGGCGGCCTGCAATTGTTATATTACTTGTATTTGTGTACTAATGTGCCCTACGTATGTTTATATATATACATATATATATATATATATAATATATATATTATATATATATATATATATATATATATATATATATATATATATATATATATATTATACCATATATTATGATATTTGTAGTGTAAATATGTGAACCATAATCCAGTCTTCAAGACGCTATATATTTGTTGCTTGTGTTAATCCGTAAGTGATATTGGCATGAAAACGTATATAAAGCACTGTGATATATTTCCATAAATATGCAATTATTAATCTGAATTAATACTGCTGAAAAATGCGACCGAGATAAATCCGTAGTGACGTAACGTATCGTATGTCAAAAGCTTTTTTTTGAAGTGATAACTTCTTTAGCGGCGCTGAGCACTTTTTTATGGGTATAAACTTCCAAACTCGCGTCAGGGTTACGTGATGCTGATCGAAAAAGCGTAAGATCGAGGGGAAGGAAGAGGAACTAGTATCTCCCACTCTTTCTACCGTGCCTGACTGTGCTGCTCCGTTTAGGCGGCACAGGGCGCATGCGCGAATGTCTGTCATACTTATTTGTGTACGATAGCGCAATAAATAAACATTGTATTTTACCTCATAAATGATAGTACTTTTGTACTTATAATTAAACATAACGTTAATATTGAAGTTTTTACTTCTGCTGGCACTCCCGGAGTGCTGCCGTTGTTTTTTTTTTATAGCCCTATATATATAATATATATATATATATATATATATATATATTATATATATTATATATATATATTATATATATATATATATATATATATATATATATATATATATATATATAGTTTAGGAACAAATAAAATGTATTTTGGTTGTATGGTTGAAATAAGATTAAATATATAAATGATTATTTTTATTCACAACTGTCCAGATTTTTTTAACCTATTTAAAAACCAAAATTACAAATAACCAAAATAAATTTTCGTCATATGTACAATACCAAACTAACTTCCAAAAGCGATGAAGCAGCATATATATCGCACTAATAATACAATAGTGTATCAACTCAAAATCGAACATTTTTCAGAATCAACAAAAAACTTATTACTCACTTCATGTAATAGTTGCAAATTGAATAACTGTCACATAAGTTTTTTAATTTATCCTTATTCTGTTTTTGCACTAATCGAACGACGGTCTTGATCACGCGTGAGGAATCAAATTTTGCGTGTGTTTATAGTATTATGTCAAGTACGACGTTTTGAGTTGATACACTATTGTATTATTAGTGCGATATATATATATATCGACTGTCCCTATTGAAAAGCTCAGAAGTGGTAACTTGAAGTAAAACTCTTAGTTATTTAAATAAACAGATATTTTATTAAGTTTCTGCCAAGTTATTACAAATCGAACAACTCACACGGAATGACCAGCGCCTCCATGTTTTTTCTGCCGTCCCGCATGTGTCAAAATACCAACTTTTTAAATTACAACAACGAATGAGGTTTTATAACAAATCAAATAGGACATTGTTTTTATAATTGAACCAATGAGTTAGTAAATAAAGAATACACTTCTAAAAATATAAAATGTTCCTCATTGCTAATTTAATGAATTATTTATTATAGTAATTACAATCATGACAAAAGTAATAAAATATTATCTAATTTGACCTCATTATGCCAACAGTTCGGCCATCAGACTTAAGGCTACGTCCTCGTGCCTTTACAATTATGCTACATATTAAATACGCAAATACTCAGCTTAACTTATTATTACTTAAATCATTCTAATTGTATAATTATATTTCAAACATTTATATATACGAATAACAATAACAAAGAAAAAGTATCTAGTATCATTCTTATTTATTTAGATTAAAGTGTAACTAATAACTTTCCAATTTTAATTTATAAAATATTTATAGTACCAACAACCAAATAACAATTGATACATTATTATTTTTATTTGTTTTATACAGATTTATTTATTTTAATAAATTGGTAAATAAAATCATTATCATTTCATCAATAAAAATCAATTTCATCACATACTTTCATTAGACAGATAACAATATAACCATATAAAAGTTGATAAATATAGGTGTAGTTGATAAATATATAATAATAATAAAGGTATATAATATACATTATAATATTTTTATTTCGGAGTTAATCGTATAAGATATTGTAATATTCTTTTGACTGTAAGTTACAATTATATCCAATTACAGTATTGAGCATTAGTAGAATTAATTAATAATAATAATTTTATTTAATACTTAAAATATTGTATATTGTATTTCTAGAATGAAATGGATTTTAATTTTATAGGTTAATCACTGTCACTATCATTTTCGTGCTCTCCCTCTTCTGATGAACTGTCGAAATCTCTGTTTAGACTAAGCCAGGGGCGCAACTTATCTACAGCAAACACAGCTTCATACATTTGATTATGTTTCCTTGTGATGGGTGTGTCTTCTATGAGGTATCTATCATTTTCAAAGATTTTCTTAATTCTGTAAGGACCTTGGTATTTAGCCACAAGTTTTTTCGACTTTCCGTCATTTGTAGTTATATCTCTCTCAACGCGAACAAGATCCCCCTCTTTATACTGATGCGGCGCTTTTCTTTTGTTATTAAATCTTATCCTGTCTTTTTCTTGTTGTGTTTTAATAAGTTCTCCTACTTCCTCTCTCATTTTTGTTATCTCTTTTGGTTGTATTATTGATATTGTATCGTCAATAACATCATTTAAGATCGATTCGGAAGAATTCATCGTTCGAAAACCAAATAGAAGCTCAGACGGACTTTTTTGTGTTGTTTTGTGTATTGTCGTATTTAATCCTATTTGTATTTCAGGTATATGCTCGTCCCACGTTCTGTCATCTTGGCCATGACCCTTAGTAGACAGTGCATCTAAGATGGTCCTATTAAATCGCTCCACCTGCCCATTAGCCCTTGGTGTAGCGACTGCGTTAAGAATATGTTTAATGCCTGTACTTCTAATAAATTTTTTAAAGGCTTGACTTGTGAAGCAAGAACCTCTGTCGGTTATCAAACGTGATGGCGCACCAAAATAACTTATGTGATCCCGTATCACTCTTATAGTAGTTGTTGCTTTGGTATTTCTGACCGGTGTGATATTCGCAAATTTAGTGAACCCGTCCACAATTATTAGGAGGTATGAATTCCCGCGTTTGCTGCGAACAAACGGCCCGAGGTGGTCAGCATGGATGGTGTGGAACGGTCTTTCTACTTTGGGTATAGTATGAAGAAAACCTTCTTTAGGGCCGCCAACTGCCTTATGGTGGGCACATTCGAGACAGGAAGACACATACTTCTTCACAAACCGACGCATCTTCGGGAACCAGTAATTTTCTTTAATTCTTGATAGCGTCTTTTCAAAACCGAAGTGGCCGATATCGTCATGGTTGCGTTTTAGTATTTGCCATCTAATGGTCTTTGGTACTAGCCAGCGTAAACCATCTTCTGTCTCTCTGTACACGCGATTATTTTTCAACTTATAATTCTTGTACACGTCGACAATCTTCTCTACATCCGGGCTGCTAAGAATAGTCTTGATGGACGTGACTTCCTCATCTACAGATTGGGCTGTGCTGAGCCAATTATCTGCATCTATATTGAGTACATCTAAGACATGTGTTTCTGATACTGCTGGTTCCACAGGGTTCCGACTGAGCGCATCAGCATGAACCATTCTGTTCCCAGCTCTATACTCAATCGTACAGTCATATTCTTGCAGTTGAATCCACCACCGGGCAACCCGTGGAACTAGGTCGCGTTTTGTCAAGGTGGTACGCAGTGCGTTGCAGTCAGTAAATATTTTAAAGGAGATCCCAATTAAATACACTCGGAATCTGTTTAAGGAAGCTATCACGGCTAGAGTTTCTAGTTCAAACGAGTGCAATTTTTGTTCATCACTCGTCGTTTTTCTGCTGTAGAAAGAAACAGGTCGCAACAATCCCTCATTACTCCTTTGCATAAGTATGCCCGCTACGCCATGTTTACATGCGTCTGTGTGTACTTCGGTTTCGGCATGTGGATCATAAAGCGCAATAACTGGGCGTTCTATAAGAGCACGTTTTAATGTTTCAAAAGCCGTATCTTGTTCGGCTCCCCATTTCCACTCACAATTTTTGCGAAGGAGGTCTGTTAAATGTCTAGCGATGATAGCGAAATTTTTAATAAACCTCCTAAAGAAACTCGCCAATCCCATAAATTGGCGAATTTCATGTTGATTAATGGGGGTAGGAAAGTTTTTTACAGCAGTAGACTTGCGACTGCCTGGTCTTATGCCATTTGCACAAACTTCAAATCCTAAGAAGTCTATATTATCGTAAAAGAAATGACATTTATTTAGTTTAAGTGTCAATCCACACCCTTTAGTAATTCTAACACCTGACGTAATCGAGACAATCCTTCTTGAAAATCGCGGGCTGGGATAAGCACATCATCCATATAAATAATGGCAAATTTTACTTTCGCATCAGCTAATATTTTGTTAACAGTCCGCTGGAAGACCGATGGTGCATTTACAAGTCCAAACGGCATGCGTAAATATTCAAATTGGCCGTCCGGCGTGACAAAAGCAGTTTTAGGTATGGATTCTTCTGCTATTGACACTTGATAGTAGCCGGACGCCAAGTCGAGGGTGGTAAAAAATCTATTTCCAGCAAGTTGATCGAGTTGGTCTTCCACTCTTGGAAGAGGATAATGTTCCTTTACGGTTTTGTTATTCAGAGCCCTATAATCAACGCAAAGGCGTTTTTCTCCACTCTTCTTTTTCACTAAGACTATTGGACTCGCATAAGGTGATGATGATTCACGGATAATATTTGCGTCTATCATTTCCTTGACCATTCCTTGAACAATATTTCTTTCAGAATGTGACATTCGGTATGGCCTATAAACCACAGGCTCCGAATCCTTTAGCTTGATTTCCATCTCGCCAGCAGTAGTAAAACCTAAATCTGACAAACTTTTGGAGAAACAATCATTAAATTCGTCAAGTAGCAAATTAAGCTGTGAGATCTGTTCTTTACTTAATCCACTTCCGTAGTTGATTGCCTCACTTTCATAATTGCTTTCAGCCAAATTGGAAACAATTTGTGTATTTACTATAGCTATTGCCCGCGTCATCAACATATTAACCGTAAATATTATTTTTTTGTCACAAACATTTTGTACTATTAGATTTCCTTCACCCTTAACCAAATCGTACTCACCAGGAAGTAAATAAAACTCGTGACCTTCCTTTCCCCTTACTGACCCATCCACGTAAATTTTCCCGGTATAAGCGCGGTCACATACAACGGGAATCGCCTTTATCTCGCCTTGCTCGATTTCCGTATTATGGCGTACAAACATAAATAGTTTCGTGCCCTCAATTTTCTCAAAGATGAGGCGAGATGGCGTTTTGGAAATAAGAATACCTGGTCGCTCAGTAAAGGTGTGACCTAATAGTAAGGGACATTTCAAAACAGTATCATCCACTACTAATATTTCAACAGTTTCTATTACATCTTGGACTTCAATAGTAGCTACAATCTTTGCGATTGGCTCCACTAGATTACCGCCTAATCCTTTCATTAACGGTAAATTCTCAGTTGAAAACTCAAGCCCTAACTTGCTAGCATCGGAACGTCTAATGATAGTGCATTCGCTTCCCAGATCAACATAACACATGAGTGGTGTACCATTCACCTTGACTGTCAGAAGGTATTTATCTTTATTATCTGCATTATCTATCTTGCTCGAGTGGAGCTGAAGAACGTGCTTCTCCTTTTCACTGACATGCTCTTTGCGACCTTCAGAAATCTTCGTAGTGTTCATTGCAGGGCATGATACTGTGAGATGACCTATTTTGTGGCAATTGCTACATTTTTCAAGCGGTTTTGGGCATTTAAAACTGGGATGACCTTCTACTCCGCAGTTAAAGCATTTTATAGGTGGTTTGTTAATCGTTACATAAGATTTATTGTTAAAGTTCTGTTGATTAAGATCTGCTCTACCTCTGTTAGTACCGCCTGAGTTCTCCCTTGCTTGACCGACTTTGACGCTCTTTAAGTATTTAAGGACTTCCTCGGGGCGATCGTATGAAGCAGCTTGTGCTCCCAGTTTTATCGCTCGATCTTCTATACCATACAGTATGCAGTCTACTGCTTTCTTACCTGAAATCTGGCATCTATTTAAAAGGTTTAACTTGGCATAATAATATTGCTCAAGAGATTCGCCATATTTGACCTTCAGATTGAGCATTTCGGTTAGAATCTCTGCGTAATTTTCCCTGCATGGGAATGTCTCTACTAGCTTATTTTTCCATTCAATCCAAGAAAACTTTACTGTAGGAAGGCTCTGGTACCATGATTTTGCTAGGCCTGTGAGCTTTGGAAGAGCGTAGTGGATAGTTTCTCGCTCATCCCAATTATAAATGTCAGCGCACTCCTCGACTTTCGTAAGCCAATTTAGAATGGTTTGGTTCTTAGACAGCGGATCGAATTCGGGAACTACATTACCAACTGAAGCTATGTTATGACTACCAGACTTACTGACATGCTTTAGCGCTTCGATAAATTGATTCAGAACTGCATTAGAATTTATGTTTCCTGAATTCTCTCGAGATGCGTTCGGTGACCGCGATCGTACGCGTATACATTCATTGTTCGATCGATCGAAACCATGACTTTCAAGGACGTGGTCCCTAACTCCCCCATCTCCCCAATCCCTAAATCGCTTAGAATTCCGTAACTCTACATTATGACGCTGCTCAAGCTCATCGTCATAATCATGCCGTCGGTAACGTCCGTGTGTAGAGGATATACGTCGCTCCTGCTCATCGTCATATCCTCTACCAACACGGTATTCATCGCCACAATAAAAGCGTCGCTCATGCTCACCGCTTGTATTGCGTAGACGTCTATTCACACTATCCCTCAGACGTTGCTCATGCTCGTCGTCTGAAGAACTTTCATTAAACGAAAGGTGTTGCTCATGCTCGACACCCGAATGACATCTCAAATCAAGCGGCCTCGAAGCCTTCTTCCGTTGATAAGAATCCAATATAATACTCTTACTTCTACTACGACTTCCATTCGGGGAGCGCAACTCGCGATTTCGATCCTCACGGTTGCTGTTCACACTCCTCAATCGCAGTCTGGGAGAACGCCGGTATTGGCTGTACTCTCGACTCCTCGACCTCGATCGCCTCGATGGACCAGCCGTTTCATGTCTTAAGTTCATTTCGTCCATATTTTCCATATGGGCGTGGCGCGAGAGATTAACAATTCTCGTAGATCCCACTTCTGAACTGAAAAGCTCAGAAGTGGTAACTTGAAGTAAAACTCTTAGTTATTTAAATAAACAGATATTTTATTAAGTTTCTGCCAAGTTATTACAAATCGAACAACTCACACGGAATGACCAGCGCCTCCATGTTTTTTCTGCCGTCCCGCATGTGTCAAAATACCAACTTTTTAAATTACAACAACGAATGAGGTTTTATAACAAATCAAATAGGACATTGTTTTTATAATTGAACCAATGAGTTAGTAAATAAAGAATACACTTCTAAAAATATAAAATGTTCCTCATTGCTAATTTAATGAATTATTTATTATAGTAATTACAATCATGACAAAAGTAATAAAATATTATCTAATTTGACCTCATTATGCCAACACTATGTAGTTTAAGAGGATAAGTCTAAAACTAAGGTTTACAGGAGAGTGAAATATATATACGAGTATATAAATATTTTGTTTTAAGAAATACTATCTATATATAAATACTTTTATCCCTTGTCGTGGGTTTGTGACTGCCCAAACACCCAGACCGAAACAAATTTTAGTAGTTTTTACAAAATATATGTCCCGTGGGTAATTGAACTCTCTTCTACCCGTTGCATAGAAGCCGACCACTCTACCACTGCGCTAAACGTGTCGTCTATATATTTATATATGAGAAAATATCAAACAAAAATCACAAACACATTAAAAAACAAGTATAGATAGAAATTGCAAATTACATATGATATTCGCGATTCCAATAATGCCAATGAAGCTTAGCTAGTGTATTTTTTGACAACTCACATCTAAAGGCTAATGTCAGATGTTATCTCTAAAAACAAATAACAACTACAAAAAGCGTCGTACAATCTGGTGCACCACCTACTTGTTAATGATTATAGTAATAAACTAAATTAAAATGTAAATATTGTACAAATGACAAACATATGTATGTATGTAGCCTACAGTATTCGGTGGAGGAGACCGGGGGAGGTAGTAGCCTCCCCCGAGGAGGGCTTCCCTCTAGGCAGGGGAGCGGAGGCTGGGGGTTCCCGGAAGTCGCTTGATGTTCCCGGGGGCTCCCTACATGCCTGAGGAAGGCCATCCCTGAGGTTTTTCGTGGGTAGGCCTCCCCCTTCTGGGGAGGAGAGCCCCACATAACCGCCGGCTCGTTACAGCCAGGGTATGCAGTTTAATCGCATTATATTGCATTTTCCTCAGGGGAACAAAAAAAAAAAAAAAGCCTACAGTATCGTCTATTATCAATGAAAATAAATTACATAAGCAAGTAGCCTAATTGAAATCGAAAAAAATACACATTGTATAGTTTCTTGAGAAAAACGTTAAAAATGTATGAGTGTTAAAAAAAGAGCTTTGTAGCCTTTTTCGCTGAAATGAATAACAAATGAAATGAATCCAAACAATGTTATTTGCCACAAAACTCACCTTTCTTTTGACCTTTGTACCTCGGTATACGAATTTATTTTGTAACATGTACTATCTACTATTAATAATTGGATTTATTTTGTGTTGTGTGTTTCAATTTCAATTGGTTCAGTAAAGTCTTACCTTACATAACTCATTATACCCAAATAAATTTAACATCTGATCTCCTGGATGCTTCTATTATAGTACCTATATTTCAAAATATAAATCAACGTATTAAAAATAAAATCAGAAATGTTATGTTATTACTAGCTTCCGCCCGCGGCTTCGCCCGCGTGAATTTTTTTTTTGTCAGTCCTGGTCTTTCATGTCTAAGGTACCAAGATTCATGGTCTTATCTTTAATTCAACCCCTATTTCACACCCACACTGGTAAAAATTTCAAAATGCTAGAACAAACGATTTTTTGTTTCTTATGACGTGATATTTGACTAACTTGCATATTAACTTTCAACCCTTATTTCATCCCCTAGCTGGTCGAAATTTCAAAGATGCTAGAACAAATGTTTAATGATTTCTTATCAAGTGGTTAAATATCATTGTTTTATCTTTTAAAATTAAGAAATCCCATACAAACTTTCAACCTCTATTTCAACCCCTTCATCTCGTTTTTTCGATAGCCTTTGTTCTGTCTCGGGGTCCTAAGATTGTACGTTGCAAATTTCATCAAAATCGGTTGCGAGGTTTAAGCGGGAAAGCGTAACAGACAGACAGACAGACAGAGTTACTTTCGCATTTATAATATTAGTTGGGATATAGTGAGAGATACCGTAAGTCTCTATTTATATTATAAAGGCAAAATACATATACACATGTGGATGTATCTTTGTTACCCCTTCACGTAAAATTTATTTATTTTTTATTTATTTATTTATTTCACTTTACAAAACCCACAGCTCTTAAATAAAACTATTAACCTAAGAATACAATACAATACAGCCAAAAACGGATTTTCATTATTTAAATAAGCATTCTTAATGCAGTTGACTAACCTATTCTATAGAAACAAAAACTAAGAAGTTGTGTGTGTGTGTGTGTGTGTGTGAAACAGTGTATGTGTGTGCATATGAGTGCATGTGCCATATACAACACAAATAATATGTAATAATCTAAATACACAAATACATACACACATACACATATACATACATATATATATATATATACATACATACATATATACATACAAATATATACTCATTCTCCAAAATCGCTCAGCAAACACAATACACTGCGCCTGAACTCCGCTCTCCCCATATAAAAAATGTCAAAGGACGAAAACAACTTGTTGAATTTAGATTTAATACGATGCGCAATAGAATTCTGGACATACCTAGACCGAGTCACGGGTACGTGAAATAAAGTAGTGTGTCTAGTGCGTGTTTTTGGTGCATTTAACCGTAGAAAAATACACGTGAGTTCAGGGGCATCAATAACTCCGTTGCAGACATCATGTAAAAACATCATGTCGAATTGTGTTCGTCTGTCTTTTAATGATAAAAGACCATGAATCGCGCATGAACTACTATAATCTAAGTCATTATTATTGTTTAAACGATAGTTCAAATGTTTCAAGAATTTGGACTGAATCCCCTCAATGGCATCAATATAAATAGAATACTGTGGGTCCCATACAATTGAACCGAACTCCAGCACACTACGCACATAGGTAAAGTATAATAATTTTATACAAGAGATATCCGTAAATGGCTTCCCGACACGTAATATAAAACCAAGATTTTTGTAAGCTTTACTGACGATATAATCAATGTGTTCCGAAAAAAGTAGCCTAGCATCCATGATAACTCCGAGATCTTTCACAGTCTTAGCTTCCGTTAAGGGCACGCCATTAATTGTGTAATCAAAAATTACTTTTTTCTTTTTTCGAGTGAAAACAACAACTACGCACTTTCCATTGTTGACGCCTATACGATTTTCAGAGTAATAGGCAGCAAGACGATTTAAATCTTTCTGAAAATCCTCACAGTCTTGTTTATTATTAATAGTTTTATATAATTTTGTATCGTCAGCATACATAAGGAATTTAGAATGTTTAAAACATTTTGATATGTCGTACAGATATGCAATGTAAAGAATTGGGCCCAATATTGAACCCTGAGGAACCCCAGATGGTACAGTAATAAAGTTTGAACGATAGCCACCTATAACAACTGCTTGATTTCTATTTTTGAGGAAAGATTCAATCCACCTCAAGAGATTACCATGGATTCCAAGCTCAAAAAGCTTTCGGAGAAGAATCACGTGATCCACGCGATCAAAAGCCTTTTCGAAATCGGTGTACACTACGTCAATTTGACCGCCACCATCCATACCAGTCAAAATATCATTAATGAACAATGCCAGATTTGTATTAGTTGAGCGTCCCTTAACAAAACCATGTTGCTCAATAGGAACACTACTAAAGATTAGGTCACATATGTTTGAGTGGACAATCCGCTCCATAATTTTACCTATGACACTCAACTTCGATATCGGACGATAGTTTTCAACTTTAGATTTTAAGCCTTTTTTATGAATAGGCACAATAAGAGCGGACTTCCACACGGGTGGAACAAAACCATGACGGAAACAGTTATTGAAAATTATGCTCAGCGGAAGAGCAAGAAAGGGAGCACACTTTTTCAGAAACACTGGAGGTAAGTCATCAATACCAGTGCCTTTCATAACATCCAAATTTCCAAGCAGTTTCATTACACTCTCTGGATTAACAGTTACTTCACAGATTAAATTATTATTATAGGTGGTCAAAGGTGATGGAGGAGAATAGTTATCGGCAGGAAGATTAAAGTTATTATGGAAGAAATCATTAAAGGCATTACAGATCTCAGCCTCGCCTTGGAGCGACCGCTCACCATAACTCATAACATTAGGAAGGCAGAACCACTACTTCGCTTTGATTTCACATATTCCCAAAATAATTTAGGGGATTTTTTTATGTTTTTTTCCGAATTCGAAATATAATTATTATAACACTCAACTTGAAGTAACTTTTGTCTTTTTCGTAATAGGGAGAAAGCAGCATAATCAACTGGATTTTTCCATTTTTTCCACTGCGCGTGTTTTTTATTTTTTTCTTTTGTCACGTGAATTAGTGCGCGGCTGTACCAAATAGGAAAGTGGCTATTGTTTGATATTTCAATTAGTGGTACGTGTTTATTGATAATATCATTTATAATTGAATAAAATTTTGTTACCATGTCAGCAGTATTCAAATTAAAAAATAATTCGTGCCAGTTGCAAGAACTTAATTCCAAATTAATATCTATGTAATTAGCTTTATTAAATAAATACTTTTTTATTTTCGATGTTAGCTTTAGTGTACATAATGTTAAATCACTTGCATTGATTGATAAGGTAGGGTGGTACTTGTCTTCTTCGACAAATGGAATAGAACATTTACGTACATCTAATGGAAAGTTTGAAAGTACAAGGTCGAGAATATTACTAGAGGAATTTGACAATTTATTAGACTGCGTAAACTCGAAATAGTTCAGGCAATTAACCAAATCTTTAGCGGTGTTTTGGATGTCGATGCTTCCCCTTTTTAAGATAATTGGAATACTGGAATCCCATTTTATACACGGTAAGTTAAAATCACCTACAAGTAAGAAAAAATCATTTGAGTGTTTACTAGCAACCGTATTCAACATATCAGTGAAAATATTTATTTTTTGAGATAATTGATTGTTAGGAGGTACGTATAATAAGGCAATGTGTAAATCTTTCACCGAACCAATCGAACGGCCAGACAAAGTGAGCCACAAACATTCCAGTTCTGTGTGTCCCCACTCCGGCCGCTCACGGGCCTGCAGGTGACGGGCGCACAGCGCCATCACTCCACCGCCTAGCGAGCCGCGGTCACGTCGAAATACATCGTATGCATTATTTGAACAAAGTTCGGAGTTAAGAATGCCATCACACAACCATGTCTCGGTTATTAGTGCTATATCACAGTTGGAAATGAGTGTGTTGTTATAAAAAGTGTTAGTCTTCGTCCTAAGACCCCTCACATTTTGATAAATTATTTTTAAGCCTTTCTTAGTCATTAAAACAGTAAATATCAATAGTCGAAACAGTTAGGTACAACAGATATACGTTCCAGGCGAAGTTCAAAGGAGTGAATGAATAAAACAGAGTGAGATTAACAGTTAGTGTCTGCAGTGTGCAATATCGAATGACCGAGTTGTTAAAAATATAAAAATGAATTGAGAATGGCACTGTGGTGGGTGTGAATAATAAAATTTGTTGAATTTTCATGCATGTATACATGTTATTGAAGAAAAATGATAGGTGTGTGAATGATATTGTTAAGAACGGTGTGTTAACTACAACCAATAGAAAAAATAAGTATGCAAATAGTTCGAAACAGAAATACAGCGTGACTACTACTTTACATAACGCATACTTGTCTACATAAATACAACAAAACGCCATCATTAAAATAAGTGTACGAAACAGATCTAAATACTACTTTTTTATAGGATAGGACAGAAAACGAGCACGGATCACGTGACGGTAAGCGATAACCGCTGCCCATAGACACCCACAACACCAGAGGAGTCACAGATGAGTTGCCGGCCTTTTAAATGAGAATATACTTTTTTTAAGGTTTCGATATCGCATATCTAAATGAATTTTAATAAAAATTTACAGTATATTACGGTACTATACGGTTTATTCATCAGAACAACACATAGGCTACATTTTATAAAGATACTAGCGGACCCGACAGACTTCGTCCTGTCAAAAAGATTTGTACAGTGGCAGTTTTTTGTTCCTAATTATTTTATAGATAATGTCACATAGCCAACCAAATCGCAAAAGTCTAAATGACCTATTACATTTTGTGGCTATTCAATGTTGGAACGTGACATTAAATCGTCCAACGATGTATTTTGTGCTCCAACGCACGCACGCACACTGCTTTGATAGATATGATTGAATTTCAACTATATGTAGCGTTAATAAAGCGCAAATTGACTCTTTGATGTTAGGAACACACCTTCATTGCTTAGACAACAGTGAGTGCTTGCAATATGAACTTTATACAATAACAATAAAGCTCAATTCGACTGTACGTTTTAGTTAGAAAACATTTGCACGGGAAAATAAAAGGGCTGTTTTTAGGGTATTTCCGATAATTATTCGAATTTTCCTCATTGTAAAAACCCTCCTTGAACTTCAACGAACATTAACAAAAAAGAACTGGCCAAATTGGTCCAGGCGTTGTTGAGTTATGAGCGTACTAACACATTTTGCGATTCATTTTTATACTTATATAAGATTGTGTGAATTGTCCAAATTATGACGATAAGTCTCCTAAACAGACCAAATCGCGGGCACTAGGTAGTTAAAATATATAATTGACTTTATAACTCACGTACATACAAAATGGATTTGTAAGTTTATTATCACAACATTCCTATCTGAGTAAAAACTATAGATCCCATTTGCGAAGTATTTGAAGCTAATTAGCTTTAAATACTTCATAAATGGGATCTATAGTTTGTAATACAAGCCTTACAGAGCTTACTTTAGGCTTGGCGAAATATTTATTAATATCATTATGTCATCAAATAATTATTTATTTTGTAAATCTCAGTTTATTCAAGATTTAGGTGTTATACCAGTAAAGAAAATCATTTAAGACAGAACACAGATTACATCTGGCTTTCCACGTAGCCACGTAGCCTCGGGGCATTCCAACCCCCGCTTATTCAGATCCCACCGAAAGTAATCTAGCAAAACGTACAAACAATACTGAGGGCCGTTGTATTTTTCCGAACGTCTTAATTTAGCCCTTAATATGTAATTATGGCAATGTTGGCACTTAATCTGTCCCTGTGAGGATAGCTCACGTCGACGTCGGTTGCTTGTCTAATTAAGGGCTGATAGATTTGACGGGGCAGCAAATGTGTGAGCATAAGTCAATTGATTATCTATATCAAACTACTTATCAGAATAGCTTAAGTATCACCAAGACAGTGTCATAATTCTTGCTTATTCTTGTCTACAATTTTGGACCTTATTCTTTAACAAAGTTAGTGTAGTAATCAAAATTAAATTGGCCCGTGTTGTGCAATTTTTTATCACGGGAGAGAAGCTGAGAATCCTCACAAGGAAACGTGCCCAGGATACCACCGCAACGGCAAGTGTCGGAGGTTATGTCGGACTCCACGCCGCGGTGGCCAGAGCGGTCTGACCACGTGACCTACCGTCTAAACTCAGCCTTATGCCTAAGTTCTAAGAACTGTCTAGGCTAATCATGAGAGCGACCGCGTCGGGAGAAGAGGCGATGCAACGTTGACCCATAAAAGGATGTCATACATCAATAGACTATTAATATATTACACTTATAGTGAACAAATGCCATTGTTTGGTCCCTTTTTTTTTTTGTGTCCCTGAGGAAAATGCATTAAATTGCATACCCCGGCTGTGGCGAGCCGGCGGTTATGTGGGGCTGTCCTCCCCAGAAGGGGGAGGCCTACCTACTAAAAACCTCAGGGATGGCCTTCCTTAGGCATGTAGGGAGCCCCCGGGAACACCAAGCCACCTCCGGGAACCCCCAGCCTCCGCTCCCTCGCCTAGAGGGGAGCCCTCCTCGGGGGAGGCTACTACCTCCCCCGGTCTCCTCCACCGACGACGCCCCCCGGCCACGGAAGGGGCGTGGTCCATCCCGGGTCGCCGTAGCAGTCGCGACTTCCTCGCGCCTGCCGGCGACATTGTTTGGTCCTTTACAAATTACCTTCTATTAAACTAAATTCAGCCTTAGCCCATAAGGGTCCTACGGCTTAAATGAAGGAGAAGATATTATGCAATTAAATTGGTCCAATATTGGTTTTGCAATCAATGTTACAACAGCGACATCTATTTTAGTTATTTCTAGTGTCATTTGTGCAGATCTTATGCGTTATTGAATTTTTTTTTTTATTACAATAAAGAGCATTCACGTTATTTAAATTTAATTTTGTGCCAGCTACTAAATATTAACAATAGCAGGTACATTTACGACATTTTTAAATTTTGTAATGAATTAAATAATAACAAAAACACTGGCCGATCTAGCGCCCAGGTTTCAACGTTTTCACCAGAAAGTTTGATAAAGTGTTACTGATTTGCTTTTTATACATTTAAAAATTAAAGCACCTGTTGAAAGTACTGTTCTGGAATTACACTTATGAGTTCATTGACTTTGTAATAAAGTCAAGGGTTTCTGAAATTATAATAAAGCTTATATGACTTTAGCTTTTATGATATTGTATTATTGTTATTAATTTGTTCTTGGTAAGTAATACTATTTTATTATTATTTTATTTTGTTATGGAACTATTTCTAGGCCTTAGATCTGCTTCCAATGGACGTGTCTGCACTAATATTGGAGCACAGAATACATCGTTTGAGAATTTAATGTCACGTTCCGAAATTGAATAGTCACAAAATGTAATAGTTCATTTGGATCTTTTTTGCAATTCAGTAAATTTCATTGTAATTTAAATTTTGATTGTAATTTTAATTGATAGATAATGGAGAATTTATAATTTTAATTTTACTAACCATAATATGCATTAAGATCATTGTTACTAACCAAATATGGGCTTGCCCGAATTAAATCAATATTATTACTAACTAGCTTTCTGCCCGCGGCTTCGCCTGCGTGGATTTCGGGATTGGGTCTATAGAGGGTTAAGGGTCATAGCTTTTGCCCACGGCTACATATGCGCGGAAGTCGATTTACGGCGCGAAGATTTATCGCGCGTCCCGTGGGACTATCCGTTTTTCCAAGATAAAAAATACCGCAAAACCTTGCTCAAGAAACACTCTATCTATTAATGAAAACCGCATGAAAATCTGTGCAGTAGTTTTTGAGCGAAGCCTTTATTGCGCATCCCGTGGGATCTGTCGATTTTTCCGGGATAAAAAGTAGCCTATGTTACTCAGGGATAATGTAGCTTTCCAAAGGTGAAAGAATTTTTGAAATCGGTTCAGTAGTTTCGGAGCCTATTCATTACAAACAAACAAACAAACAAATCTTTCCTCTTTATAATATTAGTATAGATTATTACTAACCAAATATGGGCTTGCCCGAATTAAATCAATATTATTACTAATTACGTGTTATAAAATTTTGTTTGATATTATAATTGTTTTTTATAATATGTAAATATATATATATATATATATATATATATATATATATTATATATATATATATATATATAATATATATATATTATATATATATATATATATATATATATATTAATATATATATATATATAATATATATATATATATATATAATATATATATTATAATTTTATTACTCTATGTATGTATTTGTGTATGTATTAAATAGTTTAGTAGTATAAATATACATAATGTATGAATTATTAATTTAAAGGACATATTTTTTTTTGGGCCCACTAGAAAACGGCAACGTTTATTGATATTAGGTACTGAACTCTAAAATATCAATTTATTATTAAAAGTTGCAAATTGCACGATATTATGAAACAAGAATGATAAAATCAATTAATTAAACTTAGTAATGACTTTTGACATTTGAGGTAAAGGAACTAACGTTTTTTAAATCAAAATGAAAGATGATTTAATATTATACAAATAATATATAAATATAATAATAAAGGATAGTGTATTATTATTTTTATTTTATTTAAAAGTATTGAACTCTCAATAATTATTTTAATACTATTTTAGATTATTTTAACTATTAGTTCGTCAGTCCAGTATCGTCGTGAAACGGAACGCGTCATCATTTTTGACAGCGACAGAATGGTACCTACACTGACATCCAATTGACGTCGGTTTGTTTTCAACTGAATTCTGTGTTTACGTTTCCAACGGCTTGATCGTTTTCTTTCTCGTATCCCGTATTTAGTATTCAAAAAAATAATACGATTTAGGGGTTTGTTAATACTGCATTTTTTTAACGTAAATGCATGAGGTCGCGTCGACGACGCTCCGCGAGCACTGCAGCACTGGTGTAACGCCCGAAATACGCTAAGTAGCGTTTTGCGGGCGTTTGGTAGTGGCCAAAGAAGATTGTATTTTTCAATAATAAAAAAAGTGTTAAATAGCATTTACGTAAAAGCAATTTGAATACGAATCAAAATAAAGCTACTAACTACTAAGAATTTTTAGGTTATTTAATCTTCATGTTTTAATTGATTTCTCAATATTCCCGTTAGATAAAATCAAGCTAATGTTCCTTATAATATCTAGGGTTAGTGAGAAATTATTTAACGTATGTCTCATTATTAACGTTACATTTTATAGTGGGCCTATTCTCCATACAAGAAAAAAATATCTCCTTTAAAGTTTGTAAATTAGTTACCTTTAATGATCTAAGTTATATTTGAGTAACTAAATTAAATGTCTATTTAAGTATAAAGTAAGTCACCTGGTGGTAAGGAGAAATGGAGTCCAAATACGAAGATAGCTAGAACAAGAGAATTATCGGCCGCGCTCGCCAACTCCAATTTGGCAACATACAAGAAGCTTTTTCATGCCTCTTAAACAGGCATCTTTGTCTGCGCTATGAGCAGTTCTTTGTACTTAGTCACTCGGTTAACTGGTAGACAATACCTTGTTGCATTAAATACTCCTTTTATACTTTATTTATATTGTGCAATAAAGAATAAAATAAATAAATAAAGGCGCCGTGTTTTTAAACGGGACATCACGTGAGATGGCAAAAAAAGCATTTTTAATTTTTAGCTTAATTCTTCTGGAGCCACTAGTTTTACTGTTACAGAATGGCTTTTTGAATTAAGTCCAAGATTTGTACTTTATTTATACGTATATTGTGCAATAAAGATTGAAAATAATAATAATAATGCACAGTATTTTCTTGATCCTGATTAAACAATCGTATTTCTAATCTGACGAGATGACATGACTGAACATGCCTTTATGCTACGTCGGGTATAATAGCTGTGTATAACGTGAGAGCGTGCCGTATGTACGATCCAATCCAATTAACCGAAATTAAACATTCAAATTAATCATACAAATATTGGCCTCTAAGTTTCGTTTTAAGTAAGATAAATAATTATTTTTGAAGAAAATTCTAAATATTATTACTGTTTGAGTTTAGGCATTTCGCTGTTATTGCTTCTTTAAGCTGCGGTGATATTTATTTCTTTATTAAAAACTTCACGTGGGTTCAGCCACATTTAATCAAAGATAGAATCTCACATACAGATACACCCACGCCGGAACAAATTTCTGTAGCTACATGAAATATTTATTTTCGGGAAACTTTTTATTATTTTGTTTATTTATAACGTCCTAAAAACACGTTTTGAAAGAGAGGTAATGTGGTTTACGCATGAATGAGTTACTTGTTAAATGCCTACTATACGCTGATGACCAAGTAATATTGGCATCATCGGCCAGTGAGTTGCAGGAGATGGTAACTGTTATGAATGACGCTTTAAATGATAAAGGAATGAAAGTGAACGTAAGTAAGACCAAGGTATTGGTGTTTGAAAGAGATGTAAATATGACATTGTGTGACATTATGATAGAAGGAGAAAAAGTAGAACAAGTAGAAGAGTTTGTATATTTGGGATGTATGTTTACAAGGGATGGAAGGTGTGATAACGATATAGAGAAGCGAGTGAAAGCTGGTAACATGGTGAATGAGTGAGTTGCGAATGCATTTGTTGATTATTTTTCTCAAATTCCTGCTATAACTACCAGTAATCTTAACTCATCTCCTAGTTTAGCCGTCACCCTCCTGGAGTCAAGTGTGAATAGGTGCAGTGAATCATTCAAATTTAGCCATATTGATGCTTCTTCAATTAAGAAAACATTCCGTTTACTTAACAAGAAGAAAACTAAAGATCTCTGGGGTATATCAACTCACATAATTCAATCTGTCATCGATGAATTAGCCCCCTTGTTAGCACAAATTTTTAATTCTTGTATTGATGAGGGTATCTTTCCTGATCTAATGAAATATAGTAAATTAATACCACTTTTCAAATCGGGTAACAAAAAAGATCCCTCAAATTTTAGACCTATATCCATATTACCTACTTTCAGCAAAATCTTCGAGAAAGTTATTTACAATCAACTAATAGGTCACTTGAGAACAAACAGATTCATGCATGAAAGCCAATTCGGCTTTACCAAAGGTAGATCCACTACCGATGCCGGAACTGCACTTATGAAACATATTTTTGACGCATGGGAGGGCAAGCGGGATGTAATTGGAGTGTTTTGCGACCTTTCCAAAGCGTTTGACTGTGTGAGTTGTTGGCGCGCAAGCGCCTTCGTTCGTCGGCGGCTGTCGGCGATCATCGCAGGAGGCGGCGCTCGCGCAAAGACGGGCTGAGGACATGTAAACCGGTCGGTCGGCCGGCACTCAGCTATCGATCTTCCCGGGCACCGGTCATATCGCGCGGACACGAAACTTACTTGTACCTAACAATAATTATACCTATGTACATATACAGTCCACACTTTATTTAACGTCCAGTAGTTAGGACCCTAACAAATGGTCCTTTCGCCGTCTTAGAAGAAGATTGGAGTAATATTAATTCGCCGAGTCTTACTGCGCATCAGCTGCTCGGTGGACTTAAATCGTGCCAACGTGAACTGACCGTCATCAAGCCTGCATTGAAGAAGAAACTGATGTCACCTTACTAACTGGGAGTACAGTGTACAGGAAACCGTGAGCTCGTTCCAATTACTTCCATATCAATTTATTTTTTCCCTTATTTCTTGCCATTTTTTTTTTGAATTACCTACTTAATATTTAGAACTTTTTCGAAAATAACTTATGCTCCTAATTACTTCAATAGCCATTTATTGTAATATTTTCTATTATTGACGTTATATTTTTTAACTATAGTGCGCGGTCATTATCGATGTTATATAGGCATCCGAACTAACGGTACCTGTCCTTAATTATTTTCATTTAATTCCTTGCAACTTTTTTATATAGTTCCTAATTCTACCGTAGCGTATACTTCTTGGATATACTTTATTTAATTTCTTATACTTTTTCTTGCGCAACAATCAATAATTTTAATTGTATACCCACATTTTCGCAGTAGTAATTGATTTTATCAACCTACAATGGCTGATCTTAAACTCTTAACTAAGAAGCGCAGTTCCTTAAAGTCTAAGCTGACAATTTTTAGTAACTATTTAAACTTAATAAATAATGGCTCAAGCCTTACCCAGTTGCAACATTTGGATCTGGAGGAACGCTTTGTAAAATTTCAAGCTGTGTACACCGATTTCGATACGTTACAGAGTTGTATCGAGGAGCTGGTGGACGAGCCCGAGTCGCTGCTATCGGAGCGTGAAGACTTTGAGCGGCAGTTCTTCAGCCTGACCGCGCTCGCTCGCAGCCTTCTCGGCGCAACTTCCAAAGGTTCCGTATCAGGCTCCAACAATAACAACTTAAATGCACATCATTCTAACAACTTCGTTCGCTTGCCTAAAATTAACTTGCCTACTTTCGATGGTAACTATCTAATCAATACTGGCTCGAGTTCAGAGATACGTATATTTCGCTCATTCACAATAATAATTCAATAGACAATATTAATAAGTTTCATTATTTGCGCGCATCACTTAAGGGAAGCGCCGCCTTAATTATTAAAAATATAGACTTCATTGGAGACAATTATGTAACGGCGTGGGACTTATTATGTGAACGGTTTAATAATAACCGTCTTCTGATTGATAATCATCTGCAAGCATTATTCGATATTGAGCCCGTATTGAGGGAATCTAGTATTTCGCTTCGCAATCTCATTGATGTAACTAATAAAAATATTAGGGCGCTTACAACATTAAATCAACCCACTAACTATTGGCATACCCTTCTTATTTTCATCTTAGCAAAAAAGTTAGACACTAGTACCAATAGGAGATGGGAAGAGCATCGCACCAGCTTGACTGAAGATCCAACTTTATCTCAATTTTGCACATTCATCAGTAGGAAAGCGGACTTATTGGAGTCAATTGAGTCAAATCAAAATTCTTCAAATAATAATATATTAGTTGCTTTAAATAATAATCATTCTAATTCATCAAATATACAACAAACTACAAATAATTCAAACAATTTTAAAAATAAATACATAAACAACGACAAAAAAAATCAACATGTGAATAAAAATATACAAAATAATAATTTAAAAAATAAATCATTTCATCTTGTTTGTCCGCTTTGCTCACAAAATCATTCTTTATTTTCATGTGAACTTTTCAGGACTTTGCCAACTGAAAATCGAATACAAAAGGCAAAAGATTTTAATGTTTGCCTAAACTGCTTACGTTTAGGTCATTTTGCCTCGCGGTGCAAACTTACTCACTGTAAATACTGCAAAACAAAGCACAACACGCTTTTGCATCTAGAAAAATCGAACCCAGAACCTTTAGTAAGCCCTTTGCCTTCTGCAACCGATAATGTCACATTATCAGCTACTACTATGCAGCTTGCTACTTCTGCGCATGTTTTACTGTCCACAGCGCTGGTGAACGTGTTAGACGCTTCTGGCGAGAAGCACACTGCGCGGCTACTGCTCGACAATGGTAGTACGGCCAACTTCGTAACTCAAGACTTATGTGACACGCTGGGTTTATCACGACACGGTACAAGCACCAAGGTAACAGGCATTAACAACCAAATTTCTTCTTGTACACAGTCTTGCAATCTAACAATAGAGTCTTTATGCAGTGACTACAGGGTTGACATTATTACTCATATTTTACCAGAAATTACGAAATTACTTCCATCTTCATTCGTGAATATTAGTAATATGACCATACCAAGCTGACCCGAATTTTAATATTCCATCGGTCGTTGACATCCTGGTAGGAGCGGAAGTATTTTGGAATGTTTTAGGAAACAATTCCATACATTTAGGAAAAAGATTACCTACCTTGTGTGAAACGAAATTTGGCTGGTTAGTTTCTGGTAACATAATATCACACAATAACAGTAACATATTATCTTGTAATTTTGTAAATTCAACTCGTCATCTCCCGACCTTTTTTTGGGAGCTTGATCATATTTCACCAAAACATTTTCAATCTCTTGAAGAGAGATCTTGCGAGAAACATTTTTTGGAGACAACCTTTCGAAGAGATGATGGTCGTATTGTCGTTTCTATGCCTTTAAAGAAAGATCCAAGTCTCCTGGGACACTCTTATGAACACGCAAAACAACGCTTCTTATCACTAGAGCGGCGTTTTCAACGTGATCCCTCTTTTAAAATTAAATATTGCGAATTTATGCGGGAATATGAATCATTGGGTCACATGACTATAGATTCAGATAGTGCTCATTGCCACGAAAACTCTTTAGGCACCTATTTTATTCCCCATCACGGAGTCATTCGCGAGTCCAGTTCAACGACTAAACTTCGTGTCGTTTTCGACGCTTCCGCCCCTACCTCTTCAGGATTGTCATTAAATGACCTTCAAATGATAGGGCCCGTCGTTCAAGACGATCTATTTTCAATTTTAATTCGATTTCGATTGCATAAATATGTCGTGTCAGCCGACATTGAGAAAATGTACAGGGCTATCGAACTCGACCCCATTCAACGACCCTTACAAAAAATAATTTTTCGGTTTGATTCAAACGAACCTCTTAAAACGTACACCTTAAATACGCTAACTTATGGTACTGCGTCAGCCCCTTATTTAGCAACTAAATGTCTTACAAGTTTGGCTAATGAGACAGAAAATGATAACATAAAGTTAGCGATACAACGTGACTTCTACGTCGACGACTACCTTCATTCTGGTAGAACAATGTCTGATGTTATTGACACTTCTACCAAAGTAGCATCCATCCTCTCCTCAGCTCAATTCAAACTACGCAAATGGAAATCTAATTGTCCCGAAATCTTGTCACAGATCACAAGCTCCAATTCTGAAGAGTCCACCAACTCCATAGATTTTTCTGAGCATGGTCATAATAACTCTGAGTCAAAGACGTTGGGCTTACATTGGATTTGTGACACTGATATACTTACCTTTTCCATTAACATAGAACCTATCAAAAAAGTAACAAAACGTCATATTTTATCTATTATTAGCCAAATTTTTGACCCTTTAGGTCTCGTCGGCCCGTGCATTGTCGAGGCTAAAATTGTTATGCAACGATTGTGGCTAGATAAATATGATTGGGACGACATAGTGTCTCATGAAATTAGTACCTTATGGGCTGATTTCGAAAATTCATTGCCTTATTTAAATAAGTTACACATTCCACGTTGGGTTTTATGTGAAGACTCTATTGTTCACGAACTTCACACCTTTACTGACGCATCCGAAAAGGCATATGGCGCGTGTATTTACATTAGGTCATATAATACTATTACTGGTTCTATGCGCGTACAGCTTATGACCTCTAAAAATCGCGTAGCACCCTTAAAACCTACAACAATGCCCCGACTTGAACTATGCGGGGCCTTGTTAGGTGCAAAACTGTGTACAAAGGTTGTGGATTCGCTTTCGCTTCAATTAGATCAATGTAGATTCTGGTGTGACTCCACCATAGTTTTAGGCTGGCTTTCTAATTCACCTGCCCAGTTAAAACCATTCGTACGGAACAGAGTTAATGAAATACAAGAAAGTACATCCAATCATACCTGGAGCTATGTGCCGTCGAATATAAACCCAGCGGATCTTGTCTCGCGAGGTTTACGAGCCGACATCATTGGCAATGCATCTTTGTGGTGGGGTGGACCTTCATTTTTGTTAAAAAGCGAAAATGAGTGGCCCAAAATGCCCCACGTCGTGAGACATGATTTACCGGAAGTAGTAACTCATATCATTAGCAATAGTGGTAGTGAAATTAATCATAATAGTCAAAGTAGTAACAGCGCTTATTCCATTAACATGCTTGTAGTTTCATCTTTATTTGCAAAGTATTCCAGCTTTACTAAAATACAAAGAATTGTAGCATATTTGTGTAGATTTGTACATAATTTAAAACATAAAAATGATAAATTGTGTGGCAATCTCTCTTCAATAGAGTTAAAAAATTCATTAAATCTTATTTTACACTGTGCTCAGCTCGAAATGTTTGCTGATGAATATAAAATTTTAAAATTAAATAAGACATTGCCTCGCAAAAACAAGCTGATTTCATTAACACCTTTTTTGAATAATGATCTCATTCGCGTAGGCGGGAGGCTTGATAACTCCCCCTACGATTTTAATATTAAGCATCCCATCTTATTATGTTCTTCGCACCCCTTAACTAAACTTATTTTCCAAATGCAACATAAAAAACTGTTACATGCCGGCCCTCAACTTCTTTTAGCTAGCATCCGTCAAACTTATTGGCCTCTTAAAGGCAAAAATTTAGCTAAGCTTGTTGTCAATAAATGCGTTACTTGTTACAGACATAGAGCTCAAAATATACAACCCATAATGGGACAGCTCCCCCTTTCGAGAACAAAATGTGAATTTGCCTTTCAAAATTGCAACGTAGACTACGCGGGTCCAGTACTGATAGCCGACCGGAAAGGTCGTGGATGTAAATTAATAAAAAGTTATTTGTGCATTTTTGTTTGTTCCGCAGTAAAAGCTGTACATTTGGAGCTTGTGACGGACCTCACCAGTGAGGCTTATATTGCCGCCTTAAATCGCTTTGTGGCGCGTCGAGGAAAACCTCAAACTATCACGTCCGATAACGGCACGAACTTCGTTGGCGCAGCTAATGACATGCAAAGGTTTCTGCGCACTTCCAATGTTGCTTCTGAGATAGCGCAGGAGGGCATTGAATTCATTTTCACACCGGCCTACTCTCCTCATTTTAATTCTTTAGCCGAAGCAGCTGTCAAATCATGCAAACACCATTTAAAACGGCTTTTGCAACTGACGCATCTTACTTTCGAGGAAATGACTACTTGCTTGGCTCTTATTGAGGCCGTCTTAAATTCACGCCCTATTACTCCCCTTTCTTCAGATCCTCACGATTTCTCAGCTCTCACCCCTGCTCACTTTCTAATTGGACGACCACTGTTGACTGTACCACACCCACAGGTGGCCAACGTTAACATCTCTCGTCTGGATCGATGGAGACGAATCCAGTACATCCGTCAGCATTTTTGGCAACGGTTTTATAACGAATATGTTTCTCTTCTTCAGAAAAAAACGAAATGGTTTCGATCCACAGGAGAAATAAGACCTGACTCCTTGGTACTCATCAAAGAGAAGAGTCCACCATTGTTATGGCCCATGGGACGAGTTGTAAGGACGTATCCTGGCGTGGATGGAATCACGCGGGTGGCTGAAATTAAAACGAAGAAGGGCACAATACGACGGGCGTTCAACAGCATCTGCCCTCTTCCACTTCATTGAAGTTCATACTTCAACCCGGGGAGTATGTTGGCGCGCAAGCGCCTTCGTTCGTCGGCGGCTGTCGGCGATCATCGGAGGAGGCGGCGCTCGCGCAAAGACGGGCTGAGGACATGTAAACCGGTCGGTCGGCCGGCACTCAGCTATCGATCTTCCCGGGCACCGGTCATATCGCGCGGACACGAAAATTACTTGTACCTAACCATAATTATACCTATGTACATATACAGTCCACACTTTATTTAACGTCCAGTAGTTAGGACCCTAACAGAGTCATGAAACGCTTTTAAGTAAACTTAGACATTATGGTGTCTCGGATGAGCTGTTAGCCTTTTAAAATCTTATTTATCAGACAGATTGCAGAAAGTCGTTATTAATAGATCAGAATCTGCTAGCTCGCCTATAACTATGGGGGTTCCCCAGGGATCAATATTGGGTCCTCTACTGTTTCTAATATATATAAATGACCTTCCTTACTACATTACAGAATCGTGTGAGACAGTATTGTTTGCAGATGATACTTCTTTACTATTCAAAGTTGATAGACAAAAGGAATGTTATGACGATGTAAATAGTGCTCTCTCGAGAGTTCTGTATTGGTTCACAACTAATAATTTGTCTTTAAATTCTAAGAAAACAAAATGTATCAAATTCTCTTTGCCCAATGTAAGGCAGGTTAATACTAGTTTAAATATGAATGGTGATGTCATTGACTTGGTAAATAATACTAAATTCTTAGGCATTACGATAGATTCACGACTACAGTGGGATCCACATATTGAAACTTTGGCAATCAAACTTAGTTCAGCGGCGTACGCAGTAAAAAAGATTAGACTTTTAACTAATGTTGAAACGGCAAGAATTGTTTATTTCAGCTACTTTCATAGTGTTATGTCCTATGGACTGCTGCTATGGGGATCAGCGGCTAACATTGAAAGTATTTTCCTTTTACAAAAAAGAGCGATTCGTGCTATTTACTGTTTACGGGCTAGAGAATCCCTAAAAGAATTGTTCAAGGAAATTAATATTTTAACTTTAGCTAGTCAATATATATATGATAATTTAGTTTTTGTATATAGAAACTATAATAAATTCAATAAAAACAGTGATCTACATAATGTGAATACTAGAAACAAAAATAAACTTGCCGTTCCAATGTTCAGACTCCATAAAACTAGCTGTTCGTTCTTGGGGAAATGTATATCTATGTTTAACAAGCTTCCGCAAAGTGTCATTGATTTACCTTTATATAAATTTAAAATCCATATCAAAAATACACTCATGAGTAAAGGTTATTATAAAGTAAGTGACTATCTAAATGATCACAGTATTTGGGAATAGGGACACTATTCATAGAGCCATGTTTGGTAACATTATTTATAATATTGTATTATTTTATATGTGTATGTAAACATACATACGACTGTAATCGTATTAGGTATGATTGTATCTTATACTATATTGTATTTTTATATTATATTATATTATTATAATTATTAACATTGAAAAGAGGAGATAAAAAATAGACCTTCAGAGTTTCTTGCCTGTTCTTCTCGAGAAGGCTCTCCCAATTTCCGAACAGGTGTCGAGTCAATATATTTTTTCTTTTTTTTTTCTTTATTCGTACGTAAGGACAAGGTTTTTGTTTTTTTTTTTTTTTTTTTTTAAGCTTTTTTTTTGTTTTGTTTGTTGACGTCAATAAGTGCCTGTAAAGGTCTATGTTGAATAAATATTATTTTGATTTTGATTTTGAATGGGGTCATGCATACGTTTTCTGAGTAGTCAGAAAATATCAGAAAAGGCGCGACTAGCAGTGCATGAGGGCGTGCTGGTCCCAACATTAATGTACGGAAGTGAAAGTTGGGTATGGGAGAAAAGACATGAAAGCAGAATAAATGCAGTAGAAATGAGAGCTTTGCGGAGTATGGCAGGAGTAAAACTGAGTGACAGATTGTATAATGAAGTGATTAGAAAGAAATGTGGTTTGAAAGAGGATATCGTGACAAGAATAGAGAAAGGGATGCTTGGGTGGTTTGGGCATGTGGAACGGATGGATGAAAGTAGACTGACCAAAATGATTTATGAAGCTGGAGTGAGTGAAGATACGGGACGAGGAAGACCTAGGCGAACATATTTCGAACAAATCGAAAGTGTCCTCAAAAAAGGCCAGGTCAGAAGTACCCGCAATCGTCGAGCATGTATGAGGAATGTTATGAAAGTAGATGAAGCGAAAGAGATATGTAAAGACCGTAGCAAGTGGAAAGACGTAATCTCTGCCTACCCCCATGGGAAAAAGGCGTGAGTGTATGTATGTAATTTACCTCCGAGCATATATGACCACTGAAAGATGTCTTACAAATGAAGATGAAAAAAAAATTTACAGATGAAGTCGAGTAAAAAAGGGCAAGTAATGTGTCATTCCAGACTTGGAACGAAATTCGAACTAAAAAGAGGCGTAAGACAAGGGGACCCAATATCACCAAAATTGTTCATATCTGTTCTACAAAATGTAATAAAAGACTTACCATGGTCAAAACAAGGTATTAACATGAATGGGAAATTTCTCAGCCACCTTCGATTTGCAGACGACATCATTTTATTTTAAATTTTAAGTCCAAAACATTTAAATTCAATGATAAACGAGCTACACAACGCAAGCATAAAGGTAGGGCTGGAAATGAATCTTGAAAAAACAAAAATCTTGACCAACCACAACAAGAAACCTATCATGGTAAACAGTACCCCACTGGATTACGTAGACAAATATATCTACTTGGGCAAACAAATTTCGTTTAATAAAAATAGAAATCAAGAAGAAGTAGACCGAAGAATCTCGATCGCATGGAGAAAATATTGGGCCCATAAAGAAGTATTTAAATCAAAACTACCGGCTTCAATCAAAAAAATAATTATGGACTCAGAAATTCTACCATGTCTTACATATGGCTGCCAGTCTTGGACGTATAACCTAAAAACAAGGAAAAAGATAGAAACCACCCAAAGAAAAATGGAAAGAAGTTACCTTAATATAAAACTAAAAGACAGAATTAAGAATGCAGATATCCGTAACATGACAAAAGTAACTGACGCGTCAACCTTTGCTTTACGAAGAAAATGGAAGTGGGCCGGCCACGTGGCACGATACACAGACGACAGATGGACCTTACGTACGATAAGATGGAACGGGCCGCAAGGCACCAGAGCTAGAGGCCGCCCAAGCACCAGATGGGTTGACGATATAGTAGCGACAGCTGGTCAAGGCTGGCTGAAAACTGCTCTAAATAGAGAGAGATGGAATACCTTGGAGGAGGCTTTCACCCGAAGAGGGTTCATACAAATAATGATACATATAAAAATAAAAATTTAGATTATTAAGTGAATTAAAAAAAAAAAAATATCTAAAAATGTATTAAGCATAGCAAACATTAGCTGATAAGTAACACATAACCTTATTGTATGAAATTCAAATAAAGCTTATTATTATTATTATTATATGTGTCATTCATTTCCCTATGCTGTAAAGGTGAGAGTTGCGATTAATCAATTCATATACAAGAAATAGGTAATGGTTATTTAAGTGAATGACACGCCAGAAATACAAGTTTCCGATCTGACCTCATAATACGAACCTTACATAAAGAACTGTTCATTATGTTTAGAACGACTCGAGAGTGTAGGCAGTTATTACTCTTTTACCATGATGAAAATATTAGAATATGTCATGGTATGCACACAAAAATAAGTTATTCGTTACAAGAAGATGATATCAGCACCAATTTTGGGAGGCTTAAAAAAAAAATATTACCCGACGAGTGTGCATGAGAGTGTTAACGAAGTTCGAAGAAGCTAGGAAAGTATGTTTGAATCGTAGCAAGTGAAATACTGTGCCTACCCTCATAAGAAGGAGACGATTTTTTTATTTTACAAAAAAAAAATCAAACAAAAAATCCTATGACATAAACTCCTTAGAGTTTTCACCGCACACCAAGGCACATATCAACACTTAATAGGCAATAAAAAACATTTTACAGAAAAAATATGAACCCTCTCACACTTAAATAAAGTGCGCGCATATCAATGCGTCCTTGTTGACATCACCATGCAGTTTAAAGCTACAGACCACAGAATGTTCCATTAGAAATATTCATTTCGAGATATGTATTATTATTATTATATATTAATTATATTATTATTTACTTTGTTATCTTTCGTAGGAAGAAAAGATTACCTAAAATACTTCTTTGCTCTGTTTAAAGCGTTTAAAGTTCCAGTGTTTTTTTTTTTAAGAAAAAACGTAGCCCAACCAACCATTTTTATCATGTATCGTGAGTACTGTCACAAACATAGATATAAAATTATAAGTCGCCTTTATCTATATTTGACAAAATTGAGTTTCTTATATCTGGCCCCACGTCACTATGATCTTGAGCGTCCAAGCCAGTAGACGCGCGCTCAATTCGCGTCGACTTTTTTTAGTTCAACCCTAACGGCCCGGAACGGCACAGGGTCCGTTATCAGGCTAGGTGCATAACCTTCAGTTCTTACGTCTGTCACAAAGACACTCAAGGTAGAGTAAACTGCGGATTCAACTTAGGTCCGTCCAAAAAAAGAATTATATTTGGATAGTTCATTGAATATTCTTTAGTTATTAATAACTAGCTGACCCGTGCCCACTTCGTTGGGCATAATATTAATAGTCCCCGAAGCGAGCACGAACGCGAACCGAATTAAACCCGAAGCCATCGCGCGCCGTCCGCTGCTTTGGCCTTCACACTTATGACGATGAGTTTACTTGTTTTCATAGATTCATAATTTTTCGTAATATATGACTAATAAATATGACTTAATGATTTGAATTATTTTATTAATATAAAAAATTAAATTGTCTATGCTAATGTTAAAAATATACTTTTTGTAATTTAAATATAAAAGTTAGACATACGCTGTCGTTGACTTTTTTGTAGGCATTTTCAAGCTCCACATTTTTTTCTCTAGAACTCAAAAATATATCTTTCATAGTTAAGGCAGCGTTCGCAAGAAACGCTTTCATTCGACCGGTTTTTCTCCGATTCACTTTGCAAAACGGGCTACCACATAAAAGCCTTTTTATTTTTCGGTTTTTTATATAACCTATGACACTCAGCAATAACCTGGCTTTCTATTGGTGAAAGAATTTTTAAAATCGGTTCAGTAGATGATCCGAGATTACCCCTTTACAATTTAACAAATATACAAACACACAAACTTTACTTCTTTATAATATTAGTATAGATAAGAGAGTTAAACATACAAAACCCTTTAAATATATTTGTTATATTTATTACAAACTAACTGTTCCGGCAATTCCGCCCGCGCGTGGAATTTAACAAAAAAGTTAATTAGAGTATTTTGATTTTCTTTTTGGTTCTTAATAAGATTAACCTAATTTACTCCTTATTACATCAACTTATTGTCAATAACAGTCCCGTCAAATTCGGTCACTATGATTCTATGATCTAGCCATTTCAGAGATTAGGCGGAACAAACTTGGTGTTCCCGGGGGCTCCCTACATGCCTGAGGAAGGCCATCCCTGAGGTTTTTAGTGGGTAGGCCTCCCCCTTCTGGGGAGGAGAGACCCACATAACCGCCGGCTCGCCACAGCCGGGGTATGCAATTTAATGCATTTTCCTCAGGGAAACAAAAAAAAAAAAAATCGGAACAAACAGACAGACGACACTTCAATTTAATTTATGTGTATTGCACTACATGTGAATTTGACATAATTATTGTCTTTCTTATGTTCATTTTCAGATCCACGTGTGAGATAATCTATTAAGGTCTTCTCGCGTTGTAAACATCACTTCCAGTGTCTCATACAATGTCGGCATAACAAGCAAAATAAACGGTTCTTTTTTTATTTGAACTGGGTTAAAAGGTTGGTAAGTGAATATGTATGTAAGGTATATTATTTTTATTTGTTAACAACAACTTTCACTCACTGAAGCGTAACAAAATGTGCTAACGAAGGTGTGCCCCGTGTCAAAACAAGAACGCGTAATCGTGATACCCTGAGAGCTTTCGTCACAAGTTGTAATGAAGGAAATTGTCAAGATAAATCGGTTATCCTTGTATAAGACGTTTCGGAGGTACGTAACTCTGAAGGGAAACTTAATAGATCTTTAATGACGAAGCCGTGTATGTATAAATTTGTTGTTTGCACATTAGACGTGTCGAAGCATCTTTATGTAAGGAAAATAACACTTATATTTTTTCAATGTAGCGTAGAATAAGACCATCAGTGGTTTTAGTGTTGGTAGGTCCGTGGTTTCAATCCAGCATGTTTTATGTGTTTTTTGATGGAATTTAATATTCCTAAATAGACGGATAATTATTAGAGATTACAAAATGAAAAATTTCTCTGCGGGGGTGCCGTCTGTTCAGGATCCGGTAGGGTTCCAGGGATTTTTGCAACGAAGTCGATTAATAAAAACGTTTAAATTAAATATTGCCAATTAATTTGCTTATTAAAACAGAACAATAGAAAAATAAGAAACCGATAGTTTAGAGAGATGCACGGAATATTCTCATACAGGATCCGTTTCGTAATATGTGCAATACATCATTAATGGCATTGTAAAAAATTGATTTGAGTCTGAACACTGTCAATTAGAAATTGATACGACAACTCGAAGAGCGCAGTGTAATACTAAAAAACGCAGATGTGAGCACACCATAAGTCAGATAAAGTAGCTAAACAGATTCATACGCAAGAAATGACGGCTACTTCTTTATGCGTGTGGTATGTCTAGCCAGAGAGGATTGTTGCTGACTGATGCAGGCGTGGAGTGTGAGTGCTGCGGTCATGAAGACCCGATTCAGAGACGCTTGGAACATATACACAGCAGGTGTATAACAGAACCAAGCGATATTTCCTTTTGTGGTAAATACTGTTATAATATAAATCGTAATTCAGGCCCTCATGGAGTACTATAGTTTGATATAATGCTAACGACCACATTCTATCTTCTCATCGCTCTTCAGACGGTGGAGCCTAAGTATTCACGGTCAGTGTGATTTCAAGGGAATTCCTTTCCTCGCAGACTTCATTTGTAGCGTGGAACTATTCTCATGAGTTCCCATGACCTTGTCACGCTGCGATACAGCTCCCCTTGGCGTGTCCCCCTCTCATCTGATGGGGGGAAGACCCGCCGACGATCGAAGCTCTCGCGGCAAGGCGTCAGTGAGGGGCATTGTTAGGTTTTTAGTCGGTAGACTTGGCTGGCACTCGGGCCGAGTGTGCCGCCAAGCGCGCGGAGAGTCCGACATAACCTCGCGGTTTTCCCGAGCCGCGGGGTATGCGTAACGCATTTTCCTAACATTAAAATAAAAGAAAAGCCTTCATTTGTAGAATGAGCTCCATGCCGAGGTTTTGTCAAGGTTAGTACAGAATGGAGTTCTTCCAAAAATGGGGAGAAATAGATTTTTAAGTTTGTTTGTTTTGCCTTTCATTTTGCAAGCGTCATAAGCTACTGTAACTGCCTCAGGCAAAAAGTTTTTTGTCATTATCGCGGTATAAAAAATGTTATTACTGAAATAGTTTTTAGACTCGATTTAGTATATATCAGTATATTAATTACAAATAAATACAAAGGAATTCTTTATTATTGGACAAGTTGTTGTTATTGTTATAAATAAATTGTGTTAGGTCCCAATTTAATAGTTGAAATGTTTCATATTGATTGTAAGGAATAGTGTGTTTGTTTTGTTATTTATAGTAATATAATCCAAGTTAACAATTACTGGTGGTCCTAAATTACAATAAATAATAAATAAATACTGCCAAAAATGCCATGCGTAGTAATAAGCTCACTATCCGCTCTACTGAGGAAGAAAAGCGCTGTATTAATTCTGTCGATTGTGGATAAACTATTTTCGTCTTGTTCGCAGTTGGGAATTGACGGATATACATTTTTAGCGCTTTGATAGGTTGGATAATTGCTAATCTATCACTATTCAAAAATGAGAATGTTGAAAAAAGGTACAAGTTTCCAGAGTTGGACAAAACTATCAAATATTTTCTTTTTCAGTTCATGAAAATAGTTTTATCATGTTATTACTGTTGTTCTGTCAAGTTCCTCTGTTAAGAAGTACAAATAAAGCTTGTCTCCAACATCGACTATCATATCAGATGAAAGCTTTCCTGTTCATTAAAAATACTTATTAACCCATCTTTACATTTTACAAAATTGCGATTCCTCAAACTCAAACAAAGCAAAAGGCCAACTGAAATTAGTTTAAATGAAACATTTTGCATGTGTGAATATCTATTTAAGCAATTTTCTAATTTCATATTCAATAAATAATAATATATGTGTCCATTTTTTCAGTTTATTTATTTCTTTTAAGCAATATCATGTTACACGATATCTTTGGACCTAAAGCCAAAAGAAAAGGTGTTTGCAAATAAATTTATGACTAAGTAAATTTTTTTGTGACGTCGGCGGCGCCATCTTAGTAATTGGCCCCAGGCGAACTTTCATTAGCAGACGATAAAGGGTTTTGTACCGAACCTAGTTTTTACTCAATCAATCATCTTGATTTGTCTGCTATTTGTTTCTATAGTGAAATTTACGATTTGTACGGAATTCGCTTCTATCATAAGCAGGAAGATGGACGTAGTGGTTACAACATGGATTGGAGGACAAACGTATATAGGTACCTGGAGAATATTTTGAATAATGAATATTTTGTACGCAATTATTAATAATAAATTTGACTACATGGACCTAACTAGTAAAATTTACACAGTTCCGAGATCCGCTTTCGAGATCCGAGTGTTTGTCGTACAAACACTGATGGCAAATCGCGCCCCGATATGGGCTCAGAGAACAAATCAAATCAAAATCAAAATAATATTTATTCAACATAGACCTTTACAGGCACTTATTGACGTCAACAAACAAAACAAAAAAAAAAGCTTAAATCATA
>CM071639.1:25208697-25500195 GCA_036419045.1 Scirpophaga incertulas | reverse complement strand
CTATTAGACGACATCCAATTTAAAAAGATATCCAGGGGATAGATTAGCTAATTCACCCAGCAGCCACTTCTATGTCTTGAAAATGTTCCGTATTATTTGCAAATAATAAAGTTGGATTTTAGAAAATTTCTACTTCAAAAACAAAGCCGCGTACCACTTAAGGATCTATTACATATTGTAGGTATATGCCTGTTCTATCAAAAGACATCAAATTTATGAAGATACCTAGGGGATAGATTAGCTAAATCGCCCAGCAGCCACTTCTATGTCTTGAAAATGTTCCCTATTATTTGCAAATAATAAAGTTGGATTTTTGAAAATTTCTACTTCAAAAACAAAGCCGCGTACCACTTAAGGATCTAATACATATTGTAGGTATATGCCTGTTCTATCAAAAGACATCAAATTTATGAAGATACCTAGGGGATAGATTAGCTAAATCGCCCAGCAGCCACTTCTATGTCTTGAAAATGTTCCGTATTATTTGCAAATTATAAAGATGGATTTTAGAAAATTTCTAGCTCAAAAACAAAGCCGCGTACCACTTTGGGACCTATTAGGTATTGAAGGCATATTCCTGATCTATTAGACGACATCCAATTTAAAAAGATATCCAGGGGATAGATTAGCTAATTCACCCAGCAGCCACTTCTATGTCTTGAAAATGTTCCGTATTATTTGCAAATAATAAAGTTGGATTTTAGAAAATTTATACTTCAAAAACAAAGCCGCGTACCACTTAAGGATCTATTACATATTGTAGGTATATGCCTGTTCTATCAAAAGACATCAAATTTATGAAGATACCTAGGGGATAGATTAGCTAAATCGCCCAGCAGCCACTTCGATGTCTTGAAAATGTTCCGTATTATTTGCAAATAATAAGGTTGGATTTTAGAAAACTTCTACTTCAAAAATAAAAGCCGCGTACCACTTTAGGACCTATTAGGTATTGAAGGCATATTCCTGATCTATTAGACGACATCCAATTTAAAAAGATATCTAGGGGATAGATTAGCTAATTCACCCAGCAGCCACTTCTATGTCTTGAAAATGTTCCCTATTATTTGCAAATAATAAAGTTGGATTTTTGAAAATTTCTACTTCAAAAACAAAGCCGCGTACCACTTAAGGATCTAAAACATATTGTAGGTATATACCTGATCTATCAAAAGACGTCAAACTTATGAAGATATCTAGGGGATAGATTAGCTAAATCGCCCAGCAGCCACTTCTATGTCTTGAAAATGTTCCGTATTATTTGCAATGTATAAAGTTGGATATTAGAAAATTTCTAGCTGAAAAACAAAGCCGCGTACCACTTAAGGATCTATTAGATATTGTAGGTATATGCCTGTTCTATCAAAAAACATCAAATTTATGAAGATATCTAGGGGATAGATTAGCTAAATCAACCAGCAGCCACTTCTATGTCTTTAAAATGTTCCCTATTATTTGCAAATCTAATAGTTGGATTTTAGAAAATTTCTACAAAAACAAAGCGCGTACCACTTAGGATCTATTAGATATTGTAGGTATATGCCTGTTCTATCAAAAGACATCAAACTTATGAAGATATCTAGGGGATAGATTAGCTAAATCAACCAGCAGCCACTTCTATGTCTTGAAAATGTTCCGTATTATTTGCAATGTATAAAGTTGGATATTAGAAAATTTCCAGCTAAAAAACAAAGCCGCGTACCACTTCAGTATCTATTAAATATTGTAGGTATATGCCTGTTCTATCAAAAGACATCAAATTTATGAAGATACCTAGGGGATAGATTAGCTAAATCGCCCAGCAGCCACTTCTATGTCTTGAAAATGTTCCGTATTATTTGCAAATTATAAAGATGGATTTTAGAAAATTTCTAGCTCAAAAACAAAACCGCGTACCACTTTGGGACCTATTAGGTATTGAAGGCATATTCCTGATCTATTAGACGACATCCATTTAAAAAGATATCCAGGGATAGATTAGCTATTCAATCGCCCAGCAGCCACTTCTATGTCTTGAAAATGTTCCGTATTATTTGCAAATAATAAAGTGGATTTTAGAAAATTTCTACTTCAAAAACAAAGCGCGTACCACTTAAGGATCTATTACATATTGTAGGTATATGCCTTTCTATCAAAAGACATCAAATTATGAAGATACCTAGGGGATAGATTAGCTAAATCGCCCAGCAGCCACTTCTATGTCTTGAAAATGTTCCTATTATTTGCAAATAATAAAGTTGGATTTTTGAAAATTTCTACTTCAAAAACAAAGCCGCGTACCACTTAAGGATCTATACATATTGTAGGTATATGCCTGTTCTATCAAAAGACATCAAATTATGAAGATACTAGGGGATAGATTAGCTAAATCGCCCAGCAGCCACTTCTATGTCTTGAAAATGTTTCGTATTATTTGCAAATTATAAAGTTGGATTTTAGAAAATTTCTAGCTCAAAAACAAAGCCGGCGTACCACTTGGACCTATAGTATTGAAGCATATTTTCTTCTATTAGACGACATCCAATTTAAAAAGATATCCAGGGATAGATTAGCTAAATCACCAGCAGCCACTTCTATGTCTTGAAAATGTTCCGTATTATTTGCAAATAATAAAGTTGGATTTTAGAAAATTTCTACTTCAAAAACAAAGCCGCGTACCACTTAAGGATCTATTACATATTGTAGGTATATGCCTGTTCTATCAAAAGACATCAAATTTATGAAGATACCTAGGGGATAGATTAGCTAAATCGCCCAGCAGCCACTTCTATGTCTTGAAAATGTTCCGTATTATTTGCAAATAATAAAGTTGGATTTTAGAAAATTTCTACTTCAAAAACAAAGCCGCGTACCACTTAGGACCTATTAGTATTGAAGGCACATATTCCTGTTCTATCAGACGACATCAATTTAAAAAGATATCTAGGGGATAGATTAGCTAAATCACCCAGCAGCCACTTCTATGTCTTGAAAATGTTCCCTATTATTTGCAAATAATAAAGTTGGATTTTTGAAAATTTCTACTTCAAAAACAAAGCCGCGTACCACTTAAGGATCTAAAATATATTGTAGGTATATACCTGATCTATCAAAAGACGTCAAACTTATGAAGATATCTAGGGGATAGATTAGCTAAATCGCCCAGCAGCCACTTCTATGTCTTGAAAATGTTCCGTATTATTTGCAATGTATAAAGTTGGATATTAGAAAATTTCTACTAAAAAACAAAGCCGCGTACCACTTAAGGATCTATTAGATATGTAGGTATATGCCTGTTCTATCAAAAAACATCAAATTTATGAAGATATCTAGGGATAGATTAGCTAAATCAACCAGCAGCCACTTCTATGTCTTTAAAATGTTCCCTATTATTTGCAAATTATAAAGTTGAATTTTTAGAAAATTTCTAGCTCAAAAACAAAGGCGCGTACCACTTAAGGATCTATTAGATATTGTAGGTATATGCCTGTTCTATCAGAAGACATCAAATTTATGAAGATATCTAGGGGATAGATTAGCTAAATCGCCCAGCAGCCACTTCTATGTCTTGAAAATGTTCCGTATTATTTGCAAATTATAAAGATGGATTTTAGAAAATTTTTAGCTCAAAAACAAAGCCGCGTACCACTTTGGGACCTATTAGGTATTGAAGGCATATTCCTGATCTATTAGACGACATCAAATTTATGAAGATATCTAGGGGATAGATTAGCTAAATCAACCAGCAGCCACTTCGATGTCTTGAAAATGTTCCGTATTATTTGCAAATAATAAAGTTGGATTTTAGAAAATTTCTACTTCAAAAATAAAAGCCGCGTACCACTTTAGGATCTATTAGATATTGTAGGTATATGCCTGTTCTATCAAAATACATCAAATTTATGAAGATACCTAGGGGATAGATTAGCTAAATCACCCAGCAGCCACTTCTATGTCTTGAAAATGTTCTCTATTATGTGCAAATTATATAGTTGAATTTTAGAAAATTTCTAGCTCAAAAACAAAGCCGCGTACCACTTAAGGATCTATTAGATATTGTAGGTATATGCCTGTTCTATCAAAAGACATCAAATTTATGAAGATACCTAGGGGATAGATTAGCTAAATCGCCCAGCAGCCACTTCTATGTCTTGAAAATGTTCCGTATTATTTGCAAATTATAAAGATTGGATTTTAGAAAATTTCTAGCTCAAAAACAAAAACGCGTACCACTTTGGGACCTATTAGTATTGAAGGTATATTCCTGTTCTATCAGACGACATCAAATTTAAAAAGATATCCAGGGATAGATTAGCTAATTACCAGCAGCCACTTCTATGTCTTGAAAATGTTCCGTATTATTTGCAAATAATAAAGTTGGATTTTAGAATTTCTACTTCAAAAACAAAGCCGCGTACCACTTAGGATCTATTACATATTGTAGGTATATGCTGTTCTATCAAAAGACATCAAATTTATGAAGATATCCAGGGATAGATTAGCTAAATCGCCAGCAGCCACTTCTATGTCTTGAAAATGTTCCGTATTATTTGCAAATTATAAAGATGGATTTTAGAAAATTTCTAGCTCAAAAACAAAGCCGCGTACCACTTTGGGACCTATTAGTATTGTAGGCATATTCCTGATCTATTAGACGACATCCAATTAAAAAGATATCTAGGGATAGATTAGCTAATCACCAGCAGCACTTCTATGTCTTGAAAATGTTCTCGTATTATTTTCAATTATAAAGTTGGATTTAGAAAATTTCTAGCTCAAAAACAAAGCCGCGTACCACTTAAGGATCTAAAAATATTGTAGGTATATTCCTGTTCTATCAAAATACATCAAATTTATGAAGATATCTAGGGGATAGATTAGCTAAATCGCCCAGCAGCCACTTCTATGTCTTGAAAATGTTCCGTATTATTTGCAATGTATAAAGTTGGATATTAGAAAATTTCTAGCTGAAAAACAAAGCCGCGTACCACTTAAAGATCTATTAGATATTGTAGGTATATGCCTGTTCTATCAAAAGACATCAAATTTATGAAGATATCTAGGGGATAGATTAGCTAAATCAACCAGCAGCCACTTCTATGTCTTTAAAATGTTCCCTATTATTTGCAAATTATATAGTTGGATTTTAGAAAATTTCTAGCTCAAAAACAAAGCCGCGTACCACTTAAGGATCTATTAGATATTGTAGGTATATGCCTGTTCTATCAAAAGACATCAAACTTATGAAGATATCTAGGGGATAGATTAGCTAAATCAACCAGCAGCCACTTCTATGTCTTGAAAATGTTCCGTATTATTTGCAAATAATAAAGTTGGATTTTAGAAAATTTCTACTTCAAAAACAAAGCCGCGTACCACTTAAGGATCTATTAGATATTGTACGTATATGCCTATTCTATCAAAAGACATCAAACTTATGAAGATATCTAGGGGATAGATTAGCTAAATCAACCAGCAGCCACTTCGATGTCTTGAAAATGTTCCGTATTATTTGCAAATAATAAAGTTGGATTTTAGAAAATTTCTACTTCAAAAATAAAAGCCGCGTACCACTTTAGGATCTATTAGATATTGTAGGTATATGCCTGTTCTATCAAAAGACATCAAATTTATGAAGATACCTAGGGGATAGATTAGCTAAATCGCCCAGCAGCCACTTCTATGTCTTGAAAATGTTCCGTATTATTTGCAAATTATAAAGATGGATATTAGAAAATTTCTAGCTCAAAAACAAAGCCGCGTACCACTTTGGGACCTATTAGGTATTGAAAGCATATTCCTGATCTATTAGACGACATCCAATTTAAAAAGATATCTAGGGGAAAGATTAGCTAATTCACCCAGCAGCCACTTCTATGTCTTGAAAATGTTCCCTATTATTTGCAAATAATAAAGTTGGATTTTTGAAAATTTCTACTTCAAAAACAAAGCCGCGTACCACTTAAGAATCTAATACATATTGTAGGTATATGCCTGTTCTATCAAAAGACATCAAATTTATGAAGATATCTAGGGGATAGATTAGCTAAATCAACAGCAGCATTCTTTATGTCTTGAAAATGTTCCGTATATTTGCAAATATAAAGTTGGATTTTAGAAAATTTCTACTTCAAAAACAAAGCGCGTACCACTTAAGGATCTATTAGATATTGTAGGTATATGCCTGTTCTATCAAGGACATCAAATTATGAAGATATCTAGGGGATAGATTAGCTAAATCACCAGCAGCCACTTCTATGTCTTGAAAATGTTCCGTATTATTTGCAAATAATAAAGTTGGATTTTAGAAAATTTCTACTTCAAAAACAAAGCCGCGTACCACTTTAGGATCTTTTAGTTATTGTAGGTATATGCCTGTTCTATCAAACGACATCAAATTTATGAAGATACCTAGGGGATAGATTGGCTAATTCACCCAGCAGCCACTTCCATGTCTTGCAAATGTTCCCTATTATTTGCAAATTATATAGTTGGATTTTAGAAAATTTCTAGCTCAAAAACAAAGACTGTATCATTTGCAAATTACAAAGTGGTACGCGACTATGTTTAGCTAGAAATTTTCTAATATCCAACTTTATAATTTGAAAATAATAGGGAACATTTTCAAGACATAGAAGTGGCTGCTCGGTGATTTAGCTAATCTATCCCCTGGATATCTTTATAAATTTGATGTCTTTTGATAGAACAGGCATATACTTACAATATCTAATAGATCCTTAAGTGGTACGCGGTTTTGTTTTTGAAGTAGAAATTTTCTAAAATCCAACTTTATTATTTGCAAATAATACGGAACATTTTCAAGACATAGAAGTGGCTGCTGGTTGATTTAGCTAATCTATCCCCTAGATATCTTCATAATTTGATGTCTTTTGATAGAACAGGCATATACCTACAATATCTAATAGTCCTTAAGTGGTACGCGGCTTTGTTTTTGAAGTAGAAATTTTCTAAAATCAACTTTATTATTTGCAAATAATACGGAACATTTTCAAGACATAGAAGTGGCTGCTGGTTGATTTAGCTAATCTATCCTAGATATCTTCATAAATTTGATGTCTTTTGATAGAACAGGATATACGTACAATATCTAATAGATCCTTAAGTGGTACGCGCGCTTTGTTTTTGAGCTAGAAATTTTCTAAAATCCAACTATTTATTTGCAAATAATAGGGAACATTTTAAAGACATAGAAGTGGCTGCTGTTGGATTTAGCTAATCTATCCCCTAGATATTATATATTTGATGTCTTTTGATAGAACAGGTATACTTACAATATCTAATAGATCTTTGAGTGGTACGCGGCTTTGTTTTTCAGCTAGAATTTTCTAATATCAAACTTATACATTGCAAATAATACGGAACATTTTCAAGACATAGAAATGGCTGCTGGGCGATTTAGCTAATCTATCCCCTAGATATCTTCATAAATTTGATGTATTTTGATAGAACAGGAACATACCTACAATATTTTTTAGATCCTTAAGTGGTACGCGGCTTTGTTTTTGAGCTATAAATTTTCTAATATCCAACTTTATAATTTGAAAATAATAGGGAACATTTTCAAGACATAGAAGTGGTTGCTCGGTGATTTAGCTAATCTATCCCCTAGATATCTTCATAAATTTGATGTATTTTGATAGAACAGGAATATACCTACAATATCTAATAGATTCTTAAGTGGTACGCGGCTTTGTTTTTGAGCTAGAAATTTTCTATAGTCCAACTTTATAATTTGCAAATAATACGGAACATTTTCAAGACATAGAAGTGGCTGCTGATTGATTTAGCTAATCTATCCCCTAGATATCTTCATAAATTTGATGTCTTTTGATAGAACAGGCATCTACCTACAATATCTAATAGATTTTTAAGTGGTACGCGGCTTTGTTTTTGAAGCAGAAATTTTCTAAAATCCAACTTTATAATTTGCAAATAATACGGAACATTTTCAAGACATAGAAGTGGCTGCTCGGTGATTTAGCTAATCTATCCCCTGGATATCTTCATTAATTTGATGTCTTTTGATAGAACAGGCATATACCTACAATATCTAATAGATCCTTAAGTGGTACGCGGCTTTGTTTTTGAAGTAGAAATTTTCTAAAATCCAACTTTATTATTTGCAAATAATACGGAACATTTTCAAGACATAGAAGTGGCTGCTGGTTGATTTAGCTAATCTATCCCCTCGATATCTTCATAAATTTGATGTCTTTTGATAGAACAGGCATATACCTACAATATCTAATAGATCCTTAAGTGGTACGCGGCTTTGTTTTTGAAGTAGAAATTTTCTAAAATCCAACTTTATTATTTGCAAATAATACGGAACATTTTCTAGACATAGAAGTGGCTGCTCGGTGATTTAGCTAATCTATCCCCTGGATATCTTCATAAATTTGATGTCTTTAGATAGAACAGGCATATACCTACAGTATCTAATAGATCCTTAAGTGATACGCGGCTTAGTTTTTCAGCTAGAAATTTTCTAATATCCAACTTTATACATTGCAAATAATACGGAACATTTTAAAGACATAGAAGTGGCTGCTGGTTGATTTAGCTAATCTATCCCCTAGGTATCTTCATAAATTTGATGTCTTTTGATAGAACAGGCATATACCTACAATATGTAATAGATCCTTAAGTGGTACGCGGCTTTGTTTTTGAAGTAGAAATTTTCTAAAATCCAACTTTATTATTTGCAAATAATACGGAACATTTTCAAGACATAGAAGTGGCTGCTGGTTGATTTAGCTAATCTATCCCCTAGATATCTTCATAAGTTTGATGTCTTTTGATAGAACAGGCATATACGTACAATATCTAATAGATCCTTAAGTGGTACGCGGCTTTGTTTTTGAGCTAGAAATTTTCTAAAATCCAACTATATAATTTGCAAATAATAGGGAACATTTTAAAGACATAGAAGTGGCTGCTGGTTGATTTAGCTAATCTATCCCCTAAATATCTTCATATATTTGATGTCTTTTGATAGAACAGGCATATACCTACAATATCTAATAGATCTTTAAGTGGTACGCGGCTTTGTTTTTCAGCTAGAAATTTTCTAATATCCAACTTTATACATTGCAAATAATACGGAACATTTTCAAGACATAGAAATGGCTGCTGGGCGATTTAGCTAATCTATCCCCTAGATATCTTCATAAATTTGATAATGATAATGATAATGATAAATGTTTATTTTTGCTATAAAACATGCAAATGATGTGATGTCTTTTGATAGAACAGGCATATACCTACAATATGTAATAGATCCTTAAGTGGTACGCGGCTTTGTTTTTGAGCTATAAATTTTCTAATATCCAACTTTATAATTTCCAAATAATACGGAACATTTTCAAGACATAGAAGTGGCTGCTGGTTGATTTAGCTAATCTATCCCCTAGATATCTTCCTAATTTGGATGTCTTCTGATAGTACAGGAATATGCCTTTAATACCTAATAGGTCTTAAAGTGGTACGCGGCTTTGTTTTTGAGCTAGAAATTTTCTAACATCCAACTTTATAATTTGCAAATAATACGGAACATTTTCAAGACATAGAAGTGGCTGCTGGGTGATTTAGCTAATCTATCCCCTAGATATCTTCATAAATTTGATGTCTTTTGATAGAACAGGCGTATACCTACAATATCTAATAGATCCTTAAGTGGTACGCGGCTTTGTTTTTGTTGTGGAAATTTTCTAAAATCCAACTTTATAATTTGCAAATAATACGGAACATTTTCAAGACATAGAAGTGGCTGCTGGGCGATTTAGCTAATCTATCCCCTGGATATCTTCATAAATTTGATGTCTTCGAAATTAATTAGCATTCTAGACGCAAAATCTTAGAATTAAATATATGTTTTAAAATCGACATTTTAAATTGGTCGGGTTATACAGTGGCTGCTACTTTTGGCTGCTAACTTCACACCGGTCTCCCTCCTCACGTTCTCTACGCCCATGCTATTCGGACACACTTGAATTGCCTATGTGCAACACAAACTTCCTGTTCAACTCATTTAGCTTTCGTGCTGCCCAAATGTGGAACCATCTGCCTTCTGTAGTTCAACAGAGCCAGTCCGTTCATGCATTTAAGCGTAGCCTGAAGCAACATTTTCAGGCGCTAGTTGGCAACTCGTCACATTCATTCATTCATCATCATCTTACGTATATATTTATTTATAGCATTACAGGTATGTATATATGTGTATATATATATATATATATATATATATATATATATATGTAGGATATAAAAAAAAATAATAATAATGTTAAAAAAAAGTACTTGTATTGATTAGGATGAAATGACGTGTGAATGAATGCATGTTAGAGTGAATTGTTTTATGGATGCGGGAAGAATGAGTGTACGATGTAAGAAATCGGAAAGATGGAGTGGGCAAGAGGGCAGTTTTAAAGAAAGGAGTACGGTGTCAAGGTGTCAAGTAGTTAAAATTATAAATAAAAAGGTGTTGGAGAAAATATTACCGAAATAAGGTGCTTTATTTATTAAATCCCCGACCCTACATATATATATATATATATATATATATATATATATATATATATATATATATATATATATAATATATATATATATATATTATATATATATATTGTATTGTATGTATATTCATGGTATATGTCATGTTTGTCTTTTCTTTAACAGTTTTGGTTGCTTTAACGTTACTCATTATAAGTAGCATTCCGTAGACACTCACAGGTTGGCTGGAAGAAATCTCTAACAGAGATAAGTCCACCTTTGTGAACCACATTTTTTACTTTTTTTTTCTTGTAACTAATTATGGCAATAAAGTATATATATCTATATATATATATATATAGTTTAGGAACAAATAAAATGTAAATTTTCGTCATTATGTACAATACCAAACTAACTTCCAAAAGCGATAAAGCAGCATATAATATATCGACGGTCCCTACGTATAAGAGGATAAGTCTAAAACTAAGGTTTACAGGAGAGTGAAATATATATACAAGTATATAAATATTTTGTTTTAAAAAATACCAGGATTTTTATCCCGTGTCGTGGGTTTGTGACTGCCCAAACACCCAGACCGAAACAAATTTTAGTAGTTTTTACAAAATATATGTCCCGTGGGTAATTGAACTCTCTTCTACCCGTTGCATAGAAGCCGATCACTCTACCACTGCGCTAAACGTGTCGTCTATATATATATATATCGTCCCCGTAGAGCGAAAAGTCATTAAGTGTAAAATACAGTTTTGAGATATGAAGGTTTAAAGTTTTTGAAAACATAAGTTGCTCCAAATTTCGTTAGCCGATAGATATCTTAACGCTAACAATTTTATTTTAAAGGTTATATCATACATTATATATTCTTATATGCATACAAAATTAAAAACTTTAAGTAATTGGCAAATATATCCATTCCTTTAAAAAAGTCGACTTAATTATTTTTTTACTTAAAAAATCTCAGACTAAGTTCGCAGAGTTAATTCTGCACCAGAGTTAATGATTTTATTTTCAAGTCTATATTGTCCAGAAAAAAAATAAATCGAGTTAGGTAATATGGACTTTACTGTTTTGTACGAAATGAATAAAGTAAATATTACCTAGCTGAATATCGAATATCTGTATAGCAATTGTTTTATTCAATAAGATGATAATAAGAACAAAATCGTTTCATACAATCAAAAAATATATATTTTTTTAATTAAGACCTTGATTACAATATGAAATATTCTTTAGGAGTCATAATTATATGGCCCCTAAACCACACAAAACAAAATTCTATAAAAGTTGAATAATTAATAATAAAATACGAAACATTATTAAAATAAAGAAATAAATCAATTATGAAAAAGCACAGTAAAAAATTGCAGTAAAAAATGCTCTAGTGGTAACTAACAAACTGAAAAAAAAATACTAAAAAAAAAAAATGAAATTAAAAAGAAATATATAAAATGATTTATGCACTCAAACTTCTACCTTCTACAAGTGAATTAGTCCATCATGCAGCCATCATGGTTTCTTTCTGTTACGTCTGGCTCCAAAATTCTGTCAATTGCCTCTTTACATGTTGGCCATGATTCATACCACGCATGAAGTTCTTATGGGATCATTCCCTTTGTGCATACATTCAAAAGATCTTTCTTTTTCGCCTCTGAAATTGGTAGTGGTGGTGAGTAAGCTTTAGTTATGACGTAGTTTTTTAAATTCTGTTCCAATTATTTTCTCTCTGGTGTATTAATTTCTTCTTCCTGTTTTCTCCTCTTTTTAGTTACTAAGGTTTTTGTCTGATATTCAAAGACATCGAATCTAAATAGAGGCCATCATGTGAATATCTATGTAAATTTCACAATGCCTGGACAATTTCTTTCAATTGAAGACATTTAATTTTTAACCATTTTATTTTATTTCCAATTTTATCTCTCGTGTACGTGTATTATTTAATATTTTTTCGTTAAGGGTTTTTACATCTAACATGTCTGAATAATTTAGTTCCTTAACAATGTAAGGTGGGGCTGAATCTCTATGTCGTTTAGATCGAACATTAACTATAGTAGACTTCCAATCAATCATAGAATATACGGGCGTATGCCGCTGCTGTCTTTCGATCGCACTATGCATAGAATCTACTTCCATGTGAGTGTGACCACTCTCTAAATATTTTTGTTGAATTTATCGAATATTTTTGTCGAATTGTGTGTCTGATCTTTGAATTAAGTGAACAAAAAATCCTGTAATAAATTGATTTCAATTTATTACAGGATTAGTACATTGTAATCTCTTTAATATTAGGTGGAGTCTGACTTCCACTCCACCAGTTAATAGCACTAGCGATTTCCACACTGCCCCTCTTACCATTTACCTCATTCCAAGTTACGCAGAATGCCTCATAAGGTGGTTTGGATGTGTGTATTGTGTAATTTTGTACATTTAATTTCCTGGTATAATACAAAATACCTACCAAAATAGACTGCATTTTGCTGCACCAGTATATGCAAAGTAGACTGCATGTCAGTTGTTACAACTAAATAATTGTCGTCATTTATAGAACGCTGGTTATTCAATTCTTTAGCTTTTTGCGCTGCATCCTTTCTGGCAATGTGCAAATCATACTCGTCTTGTAATACTTCTGAACGTCCAGAACTCTCATAACGTGTACATATATGCATAAATCTTTTTTGGCGTGAAAAATGACAAATTGAAATTAGTACCGAAGACTTTTATATACACGTAAAAGGAACATTGTTGTTGATTATCTGCAATAAGTTGTTCTTTATGTAATTCGTACATCTTAGCTATAGTTAGTTTACTGTCGAGGTATTGTTTTTTAGATTTCTTCCTACAGTAACGCGATTCAACTCGAGGAAATGAGTTTATGTGATCAATAATTTTTTGTTCAGATTCTATACTAGTTTTATTGGCAGGGAATTGAGAACCACGTCCATCCTTTTCTGTTTAGTTTCCAAATGCATTACTGTATCGTAGTGCGTCATTCACGGGTCCATTAGATATGAATAATGTTCTGAGAAAAAAGTATTTTAAAGTATTTACAAACTCTTATTTGATCCCCATTTTTTTCAAAGGACAGAAGTCCCGGGTTCGTCCCCAGATCGGATAAAAGCCTAAAAAACTAGAAAGTTTTCTAGGTAGGAGCAGGTTTATTGACCCTAGTGAGACAGGCAAAAAATTATATTTATACTTATATATCTTACAGTGGGAAACCTGATAAACCTGTAAATTTCACAGATGGTAACACAATTATTGAAACACTGGGCAATTGCAAATAATGCGTACAAAACAACGAATATAAATAGTTACAAATAGCTGAAAATCTGAGTATTATTTTGTACAAAAATTGATTAGCATAGCCATGCAATGGATTTCGTGCTAACACCCTTAATAAACCACATACTTAATAAATCAAGAATAAACTTTGCACGACTCATTTTTACACAGCACTTTTCACTAAAAATTATGATAAGATTATAATAAGAGCGAATAGCGTGTTCATCAGTTGGCGCTAATAATGCCATGAATGAATGAAGCAAAACACACTAACTGCGGGCGGTCGTTGCTTGAGCAGCGACAAACTCACTAAGTCGTGAGCGTAATATACCTACACTGTAACCCAGCACCTCGAAATTGTGCAAATAATAACTAAAAGATTATAGTGACTATTCGTAATAAATCTTAGGCGTCATTTGTCTAGGGAAAAAGTAATTAAAATCACTTAGTGAATTTTCGCTTTCACAAAATAAAGCAAATCATTTCAAAATAAAGAATGAAAAGTCACTAAGTCGAGTTGATTAATTTTTACTTTTGTTTATGGCATCATACTACTTATGTTAATATTCATTAAATTGATTTAGTGATTTTATACTGTCTGAAACCTTGCTTGTGGAATAGTTGGCTGAAGTTAAAAATTACCTAAGTCAACTTAGTTTTAAAATGTATAAGACTTCGATATGCAAAAATCATTAAGTAAATTAGTTAATTCTCTTATTATGTACTATGCTCCAATGGGAAGACTTGGTTATTTTCACATCTTCTTAAAACTAAAAGTATAATAGGTACAAAAATGACAATCACACTCATTTATGGAGAAAAGAATCCTGATTTTAAAGACACAAAAAAATATTTTGACCATTTTCGACTTAATGACTTTTCGCTCTACGGGGACGATATATATATGAGAAAATATCAAACAAAAATCACAAACACATTAAAAAGTATACAAGTATAGAGTATAGAGAAATTGCAAATTAGATATGATATTCGCAATTCCAATAATGCCAATGAAGCTTAGCTAGTGTATTTTTTGACAACTCACATCTAAAGGCTAATGTCAGATGTTATCTCTAAAAACAAATAACAACTACAAAAAGCGTCGTACAATCTGGTGCACCACCTACTTGTTAATGATTATAGTAATAAACTAAATTAAAATGTAAATATTGTACAAATGACAAACATATGTATTATGTAGCCTACAGTATTCGGTGGAGAGACGGGGGAGGTAGTAGCCTCCCCGAGGAGGGCTTCCCTCTAGGCAGGGAGTGGAGGCTGGGGGTTCCCGGAAGTCGCTTGATGTTCCCGGGGGCTCCCTACATGCCTGAGGAAGGCCATCCCTGAGGTTTTTCGTGGGTAGGCCTCCCCCTGGGTCGGCGGCGGGCGCGAGTAAGTCGCGACTGCTACTGCGGACCCCGGAATGGACCGGGGAGGTAGTAAGCCTCCCCGAGGAGGGCTCCCCTGTGTCGACGGGGGAGCGGAGGCTGGGGGTTCCGGAAGAAGCTTCTGTTCCGGGGGCTCCCTACATGCCTTGAGGAAGGCCATCCCTGAGGTTTTAGTGGGTAGGCCTCCCCCTTCTGGGGAGAGAGAGAGCCCCACATAACCCCGGCTCGCCACAGCCGGGGTATGCAATTTAATGCATTTTCCTCAGGGAAACAAAAAAAAAAAAAAAAAAAGGCCTCCCCCTTCTGGGGAGGAGAGCCCCACATAACCGCCGGCTCGTTACAGCCAGGATATGCAGTTTAATTGCATTATATTGCATTTTCCTCAGGGGAACAAAAAAAAAAAAAATGCCTACAGTATCGTCTATTATCAATGAAAATAAATTACATAAGCAAGTAGCCTAATTGAAATCGAAAAAAAATACACATGTGTATAGTTTCTTGAGAAAAACGTTAAAAATGTATGAGTGTTAAAAAAAAGAGCTTGTAGCCTTTTTCGCTGAAATGAATAACAAATGAAATGAATCCAAACAATGTTATTTGCCACAAAACTCACCTTTCTTTTGACCTTTGTACCTCGGTATACGAATTTATTTTGTAACATGTACTATCTACTATTAATAATTGGATTTATTTTGTGTTGTGTGTTTCAATTTCAATTGGTTCAGTAAAGTCTTACCTTACATAACTCATTATACCCAAATAAATTTAACATCTGATCTCCTGGATGCTTCTATTATAGTATATTTCAAAATATAAATCAACGTATTAAAAATAAAATCAGAAATGTTATTTTATTACTAACTTCCGCCCGCGGCTTCGCCCGCGTGAAATTAGTTTTTGTCAATCCTGGTCTTTCATGTCTAAGGTACCAATATTCATGGTCTTATCTTTAATTCAACCCCTATTTCACCCCCCATACTGGTAAAAATTTCAAAATGCTAGACCAAACGATTTTTTGTTTCTTATGACGTGATATTTGACTAACTTGCATACTAACTTTCAACCCTTATTTCATCCCCTAGCTGGTCGAAATTTCAAAGATGCTAGAACAAATGTTTAATGATTTCTTATCAAGTGGTTAAATATCATTGTTTTATCTTTTAAAATTAAGAAATCCCATACAAACTTTCAACCGCTATTTCAACCCCTTCAACTCGTTTTTTCGATAGCCTTGTCTATCGAAAAAACGAGATGAAGTCTGTCTCAGGGTCCTAAGATTGTCTGTTGCAAATTTCATCAAAATCGATTGTGAGGTTTAAGCGGGAAAGCGTAACAGACAGACAGACAGACAGAGTTACTTTCGCATTTATAATATTAGTTGGGATATAGTGATAGATACCGTAAGTCCCTATTTATATTATAATATCTTTGTTACCCCTTCACGTAAAATACTACTTTTTTTATAGGATAGGGCAGAAAACGAGCACGGATCACGTGATGGTAAGCGATAACCGCTGCCCATAGACACACCAGAGGAGTCACAGATGAGTTGCCGGCCTTTTAAATGAGAATATACTTTTTTTTTAAGGTTTCGATATCGCATATCTAAATGAATTTTAATAAAAATTTACAGTATATTACGGTACTATACGGTTTATTCATCAGAACAACACATAGGCTACATTTTTAAAAGATACTAGCGGACTTCGTCCTGTCAAAAAGATTTGTACAGTGGCAGTTTTTTGTTCCTAATTATTTTATAGATAATGTCACATAGCCAACCAAATCGCAAAAAAAGTCTAAATGACCTATTACAATTTGTGGGCTATTCAATTTTTGAACGTGACATTAAATCCTCCAACGATGTATTCTGTGCTCCAACGCACGCACGCACACTGTTTTGATAGATATGATTGATTTAAACTATATGTAGCATTAATAAAACGCAAATTGACTCTTTGATGTTAGGAACACACCTTCATTGCTTAGACAACAGTGAGTGCTTGCAATATGAACTTTATACAATAACAATAAAGCTCAATTCGACTGTACGTTTTAGTTAGAAAACATTTGCATGAAATAAAGGGCTGTTTTTAGGGTATTTCCGATAATTATTCGAACTTCCTCATTGTAAAAACCCTCCTTTAACTTCAACGAACATTAACAAAAAGGAATTGGCCAAATTGGTCCAGGCGTTGTTGAGTTATGAGCTTACCAACACATTTTGCGATTCATTTTTATATATCAGATTGTGTGAATTGTTCAAATTATGACGATAAGTCTCCTACGCAGACGAAATCGCGGGCACTAGGTAGTTAAAATATGTAATTGACTTTATAACTCACGTACATACAAAATGGATTTGTAAGTTTATTATCACAACATTCCTATCTGAGTAAAAACTATCCCATTTACGAAGTATTTTAAGCTAATTAGCTTTAAATACTTCATAAATGGGATCTATAGTTTGTAATACAAGCCTTACAGAGCTTACTTTAGGCTTGGCTAATTAGTGTATGCGTAAGAAATATTTATTAATATCATTATGTCATCAAATAATTATTTATTTTGTAAATCTCAGTTTATTCAAGATTTAGGTGTTATACCAGTAAAGAAAATCATTTAAGACAGAACACAGATTACATCTGGCTTTCCACGTAGCCACGTAGCCTCGGGGCATTCCAACCCCCGCTTATTCAGATCCCACCGAAAGTAATCTAGCAAAATGTACATAACAATACTGAGGGCCGTTGTATTTTTCCGAACGTCTTAATTTAGCCCTTAATATGTAATTATGGCAATGTTGGCACTTAATCTGTCCCTGTGAGGATAGCTCACGTCGACGTCGGTTGCTTGTCTAATTAAGGGCTGATAGATTTGACGGGGCAGCAAATGTGTGAGCATAAGTCAATTGATTATCTATATCAAACTACTTATCAGAATAGCTTAAGTATCACCAAGACAGTGTCATAATTCTTGCTTATTCTTGTCTACAATTTTGGACCTTATTCTTTAACAAAGTTAGTGTAGTAATCAAAATTAAATTGGCCCATGTTGTGCAATTTTTTCTCTCGGGAGAGAGAGGCTGAGAATCCTCACAAAGAGCACGAAACGTGCCCAGGATACCACCGCAACGGCAAATGTGTCACGGAGGTTATGTCGGACTCCACGCCGCGGTGGCCAGAGCGGTCTGACCACGTGACCTACCGCCTAAACTCAGCCTTATACCTAAGTTCTAAGAACTCGATATACGTTCTAAGAGAGAAGCCATGGTAGGACGAGTGAACCTAGCCCTGAATCGTGTGTCCCAATGGGGCGACGACAATTTGTAGGGTTCAATGCAGCCAAAACGCAGGCGTGTCTGTTCTCCGCCAAACGGAGCCCATTTGACCTGGCTCCTACTTCCGGGGTGCATCTGTACCTGTAACCGCCAGCCTAGAACACCTCGGCATGGAGTTGAGTTCTGACCTCAACTTTGGCGCCTCCATCGAGTCTGAGGCACTAACTGCGCCAAAAAGCTGGGCATCCTCAACAAGGTTAAGCGATATTTCACACCGGGACAGCTCTTAACACTTTACAAAGCACAAGTCCGATCGTGTATGGAATATTGCAGTCACCTGTGGATGGCTCAGCCAAATACCAACTCGCCGCATTAGATTCGGTGGAGCGTGGAGCGTAGAGCCAAAAGGTAATTGGCGACAAGAGGCTGGTAGTTCAACTACAACCCCTAGCTCATCGGCGGAAGGTTGCCAGTCTGGCGGTATTCTACAGATTGCACTTCGGTGAGAGTGCTCATGAGCTGCATGAGCTCATTCCCCCATCTCCCTTTTACCATCGGACATCCAGACGTACGGCAGGATACCACTCTTACTTGGTGGATATTCCACATATGCGTACGCAGCGCTTCTCTAAATCCTTTATTATGCGCACCGCAAAGGAGTGGAATTCCCTGCCCGGCGTCTGTATTTCCGAGCTCATACAACCCTACTATTAAGAAACGAGTGCACAGGCATTATCTGAGCAAACTCGCTCCATCGTAGGCCTCGTCTGTGCCCTCGGGCTAGCCTGAGACCAAGAGTAAGCCATAAAATGTAAAAAAAAAAAACTGTCTAGGCTAATCATGAGAGCGACCGCGTCGGGAGAAGAGGCGATGCAACGCTGACCCATAAAAGGATGTCATACATCAATAGACTATTAATATATTTACCTTATACTGGACAAATGCCATTGTTTGGTCCTATTCAGCCTTAGGGCCATAAGGGTCCTACGGCTTAAATGAAGGAGAAGATATTATTTAATTAAATTGGTCCAATATATCATGTTTTTGCAATCAATGTTACAACAGCGACATCAATTTTAGTTATTTCTGGTGTCATTTGTGCAGATCTCATGCGTTATTGAAACAATTTTTTTTAAATTTAATTTTGTGCCAGCTACTAAATATTAACAATAGCAGGTATATTTACGACATTTTTAAATTTTGTAATGAATTAAATAATAACAAAAACACTGGCCGATCTAGCGCCCAGGTTTCAACGTTTTCACCAGAAAGTTTGATAAAGTGTTACTGATTTGCTTTTTATACATTTAAAAATTAAAGCACCTGTTGAAAGTACTGTTCTGGAATTACACTTATGAGTTCATTGACTTTGTAATAAAGTCAAGGGTTTCTGAAATTATAATAAAGCTTACCTATATGACTTTAGCTTTTATGATATTGTATTATTGTTATTAATTTGTTCTTGGTAAGTAATACTATTTTATTATTATTTTATTTTGTTATGGAACTATTTCTTGGCCTTAGATCTGCTTCCAATGGACGTGTCTGCACTAATATTGGAGCACAGAATACATCGTTTGAGAATTTAATGTCACGTTCCGAAATTGAATAGTCACAAAATGTAATAGTTCATTTGGATCTTTTTTGCAATTCAGTAAATTTCATTGTAATTTAAATTTTGATTGTAATTTTAATTGATAGATAATGGAGAATTTATAATTTTAATTTTACTAACCATAATATGCATTAAGATCATTGTTACTAACCAAATATGGGCTTGCCCGAATTAAATCAATATTATTACTAACTAGCTTTCTGCCCGCGGCTTCGCCTGCGTGGATTTCGGGATTGGGTCTATAGAGGGTTAAGGGTCATAGCTTTTGCCCACGGCTACATATGCGCGGAAGTCGATTTACGGCGCGAAGATTTATCGCGCTTCCCGTGGGACTATCCGTTTTTCCAAGATAAAAAATACCGCAAAACCTTGCTCAAGAAACACTCTATCTATTAATGAAAACCGCATGAAAATCTGTGCAGTAGTTTTTTGAGCGAAGCCTTTATTGCGCATCCCGTGGGATCTGTCGATTTTTTCGGGATAAAAAGTAGCCTATGTTACTCGGGGATAATGTAGCTTTCCAAAGGTGAAAGAATTTTTGAAATCGGTTCAGTAGTTTCGGAGCCTATTCATTACAAACAAACAAACAAACAAATCTTTCCTCTTTATAATATTAGTATAGATTATTACTAACCAAATATGGGCTTGCCCGAATTAAATCAATATTATTACTAATTACGTGTTATAAAATTTTGTTTGTTATTATAATTGTTTTTATAATATGTAAATATATATATATATATATATATATATTATAATTTTATTACTCTATGTATGTATTTGTGTATGTATTAAATAGTTTAGTAGTATAAATATAACATAATACGTATAGTAGTATAAATATACATAATGTATGAATTATTAATTTAAAGGACATATTTTTTTTTGGGCCCCCTAGAAAACGGCAACGTTTATTAATATTAGGTACTGAACTCTAAAATATCAATTTATTATTAAAAGTTGCAAATTGCACGATATTATGAAACAAGAATGATAAAATCAATTAATTAAACTTAGTAATGACTTTTGACATTTGAGGTAAAGGAACTAACGTTTTTTAAATCAAAATGAAAGATGATTTTATATTATACAAATAATATATAAATATAATAATAAAGGATAGTGTATTATTATTTTTTATTTTATTTAAAAGTATTGAACTCTCAATAATTATTTTAATACTATTTTAGATTATTTTAACTATTAGTTCGTCAGTCCAGTATTGTCGTGAAACGGAACGCGTCATCATTTTTTGACAGCGACAGAATGGTACCTACACCGACATCCAATTGACGTCGGTTTGTTTTCAACTGAATTCTGTGTTTACGTTTCCAACGGCTTGATTTCGTTTTCTTTCTCGTATCCCGTATTTAGAATTCAAAAAAATAATACGATTAGGGGTTTGTTAATACTGCATTTTTTTAACGTAAATGCATGAGGTCGCGTCGACGCTCCGCGAGCACTGCAGCACTGGGGAAACGCCCGAAATACGCTAAGTAGCGTTTTTCGGGCGTTTGGTAGTGGCCAAAGAAGATTGTATTTTTCAATAATAAAAAAAGTGTTAAATAGCATTTACGTAAAAAGCAATTTGAATACAAATCAAAATAAAGCTACTAACTACTAAGAATTTTTAGGTTATTTATTTTCATGTTTTAATTGATTTCTCAATATTCCCGTTAGATAAAAACAAGCTAATGTTCCTTATAATATCTAGGGTTAGTAAGACATTATTTAACGTATGTCTCATTAATAAACGTTAAATTTTATAGTGGGCCTATTCTCCAGACAAGAAAAAAATATCTCCTTTAAAGTTTGTAATTTAGTTACCTTTAATGATCTAAGTTATATTTGAGTAACTAAATTTAATGTCTATTTAAGTATAAAGTAAGTCACGTGGTGGTAAGGAGAAATGGAGTCCAAATACGAAGATAGCTAGAACAAGAGAATTATCGGCCGCGCTCGCCAACTCCAATTTGGCAACATACAAGAAGCTTTTTCATGCCTCTTAAACAGGCATCTTTGTCTGCGCTATGAGCAGTTCTTTGTACTTAGTCACTCGGTTAACTGGTAGACAATACCTTGTTGCATTAAATACTCCTTTTATACTTTATTTATATTGTGCAATAAAGAATAAAATAAATAAATAAAGGCGCCGTGTTTTTTAAACGGGTCATCACGTGAGATGGCAAAAAAAGCATTTTTTTTTTTAGCTTAATTCTTCTGGAGCCACTAGTTTTACTGTTACAGAATGGCTTTTTGAATTAAGTCCAAGATTTGTACTTTATTTATACGTATATTGTGCAATAAAGATTAAAAAATAATAAATAATGCACAGTATTTTCTTGATCCTGATTAAACAATCGTATTTCTAATCTGACGAGATGACATAACTGAACATGCCTTTATGCTACGTCGGGTATAATAGCTGTGTATAACGTGAGAGCGTGCCGTATGTACGCTCCAATCCAATTAACCGAGATTAAACATTCAAATTAATCATACAAATATTGGCCTCTAAGTTTCGTTTTACGTTAGATAAATAATTATTTTTGAAGAAAATTCTAAATATTATTACTGTTTGAGTTTAGGCATTTCGCTGTTATTGCTTCTTTAAGCTGCGGTGATATTTATTTCTTTATTAAAAACTTCACGTGGGTTCAGCCACATTTAATCAAAGATAGAATCTCACATACAGATACACCCACGCCAGAACAAATTTCTGTAGCTACATGAAATATTTATTTTCGGGAAACTTTTTATTATTTTGTTTATTTATAACGTCCTAAAAACACGTTTTGAAAGAGAGGTAATGTGGTTTACGCATGAATGAGTTACTTGTTAAATGCCTACTATACGCTGATGACCAAGTAATATTGGCATCATCGGCCAGTGAGTTGCAGGAGATGGTAACTGTTATGAATGACGCTTTAAATGATAAAGGAATGAAAGTGAACGTAAGTAAGACCAAGGTATTGGTGTTTGAAAGAGACCTAAATATGATATTGTGTGACATTATGATAGAAGGAGAAAAAGTAGAACAAGTAGAAGAGTTTGTATATTTGGGATGTATGTTTACAAGGGATGGAAGGTGTGATAACGATATAGAGAAGCGAGTGAAAGCTGGTAACATGGTGAATGGGGTCATGCATACGTTTCTGAGTAGTCAGAAAATATCAGAAAAGGCGCGACTAGCAGTGCATGAGGGCGTGCTGGTCCCAACATTAATGTACGGAAGTGAAAGTTGGGTATGGAGAAAAAGACATGAAAGCAGAATAAATGCAGTAGAAATGAGAGCTTTGCGGAGTATGGCAGGAGTAAAACTGAGTGACAGTTTGTATAATGAAGTGATTAGAAAGAAATGTGGTTTGAAAGAGGATATCGTGACAAGAATAGAGAAAGGGATGCTTGGGTGGTTTGGGCATGTGGAACGGATGGATGAAAGTAGACTGACCAAAATGATTTATGAAGCTGGAGTGAGTGAAGATACGGGACGAGGAAGACCTAGGCGAACATATTTCGAACAAATCGAAAGTGTCCTCAAAAAAGGCCAGGAAGTACCCGCAATCGTCGAGCATGTATGAGGAATGTTATGAAAGTAGATGAAGCGAAAGAGATATGTAAAGACCGTAGCAAGTGGAAAGACGTAATCTCTGCCTACCCCCATGGGAAAAAGGCTTGAGTGTATGTATGTAATTTACCTCCGAGCATATATGACCACTGAAAGATGTCTTACAAATGAAGATGAAAAAAAATTTACAGATGAAGTCGAGTAAAAAAGGGCAAGTAATGTGTCATTCCAGACTTGGAACGAAATTCGAACTAAAAAGAGGCGTAAGACAAGGGGACCCAATATCACCAAAATTGTTCATATCTGTTCTACAAAATGTAATAAAAGACTTACCATGGTCAAAACAAGGTATTAACATGAATGGGAAATTTCTCAGCCACCTTCGATTTGCAGACGACATCATTTTATTTTAAATTTTAAGTCCAAAACATTTAAATTCAATGATAAACGAGCTACACAACGCAAGCATAAAGGTAGGGCTGGAAATGAATCTTGAAAAAACAAAAATCTTGACCAACCACAACAAAAACCTATCATGGTAAACAGTACCCCACTGGATTACGTAGACAAATATATCTACTTGGGCAAACAAATTTCGTTTAATAAAAATAGAAATCAAGAAGAAGTAGACCGAAGAATCTCGATCGCATGGAGAAAATATTGGGCCCATAAAGAAGTATTTAAATCAAAACTACCGGCTTCAATCAAAAAAATAATTATGGACTCAGAAATTCTACCATGTCTTACATATGGCTGCCAGTCTTGGACGTATAACCTAAAAACAAGGAAAAAGATAGAAACCACCAAAGAAAAATGGAAAGAAGTTACCTTAATATAAAACTAAAAGACAGAATTAAGAATGCAGATATCCGTAACATGACAAAAGTAACTGACGCGTCAACCTTTGCTTACGAAGAAAATGGAAAGTGGGCCGGCCACGTGGCACGATACACAGACGACAGATGGACCTTACGTACGATAAGATGGAACGGGCCGCAAGGCACCAGAGCTAGAGGCCGCCAAGCACCCAGATGGGTTGACGATATAGTAGCGACAGCTGGTCAAGGCTGGCTGAACACTGCTCTAAATAGAGAGAGATGGAATACCTTGGAGGAGGCTTTCACCGAAGAGGGTTCATACAATAATGATACATATAAAAATAAAAATTTAGATTATTAAGTGAATTAAAAAAAAAAATATCTAAAAATGTATTAAGCATGGCAAACATTAGCTGATAAGTAAACACATTAACCTTATTGTATGAAATCAAATAAAGCTTATTATTATTATATATATGTGTCATTCATTTCCCTATTAATAAAAGAATAATACTATTACTTATTGATTTTATTACCATTCAATTAACTACAGAAAATATAATTGGATCTACGTCTGCACAGTCGTGCTCGCAACAAACCAATGCCGTTCTTTTTACCGGCAAATACCTTTCTTAAGAATAAGAATACGATATAGTGGCTGACTACTCAATTTCACAACTTTTAATACGTGAACGCCAATAACAATATGTGTATTGATAATATTTCATTAAATGCATTATAAATAACAATATATTAATTAAAATAATGTTTGTATATTTTAACAATTAATTATGTTCAACTAAAAGTGAAATTATAATTGTCAGACCCCTTTATGGGATCAGTCATCATACATTTTTAACAGTCGGCCATCCTGAAAGTATGTCTGTCCTCAGACTTACAATCTTTTTTTTTTTTTTTTTTTTATCATTATAATATTATATAAAGCATTTCAATTAGAATGAAAAAAAAATAAAGATCTCATGCAAATTGTCACATTATTTTTCCAGTATGGTAGTATATAAACATTGATTTTATGGAATGATTAAGTTTTTTTTTTTTATGTTTCGCAATTTGATTAAATTGCAAAACCATGAGTAACTTCAATTGGTCATATATTTGTTCGGCCATTCTAATAAATTGAATGTCCCCATTCAAACTTAAATTACACAAATAATCTTAACAAAATGAAAACAAAGGAATAAGTTCAATAAATCCGCCTATAAATGTTAATTAATAATACACTTGCAATACTGTATACAAAACAAATATTCGTCTTTAAATGCATTTATCATATATAAAGCATTTTACAAACTTTATTAAATTATTCTAAAGACAATAGAACAGATTTCTTATTACACGGTAAATTGTTATTGCCTTTTAATACTGTTAACTGTCCGGTTTGCACTTTACACTTTAGCACACAATATTCTTCTTTGATTTTCACACTAAATAATTTGAAATCTTCCATACACAAGGCATACACAAGATGCATTGGCAACATGTTTGGATCACCGCTTACACACACTGGGTGTATCGGCCTCATACCAAATTTAAAACATTTTGGGCTACTGCGTACATTCACAAGATGTATCAGTCTCATCCCAGATAATAATGATTTGGGCTACTGCTTACATACACAAGATGTATCAGTCTCATCCCAGATTATAATGATTTGGGCTACTGCTTACATACACAAGATGTATCAGCCTCGTCCCAATAATATTATTTATTCAACCAGAACACCAGCCGCTATTTCATTCAGGTTCGTATTTTATCCGGTCAGTAGGCACGTCGTCTCACAGTATCGGTGTACTATACCGATCACTTAGTTTTGGTTTGGTCGAGGTAATAATAGGATGAAAGAGGTAAAGGAAAAAGAAGGAGGATGGAATATAATCAGGCGCCAAATTATTTTCAGTCAATAAGACTTGGTTCAGTATCATTATCGGACTCAGAATTTGTCTCCGTACCTATAGTAATCCATGGTTTCATTTTGTCTGCCGAATACACATTTTTATATTTCTTAGTAGCAAATCCAGCAATACTACATACTTCATAACGGTCGTTACCTAATACAGCCGATACTTTAAACGGCCCACTATAAGGGGGTACTAACTTATTACTATCACCAACATTACGATTATGCTTAAGTACCATAACTAAGTCGCCTAATCTATAACGAGTTGCAGCGCATCTCTTTTTGTCAAACCGTGTCTTCATTGTTTTTTGTTGTTTTTCAATGTTTGCAGAAGCAACATCGCGAACTTCAACTATGTTGTCGGTAACTGCTAAATTTTGTGATATTTCATGTAAATGACCTTCGGTTAAATTTACGGTTTCTTTGCCAAACACCACTTGAACTGGTGTTTTACCTATAGCTTTATTCACCGTATTATTTAAGCTCCATTGTACTTTATTTAGATCTATGTCCCAATTGCGATCGTCTTTGTCAATATTCAAAGCAGTGAGTGACCCGAGAATTGTACGATTATATCTTTCGATTTGACCGTTAGCGCGGGGTGTGGCCACCGCGTTCTTTATATGTTTGATTTGATAGGACTCTATAAACTTGGCGAATTCTCCGGAAGTAAAGCTTGTTCCTCGATCAGAGATTACAACTTTCGGTGATCCAAAAAGAGCAATAAAATCGCGAAGAACTTGAACCGATGTTTTACTCTTGGTGTTCCGTACTGCACGTAATACTATAAACTTTGTAAATGCGTCAATGATACCTAAAATGTAAGTGTTACCAGTTTTACTGCGGACGAACGGTCCTAGGTGGTCGATATGGATACATTCAAATGGGGTCGTTGGCTTTGAAATCGGATGAAGAAAACCTTGCCTCTTACCCGACGGTTCTTTGGCGTAAGCACATGGTATACATGCTCGTACATATTTTTTTACAAAACGAGTCATGCCAGGAAACCAGTAGTCTCTTCGCATCTTTTCAAGCGTCTTTTCAAAAGAGAAATGCCCCGCTTCGTCGTGACAAAGTTGACAGATCTTCCAACGTGCATCGCGTGGAATTGCAAATTTTGCTTCATTTTTAACTTTTCTATAGACTTTACCGTCCCTCAGCTCAAAATTAATAATTACGTCTTTAGCTTCGGCGCAGTTTTTATCTAGTATGCATTTAATTAGTTTTAGTCGGGGATCGCTTAATTGAACGGACATTAGCGTGTGTTCATCTTGAATGTGCAACACGGATAATTCAGCGGGATCGTCACTACTAGTGGGTATAGCGTTTCTGCTCAGGCAATCTACATGTTTCAATTGTGTACCGGGGCGGTATTCTATGACAAAGTCATAGTCTTGTACCTGTAGCCACCATCGAGCAATTCGTGGCACCAGGTCCCGTTTAGTGAGTGTTGTCCTCAGTGCGTTACAATCAGTCACGATCTTGAATGAAATCCCCAGCAAATAAACACGGAACCGATTTAAAGACATAACAACTGCCAATGTTTCCAATTCAAATGAGTGGAAATGTTGTTCCTCGGCAGTGGTCTGTCTACTAAAATAGGCTACTGCTTTTAATGGCGCATTTTCACTATCACGCTGCAATAAAACTCCTCCGATACCCAACTTACTCGCATCAGTATGTAGCTCGGTCAGTGAGTTCGGGTTATATATTACTAAAATCGGTCTAGTTGTTAAAATACTTTTGATTTCAGAAAAGGCACGATTCTGCTCTTCACCCCAACGCCAATTAACATCAGATTTAGTTAAATACGTTAGTGGTTGGGCTATCGTAGCAAAGTTTTGAACAAACTTCCGGAAGAAACTAGCTAATCCTATATATTGTCGAACTTCATGTACATTCTTAGGAACGGGAAATTTGGTGACAGCGTCGGTTTTTCGCGAACCAGGTCGTACTCCACTTTCGGATATTTCAAACCCTAGATAATCAATGGTCGTCCTAAAGAAATTGCACTTTTCTATATTTAAAGTTAATGAAGCGTCTCGTAATATGTCTAGTACTGATTCTAACTTTTCAATACCTTCATGTATGGTTTTGGATCCAATAATAATGTCGTCCATATACGCTACTACACCCGGAATTTTACGTTTATTTAGCAAAGTGTGAACCATACGTTGAAAGACGGCAGGTGCATTTGTTAAACCAAACGGCATCCTATTATATTCGAAATGTCCGTCTGGGGTAACAAATGCTGTAAGGTGTTTAGAGTTTTCCGCCATTGGTATTTGATGGTACCCTTGAGTGAGGTCCAGCGTGGTGAAGTACTTGAGCCCTTGTAAACTATCTATTTGATCTTCGATAATTGGCATTGGGTATTTATCCTTTATTGTTTTTCGATTAAGTGCCCTAAAATCGACGCAAAGGCGCTGTTCTCCATTCTTTTTAGCAACGAGTATAATTGGGCTAGAATATTCCGAATCACTTTCACGAATGATACCATTGGCTAACAGATCATCAATAATACCTTTGACCTTTTCTCGTTCGGACAACGAGAGGCGGTATGGTCGATATACCACAGGAATAGAATCAGTTAATTTTATTCGCATTTCTGTGACTTCTGTTTTACCTAATTCTCTTGATGTTAATGCGAAACAGTCGCGATATTTATTGAGTAACTCTATTAATTTTGACTTTATTTCAACACTAAGATCTAAATCAACGTTTACAATGTCAGCATGAATTGGATCTATATTTACAGATAATTGTCTAATATTTGCAATATAATTCTCATCTGATTCTTCATTCGACAGTACTGCTTTTGGTATGCCAATGCCCCTGGCTATTATTTTATTTTTTGGCACATTCACTTCGTGTTCATGTATACCAACGATAACTATGCGACCAAACCCATGTTCTAGAAAGTAAAAACCCGGTAAAATCATGTAATCAAAACCGCCCTCGCATCTACTGTCAGACGTTATGCGCACGTAACCTGTATAATCTGTATTAGTACTAACTTCTACTATTGTATCCTTTTGAATCGTGATATCTTTTGTTAATTTTAGTATTATAGAATTAATTTCGTTAGGACAACTTGATATAACAATAATTGTTTATCTGTTTTATACGCACGAACGGAAGGTATCTCTGTAAGGGATTGGCCTATCAAAATATCAGCTGGTAAAAGATGCTTATGAACTACATATACTAATACTCTTACATTTACAAAATCAACTTTAATATTAACTATCGTCTTACCCACTGGAATGATCGGACTATTACCAAAACCCCGTAGAGATGGCAAGTTTTCAGACTCTAATGTTAGCCCTAAACAGTCACTCTTTTTTTACTGATGAGAGAACATTCACTGCCAAAGTCAACGTATCCATCAATTTGAACATGATTAATCTGGACTTTTTTAAAATACTTTTTATTACCGTTACCTACATCTATATTTAAAATTGCTTTGGTACTTGTCTTTTCCGTGCTTTTATTAATATTTTCGGTATGATTAATATTTTGGAAAACGGTACAGTTTGCCTGTGCGTGACCATAGCGTTTGCATCTACTACATTTAATAATTTCTTTTGGACACCGCATAACAGTATGGCCCACTTCACTACAGTTGTAACAAGTCACCATAGCCGGTCGTCTTTTATTGATGTCGAAATGATTCCTATTCTGTCGATCTTGTCCTTGATCTATCATTCTTTTAAATGGCAGTTCCAAAGTTCGGTGATCACGTACATCCAACATTGGACGTCTACTAGCGTTAGGAAATGAATCGCTGGTTGATTTACTTGGGATATTTCGAAAATAATTCAATACAGCTTCGGGATCTTCGTAACGTGCGGCTTGTACATTCATTCTATATTGTAGTCGTATATACCGTGGGTTATACAATCCACTGCTTCTCGCCCTTGAAGCTTGCATCGATTAATCAGCATTATTTTATCATAATAATATTCAACCAACGTTTCATTCCTCCTACTTTTTCGATTAAGCATTTCCGTCAACAAATCGCCATAATTGTCGTCACTTGGAAAAGCTTTGAGTAATTTCTCTTGCCACTCAAGCCATGTATACTTAACGCTAACGAGACCGTCATACCATTTCTTCGCTAGTCCGTGTAACTTAGGTAAAGTATAAAAGATTGTCTGGCGCTCTGTCCATCCATAAATTGCGGCGGACTCGTTGATCTTAACAAGCCAATCCTTCATGGTTTGAGACTTACAACTAGGATCGAATTCGGTGACAATATTTTGGGCGCCTGGAATATGTGTACCTACAGTCCGAGCATTATCTTTCCCTAAAGCGGACAGTAGTGTTTGTAAGGCCGTCTCATTTAGACTGGTACTTTCCTTGAGAGATGGTCGCCTCGCGTGACGCCTTTCATATCGCCTACGTCTCTTCGGAGAGCACGAGCTACCCGCTGTATCACTACTAGTACCTGATAGTGAAGAATAATATGTACGGCGAGATCGTTCTCCATGTCGACGTCGACGGGATCGATGACGTCTTGACGATGTATCAAGGCGCCGACCGATTCTTGAACGTGAACGATTACGTAGCGTCTGCTTATCAATGCTACTAAAACTGGAAGACCTACTACGATTCCTATTTCCATATTTGGTTCGTCTACTTTTACGGGTGTACGAGTTACATGTATCCAATGGTGGGGTGTGACCATCTCTATGATATGATGACATGATCACTAGGATTTCTAAACGCTTAGTGTAAATATGCTATAAGTAACTAAAGAAATTATTTGATATATAAATCGTTCTTTTTTTTTTTTTTTGTTATCGCTACAAGTGTCTGATATTTATGATTTTATTATGATTATTTTGGGACAAGGAAAGAGGTAAATGAAGGAATTATAATAATAAGGAAAACCAAAACAATTAAATTCCTTTTTTTTCCGGAATTTGACAAACCTTTGTGGCGTTATTACTAAATATCCCACTTCTGAACTAATAAAAGAATAATAATTACTTATTGAATTACCTATATATTACTACAGAAATTGGATCTACGTCTGCACAGTCGTGCTCGCAACAAACCAATGCGTTCTTTTTACCGGCAAATACCTTTCTAAGAATAAGAATACGATATAGTGGCTGACTACTCAATTTCACAACTTTTAATACGTGAACGCCAATAACAATATGTGTATTGATAATATTTCATTAAATGCATTATAAATAACAATATATTAATTAAAATAATGTTTGTATATTTTAACAATTAATTATGTTCAACTAAAAGTGAAATTATAATTGTCAGACCCCTTTATGTCAGTCTCAGTCATCATACATTTTTAACACTATGCTGTAAAGGTGAGAGTTGCGATTAATCAATTCATATACAAGAAATAGGTAATGGTTATTTAAGTGAATGACACGCCAGAAATACAAGTTTCCGATCTGACCTCATAATACGAACCTTACACAAAGAACTGTTCATTATGTTTAGAACGACTCGAGAGTGTAGGCAGTTATTTCTCTTTACCATGATGAAAATATTAGAATATGTCATGGTATGCACAAAAAATAAGTTATTCGTTACAAGAAGATGATATCAGCACCAATTTTGGGAGGCTTAAAAAAAAATATTACCCGACGAGTGTGCATGAGAGTGTTAACGAAGTTCGAAGAAGCTAGGAAAGTATGTTTGAATCGTAGCAAGTGAAATACTGTGATCTATGCCTACCCTCATAAGGAGACGATTTTTTTATTTTACAAAAAAAAAAATATCAAAAAATCCTATACTAGGCGTGACATAAACTCCTTAGAGTTTTCACCGCACACCAAGGCACATATCAACACTTAATAGGCAATAAAAAACATTTTACAGAAAAAAATATGAACCCTCTCACACTTAAATAAAGTGCGCGCATATCAATGCGTCCTTGTTGACTTCACCATGCAGTTTAAAGCTACAGACCACAGAATGTTCCATTAGAAATATTCATTCAATTCAAATTCAAATTCAAAATCATTTATTCAGTCTGGGCTGTTACAAGCACTTGTGAATGTCGAAAAGCTACGCCATCGGTTCGCAAATCTACGGCGGGAGACCTTGTACTGAGAAGAACCGGCAAGAAACTCAGCAAGGGCTGTTTTTTTTCCCTGTATTAAATAGATACAGAGTCGTCAATTTGGAAAATGACTTCAATATTGATAATTCATGAAGTCACTTCCATTACATAGTATAATTAATAAAAAAATATTTTAAAACATGCCTATATTAGGAATGCCGTGTCATACAGTTTTAAAAGAATATATTAAAGTTAAATTAAAATTATAATAAATACGAGTAGTACCCAGTATAGCAAAGAGCAGACTCATCTCCGCTGGCAGCACCCGTTCACGAGCATGACGCATGAACCAGCCATCGCTTCGCTCAACCATGTTTTAGGGAACGTAACGACCCGCCTCACACGACACTGCCGAAGAGATTTTAATGAGAGTATGACTACCCTTAAGCCACAGAAGGATACAAATTACCAAAAACAGGTACCCGTGTAAATTAGGACAACTAAAAAAAAAAAAATCAACCGCAGACACGCGCATATAATCATTTAAAACCTAGCAATAATATATTATACAAGTAACAAAAGGTTATTATAATAGGTACAGTTAAATATACATTATTATGTTACACAGTTACCTAAGAATTTATTAACAATTTGTTTATTTCAACGAGCGAGGGTTTTTTAGTCCAGACACTTCGATCATCCAAGTAATCCTGGACTCGATAATATCCTTTGCTCATCAAAGTTTTTTTTACTCGAGTTTTAAGTTTATTAAAAGGTAGATTAACAATACTGTGTGGTAACTTGTTATAAAAAGTTATACATTTCCCCAAGAATGAGTTTTGTGTTTTACGTAATCTAAAATTTGGAACAGCAAGCTATTTTTATTTCTTGTATTTAATTTATGAACATCGCTATTCTTAATGAAATATTGTAATATTTGTGTACATAGATTTATTTTCATAGATGTACTGCCCCGCCAATGTTAAAATGTTAATTTCTTTAAACTTATCCCTAAGGGAATCCCTTGGTCTTAAATTATATATAGCTCTAATTGCTCTTTTCTGTAGTATAGAAATACTTTCAATGGTGGCAGCTGATACCCTAACAAAACGCCATAAGACATTACACTATGAAAATAACTAAAGTAAACTAACCTTGCTGTTTCAACATTAGCTAGAAGCCTTATTTTTTTAACAGCATACGCAGCTGAGCTAAGTCTGCTAGACAGAGCATCAATATGGGTATACCATTGTAATCTGGAATCTAAGTGTATGCCTAAAAACTTAGTACTCTCAATAAGAGTCTCACTTCACCATTAATATTTAAGGGTGTATTAACCTGCCTTACATTTGTATAGAAAACTTAACAAATTTGGTTTTTCTCGAATTTAATGAAAGATTATTTAATGTAAACCATTGTAGAACTTTTGATAGAGCACTATTTACCTCGTCCGAACAATTGCTGCCTCTGTCAACTTTAAAAACAAGAGAAGTATCATCGGCAAATAGCACTGTTTCACATAAAGTGCTTGTATAGTAAGGAAGGTCGTTAATATATATTAAAAATAGTAAAGGACCTAATATTGATCCCTGAGGCACGCCCATAACTAGTGAAGTTCCAGCAGATTCAGTTTTATTAATAACAACTTTTTGTATTCGATCCGACAAGTATGACTTAATCGTCATTTCGAGATATGTATTATTATTATTATATATTAATTATATTATTATTTACTTTGTTATCTTTCGTAGGAAGAAAAGGTTACCTAAAATACTTCTTTGCTCTGTTTAAAGCGTTTAAAGTTCCAGTGTTTTTTTTTTAGAAAACGTAGCCCCAACCAATTTTTTTATCATGTATCGTGAGTACTGTCACAAACATAGAATATAAAATTATAAGTCCCCTTTATCTATATTTGACAAAATTGAGTTTCTTATATCTGGCCCCACGACACTATGATCTTGAGCGTCCGCTTTTTTTAGTTCGACCCTAACGGCCCGGAACGGCACTGGGTCCGTTATCAGGCTAGGTGCATAACCTTCAGTTCTTACGTCTGTCACAAAGACACTCAAGGTAGAGTAAACTGCGGATTCAACTTAATATTTGGATAGTTCATTGAATATTCTTTAGTTATCAATAATAAGAGAGTTAAACATACAAAACCCTTTAAATATATTTGTCCGTCCGCGTGGAATTTAACAAAAAAGTTAATTAGAGTATTTTGATTTTCTTTTTGGTTCTTAATAAGATTAACCTAATTTACTCCTTATTACATCAACTTATTGTCAATAACAGTCCCGTCAAATTCGGTCTAGCCATTTCAGAGATTAGGCGGAACAAACAGACAGACGACACTTGAATTTAATTTATATGTATTGCACTACATGTGAATTTGACATAATTATTGTCTTTCTTATGTTCATTTTCAGATCCACGTGTGAGATAATCTATTAAGGTCTTCTCGCGTTGTAAACATCACTTCCAGTGTCTCATACAATGTCGGCATAACAAGCAAAATAAACGGTCTTTTTTTTATTTGAACTGGGTTAAAAGGTTGGTAAAGTGAATATGTATGTAAGGTATATTATTTTTATTTGTTAACAACACTTTCACTCACTGAAGCGTAACAAAATGTGCTAACGAAGGTGTCCCCGTGTCAAAACAAGAACGCGTAATCGTGATACCCTGAGAGCTTTCGTCACAAGTTGTAATGAAGGAATTGTCAAGATAAATCGGTTATCTTGTATAAGACGTTTTCGGAGGTACGTAACTCTGAAGGGAAACTTAATAGATCTTTTAATGACGAAGCCGTGTATGTATAAATTTGTTGTTTGCACATTAGACGTGTCGAAGCATCTTTATGTAAGGAAAATAACACTTATATTTTTTCAATGTAGCGTAGAATAAGACCATCAGTGGTTTTAGTGTTGGTAGGTCCGTGGTTTCAATCCAGCATGTTTTTATGTGTTTTTTGATGGAATTTAATATTCCTAAATAGACGGATAATTATTAGAGATTACAAAATGAAAAATTTCTCTGCGGGGGTGCCGTCTGTTCAGGATCCGGTAGGGTTCCAGGGATTTTTGCAACGAAGTCGATTAATAAAAACGTTTAAATTAAATATTGCCAATTAATTTGCTTATTAAAACAGAACAATAGAAAAATAAGAAACCGATAGTTTAGAGAGATGCACGGAATATTCTCATACAATACATCATTAATGGCATTGTAAAAAATTGATTTGAGTCTGAACACTGTCAATTAGAAATTGATACGACAACTCGAAGAGCGCAGTGTAATACTAAAAAACGCAGATGTGAGCACCATAAGTCAGATAAAGTAGCTAAACAGATCCATACGCAAGAAATGACGGCTACGTCTTTATGCGTGTGGTACTCGTATGTCTAGCCAGAAAGGATTGTTGCTGACTGATGCAGGCGTGGAGTGTGAGTGCTGCGGTCATGAAGACCCGATTCAGAGACGCTTGGAACATATACACAGCAGGTGTATAACAGAACCAAGCGATATTTCCTTTTGTGGTAAATACTGTTATAATATAAATCGTAATTCAGGCCCTCATGGAGTACTATAGTTTGATATAATGCTAACGACCACATTCTATCTTCTCATCGCTCTTCAGACGGTGGAGCCTAAGTATTCACGGTCAGTGTGATTTCAAGGGAATTCCTTTCCTCGCAGACTCATTTGTAGCGTGGAACTATTCTCATGAGTTCCCATGACCTTGTCACGCTGCGATACAGCTCCCCTTGGCGTGTCCCCTCTCATCTGATGGGGGGAAGACCCGCCGACGATCGAAGCTCTCGCGGCAAGGCGTCAGTGAGGGCATTGTTAGGTTTTTAGTCGGTAGACTTGGCTGGCACTCGGGCGAGTGTGCCGCCAAACGCGCGCGGAGAGTCCGACATAACCTCGCGGTTTTCCCGAGCCGCGGGGTATGCGTAACGCATTTTCCTAACATTAAAATAAAAGAAAAGCCTTCATTTGTAGAATGAGCTCCATGCCGAGGTTTTGTCGAGGTTAGTACAGAATGGAGTTCTTCCAAAAATGGGGAGAAATAGTTTGTTTGTTTTGCCTTTCATTTTGCAAGCGTCATAAGCTACTGTAACTGCCTCAGGCAAAAGTTTTTTGTCATCATCGCGGTATAAAAAATGTTATTACTGAAATAGTTTTTAGACTCTATTTAGTAGTATATCAGTATATTAATTACAGATAAATACAAAGGAATTCTTTATTATTGGACAAGTTGTTGTTATTGTTATAAATAAATTGTGTTAGGTCCCAATTTAATAGTTGAAATGTTTCATACTGATTGTTAGGAATAGTGTGTTTGTTTTGTTATTTATAGTAATATAATCCAAGTTAACAATTACTGGTGGTCCTAAATTACAATAAATAATAAATAAATACTGCCAAAAATGCCATGCGTAGTAATAAGCTCACTATCCGCTCTACTGAGGAAGAAAAGCGCTGTATTAATTCTGTCGATTGTGGATAAACTATTTTCGTCTTGTTCGCAGTTGGGAATTGACGGATATACATTTTTAGCGCTTTGATAGGTTGGATAATTGCTAATCTATCACTATTCAAAAATGAGAATGTTGAAAAAAGGTACAAGTTTCCAGAGTTGGACAAAACTATCAAATATTTTCTTTTTCAGTTCATGAAAATAGTTTTATCATGTTATTACTGTTGTTCTGTCAAGTTCCTCTGTTAAGAAGTACAAATAAAGCTTGTCTCCAACATCGACTATCATATCAGATGAAAGCTTTCCTGTTCATTAAAAATACTTATTAACCCATCTTTACATTTTACAAAATTGCGATTCCTCAAACTCAAACAAAGCAAAAGGCCAACTGAAATTAGTTTAAATGAAACATTTTGCATGTGTGAATATCTATTTAAGCAATTTTCTAATTTCATATTCAATAAATAATAATATATGTGTCCATTTTTTCAGTTTATTTATTTCTTTTAAGTAATATCATGTTACACGATATCTTTGGACCTAAAGCCAAAAGAAAAGGTGTTTGCAAATAAATTTATGACTAAGTAAATTTTTTTTGTGACGTCGGCGGCGCCATCTTAGTAATTGGCCCCAGGCGAACTTTCATTAGCAGACGATAAAGGGTTTTGTACCGAACCTAGTTTTTACTCAATCAATCATCTTGATTTGTCTGCTATTTGTTTCTATAGTGAAATTTACGATTTGTACGGAATTCGCTTCTATCATAAGCAGGAAGATGGACGTAGTGGTTACAACATGGATTGGAGGACAAACGTATATAGGTACCTGGAGAATATTTTGAATAATGAATATTTTGTACGCAATTATTAATAATAAATTTGACTACATGGACCTAACTAGTAAAATTTACACAGTTCCGAATCCGCTTTCGAGATCCGAGTGTTTGTCGTACAAACACTGATGGCAAATCGCGCCCCGATATGGGCTCAGAGACAAATCAAATCAAAATCAAAATAATATTTATTCAACATAGACCTTTACAGGCACTTATTGACGTCAACAAACAAAACAAAAAAAAAAGCTTAAATAATAAAAAAAAAAAACAAAAACCTTGTCCGTACGTACGAATAAGGAAAAAAAAAAAGAAAAAATATATTGACTCGACACCTGTTCGGAAATTGGGAGAGCCTTCTCGAGAAGAACAGGCAAGAAACTCTGAAGGTCTATTTTTTATCTCCTCTTTTCAATGTTAATAATTATAATAATATAATATAAAAATACAATATAGTATAAGATACAATCATACCTAATACGATTACAGTCGTATGTATGTTTACATACACATATAAAATAATACAATATTATAAATAATGTTACCAAACATGGCTCTATGAATAGTGTCCCTATTCCCAAATACTGTGATCATTTAGATAGTCACTTACTTTATAATAACCTTTACTCATGAGTGTATTTTTGATATGGATTTTAAATTTATATAAAGGTAAATCAATGACACTTTGCGGAAGCTTGTTAAACATAGATATACATTTCCCCAAGAACGAACAGCTAGTTTTATGGAGTCTGAACATTGGAACGGCAAGTTTATTTTTGTTTCTAGTATTCACATTATGTAGATCACTGTTTTTATTGAATTTATTATAGTTTCTATATACAAAAACTAAATTATCATATATATATTGACTAGCTAAAGTTAAAATATTAATTTCTTTGAACAATTCTTTTAGGGATTCTCTAGCCCGTAAACAGTAAATAGCACGAATCGCTCTTTTTTGTAAAAGGAAAATACTTTCAATGTTAGCCGCTGATCCCCATAGCAGCAGTCCATAGGACATAACACTATGAAAGTAGCTGAAATAAACAATTCTTGCCGTTTCAACATTAGTTAAAAGTCTAATCTTTTTTACTGCGTACGCCGCTGAACTAAGTTTGATTGCCAAAGTTTCAATATGTGGATCCCACTGTAGTCGTGAATCTAACGTAATGCCTAAGAATTTAGTATTATTTACCAAGTCAATGACATCACCATTCATATTTAAACTAGTATCAACCTGCCTTACATTGGGCAAAGAGAATTTGATACATTTTGTTTTCTTAGAATTTAAAGACAAATTATTAGTTGTGAACCAATAAAAAACTCTCGAGAGAGCACTATTTACATCGTCATAACATTCCTTTTGTCTATCAACTTTGAATAGTAAAGAAGTATCATCTGCAAACAATACTGTCTCACACGATTCTGTAATGTAGTAAGGAAGGTCATTTATATATATTAGAAACAGTAGAGGACCCAATATTGATCCCTGGGGAACCCCCATAGTTATAGGCGAGCTAGCAGATTCTGATCTATTAATAACGACTTTCTGCAATCTGTCTGATAAATAAGATTTTAAAGGCTAACAGCTCCATCCGAGACACCATAATGTCTAAGTTTACTTAAAAGCGTTTCATGACTCACACAGTCAACACCGGTTCTCATAGCCCATAACGGGGCGCGTGGCGGGTTGGGCTTTCGCGATTCTACCGCCACACGCCACGGGCCAGCTCGACCTAGAGTGGTCGAGCCATCGCCAAGAGGGGGGATTGTCCGAGAACACTTGTACAATCCCCCAGGTAGAGAGGCACTCATCGACGTGCACGGTAGCCAGCCGCACACGCTGTCTTCACGGCAGCGTCACTAGGCAGTTGGTCCCCCGAGCCAAAAGGGTGGCGGGCGCGTTGCATCGCCTGCTGCCCAATCTCGGGGGACCGAGGGATGGAGTTCACCGCCTGTACGAGGGCGTCGTGCGATCCGTGGCCATATATGGGGCGCCCGTGTGGTCGCAAGACTGCGCGAGGTCCCCCTGCTGCAGAGCTCTGCTACGGAGCCTGCAGCGGATAGTGGCCATACGGATCGTACAAGGCTACCGTACTATCTCGTACGAGGCGGCATCCTGGCCGAAATGTATGCGGCGACGTATGCGCGTCGCGGCGTGTCGACCGGGGGAGCGATGAGGGGAGCGCCCTGGAACCCGCGCACGAAGTGCCTAGGTGGGAGTGGCACCGATGGATTGCGGCGGCCTGGCGTGCGCAGCTCGAATTACGGATCTGCGCGCGCCAGCGGGCCGTCGGTGCCGTACTCCCGCACCTCGAAGCTTGGCTCCACGGGAAGAAGGAGGTCACCTACCGATTGACTCAGATACTCACCGGGCACGGCTGCTTCGGTTAGTATCTGTGTCGAATAGGACGGGAGGGATCGACACATTGCCACCACTGCGAATCCGACCTCGACTCGGCCCAGCACACGCTGGCGGAGTGCCCCGCGTGGGCCTCCGAGCGCCGAGTCTTGGTTGCAGAGATCGGGCGAGATCTGTCTCTGCCGGCATTGATTGCGGCAATGCTGGCGGACGAGGGAGGTTGGAGGGCTGTGGCCTCCTTCTGTGAAACAGTGACGCTCCAGAAGGAGGCCGCCGAGCGGGGTCGGGAGATGGCCGATCCCGCTGATGGCCGACCACGCCCCTTCCGTGGCCGACATTTCCGTGGCGTCGTCGGTGGTGGACATCGGGGGAGGTATTGTAGCCTCTCCCGACGAGGGCTGTATCGGCGGGGGAGCGGAGTCTGGGGATACCTGGAAGTTGCTTGGTGTTCCCAGAGGCTCCCTACGTGCCTGAGGAAGGCCATTCCTGAGGTTTTTAGTGGGTAGGCCTCCCCCTTCTGGGGAGGAGAGCCCCACATAACCGCTGGCTCGCCACAGCCGGGGTATGCAATTCAGTGCATTTCCCTCAGGGGAAAAAAAGGGTCACTAGGCAGGCAAGCTGATGTTGCTTGCCCGCCTTCACCTGCCAAAACAATCAAAACATCTATCCATACAAACTTTCGTGTTAATAATATAAGTAGGCATATAAAAAATATATCCCAAATTTAAGAAAGAAAATATTATTGTGAATATGATTATGTAACTCTCCTGGATCTTGTTATTTAGAAGTTAAATTAATCAATGTCCTCGCACCTCAGCCACTAATCATTCATATTTATCGGACAAAATACTAAATTCATTCAATTCCAAAACACACCAATTCTTGGTATCAAGGCGAAACTCCAGTTTCGTTAAAGATAATTAATACGGCAATCCATCACAGTTTGACAGTTGGCGACGCTTAGACACGTATCGATATGAATGCTGTGTTCTGTAATCCTCGAATTCCAGCTTGATCGATTGGAGAAATCTCGAAAACAGCTCGGCTTATAGAAGTCGTTTGAATTAGCCTACACTAATATTCAAGCTTAGCATGCTCTTCATGTTCATGTAGCATGTTTCTTCAATACACGTCAGAGTAGGAACGTGACTTGGAGAAACCGTTCATATGGTAGAATTTCTAAGGCATTCATTTATGTAACAGTTTTTGCTATCATAGTTTTGGTTCAATGGTTGTAGGATTTCCTTATATCCCAGTGTTTCTCTCGTATACAATCTTAACGTATTGAATAAGGTAGGAAAAAAAATTGACGCTTCAAGAGGGCTTTCTATAAAGTCCATATTTGAATGAAGTTAATTTTGATTTAATTTGATTTATAACAAATCTGTGTTTCATAATAAATTAAAATTAACTTGTTCAAAGAATAGAAATTATAGATATAATATGAATTTGTTTAAAATTGTAAAGGAAGTTCAGACTATTTATATGGCACCAGCTTCTATTTGACGACTGTGTAAAAACACATGGAGAAAAAAAATCCCTCGCTGGTTTCTTAGAGTACAAGGTCTTCCGCCGTAGATTTGTGAACCAATGGCGTAGCATCTTTGACATTCAAAATTGATTGTAATAATTACAAACAAACATTTGAATATTTTCGATTTTGATTCTGAATGCAATTATGGTTTAAAGAAGAATAAGGTCTCTTTCGTTTATACCCCTTACCATAAATACGATTCTGCGAAAATATGGATACTCATAATTCTACTAAAAGGCGTATTTCTCCTTGCCCCTGGGGAGGTTTGTTTTGTAGTATATAGCATATAATAAATAAATAAATATTTCTTACATTTACACCAATTAGCCTAACCCAAATCAAGCTCTGATAAGCTTGTGTTATGGGAACTACTATCAAACATTTTTTTATCGCAATGGATATTATATTATATTTTTTCATTGATACACACATATGAGTTTGAGCCGCCTCTTACTATACCGGCCAAGTGGGTAGAAGTCAAAGCCTCATTACCAATAAGCAGTCGTTAGAATGTAAAATGATACATCCAATGTAAAACACAATTATAGATAGTTAATTTAACAATGACAATTAAAACCTTCCTATCACGAGCCAATTGTTATTTATTTGACATAAATAACAATTGTTACCGCCTTTTCACTACGCCTGCGGAGAACCCTAGGTCGACCATAGGAATTACCCACTCAGTTCTTCTCTTCTCTTCAATATTCTCAGTGGCACAGTTTAGGTACACTCACAATAAATAAAAATAAAATTGTAAAGGCGCGGGTCGCGTATATCTCGGTCGATATTCCAGTGAATTGCAGGGTAGACTCTGCACCTCGCTCAGTGAGTCGTCGCCATTCGCGAAGTGTGCATCGCTCATAGGCCGACAATAAACATAATTAAAACAGAGATTAAATAGTAAACCTGAACAAAAATAATTATTGAAAATTTAAGTGAGTAAAATATCTAGTTGTTTAAGTGGAAATAAGGATAATAATATTATAATTATACAACGTAAACAATATTTTGTATTTATTGGCGCCGCGCTGTCACGTGCTTGCTAAAATCATAGAGTAAAGCCATATAGATGTTCCTCCTAAATTAAATTTGGTATCGCTTCTGCTATGAAAACTCTTTGATACAAAGCGCTTTAACGTCATGTTCACGTTTTGGTTGAACGAAATCTGTACTTCGACAAGCGATCCAGCAGTTGTCTTTTTTCTATGGTCAGACGAGGTCACATAGATTTAGCGATCTAGCTGATTATAGTTCTAACATTCACCAGTATTTGAACACACTTTTTCCTTTAGTGTTCTTGTCTATGGGTAGAATATATGTCAATGGCAACACACTAGTAGTGTGTATTTCTCGTACTATCTACTAGGGAGCGTGTGCGGGCAGAAAGCGCGAAACAGGTTTTTTTGTGAACAAGTATTACTAAGAATGTACAATCGTTCTGAATAGCTATTTTACATATAGTAAATTAGAGAAGTTATGTTAGTTTCTTTTATACATAAATTTACGCTGGCGATAGTGTTTGCAAATTAACGTAAACTCATGGTATCTACACAGTTCCTGTTCTAGATGTTTCACGTCTTACGCATTTGTGTCAACAACAACTTTAGTGACGAGAAAATTATAGTATTTAATTTGGAAAGTTATATAAAGCCTTAAATTCAGTGACTTTAAAGACGCTTTGAAGGGTCTTAAGCAGCTGGGTAATAATGCAAAGTTTTGAGATATTTAATTTGAGAATAACTAGGTGGCAATTTGATCGGAATGTTGGCAAAATTTTGTTGAAAATACAGAACATTGATTGCGTTAGACACGCCTCTTTCCTGTCGTCTTTGATATTTAGGTCGTAGGCAACGTTTGTTAGTAAACTCTTTTGGATTAATTACTAGCTTCGTTTGCAAAGAATTAGTATTTCGAGTAGCTTGTATTGCCAAAAAAAAACCAACATTATGACATTAAAATTATCATGTAAATATTTTTTTATAAAGAACTAGCCGGTGCCCGCGACTTTGTCTGCGCAGGATTATTAGCGTAGCTTAAATCGTCATAAATTGTAGCCTATATGTTATTTTGATGTATAAGCCATATTCTTGTAAAATCTCATTAAAATCTATTCAGTAACTTAACTCACTTATGTTATAATTTAATAATATACTACAATAATGTTATTTTTCAACACACTTCCTCATAAAGTGGCTCTAATCCCATGGCAATTAGGCACATAATGACACCTATAATCAAACTGTGACTTTTTCATTACTATTATTCACGAGTAAGTAATAGTGTTTTTTTTTAATATTATTGGTTGAGTTACGCTTACATTTGCGCTAAAAAGCTATCCGCGATAAGCCCAAAAAAAAGAAACCTCATTTTTTAGTCTATGGCCGATGCGCGCGTATAGGAAACTGATTAATTTTTCCCGCCATTACGAAACATTTTTCACAACTCGTCTCATTTTCTCTTTTGAAGTTATTTAGTTAGTTATTAATTAAGATGTCTGCAAATACAATTTATGAAGAAAAATAGTTAATTATAATTTTACTAACTGCACATTTACTAATTGTTTCTCTAAATAAACTTTTTATCTACTATGTAAAATGGTTTTTTATTTAAGTATTATTTTATTCAGAAGTGTGTTGAAAAACGTTGTATGATACACGTGTGTATTGATGATTACCGTCCTCGGCTCCTTAAGACCTTCGCCTGACGGCTCGGGGCTCAATGCGCCTCAGCGGTAATCACCAACATTACACACTTGTACAATAATGTACTATTGTGTCATAGTTGATACAAGTCAACTAAATGTATTTGCTTAAATAATACAACAATAATTGCTATTTATCAATAATATCACGAAAATATTGTTATTTTCTAATAAAGTTTCTTTTAATTTACATTTAAGTTATTTGCAAAACTATTCAAAGTTCTACTGTAAACATGTTTACTACATATCGAAAACGATGACGTAAACATCGGCTGTCAAACGGACTTCAATCATATATAGAAAAAAAAAAAGAATAAAAATGCCAACAAGAATAAGCTCTAGTAATAAGTGAAATAGCTGATTGCTTCAAAGCAAATAGAAACCAATTAAGTGAAACAAGTCATATGTCGAGAGCTAATGAAATCACTTATACGAGTACATATATAAACGAGAACACTTATACATAAATGTAACGGCGTTTTGGGGGTTACGGGGGACTTAAGGCCATAGTAGTTTCTGCCTCTAATGCCCCCCACCCCATTCTGATACAATATACTCTTCCTTTATTGTTCAGTCCATTCTATTATGGACTGCACTCCATCAAGAAGTGAGAAACTTGCCTAGCTTAGCTTTAAAAAAAGGGAAATGAATAATAATAAAATGTTATTCACCATTGATTGTTGACACATTATTTTTTTTTTAAACGTCGCCCCACTTTAGCATTTTTATCTAACTATAACAAAGAAATCTCATACGCACAAACACCCAGACAAGAACAAATTTTTGTAGGTACAAAATATCTGTTCCGTGCGGGAATTAAGCGACCCGTTGCGTAGAAGATTACTCAATCACTGCGCTATATATTTTGACCTATTTCATTAGACTGATATTTGATTTCCTTTGGCATTGTTAAATAAACCGTATTAAATTACGTAAGAGGAAAGTTTTACGCTATATATAAAATTTTCAATAAAAAAAAATATTTTCAATTTTCATTTTTTTTTTAATTTTCAGTTTATGTATTAGAATTTTTAATTAATTCTACATATTGGTATCTTTTATGTGTATGTATTAACATCTGTTTTTAATGTTCTTTGTACACCTACCTCTTTATATCTCTGCATCACATGAAGATTAGAGTGTTTCTCCGAAATTGCGTTCTTTGTCTGATTCATATGGCCTAATTTTTTTTTCACATTTAAGCTTATAAAACATATTTTTACGAAAGATGGTAACCTAAGATACAATGTGTGAAAAAGGCACACTTTTTGATAAAATGGTTTCCGAGATAATTAACTTTAAAAATTTTGGGGCCATATGAATCAGAATCTGTGACATATGAATCAGAATTAGGGATAGAAATGAAATTCTAGTTAGAAAAATCAGTCAATTTTTATTAAAATCACAGTAAATGCACATGATGCTTATCATAATACCTAAATCTAGTCATCACAGCGTAATATGGCACTTGACAATATCAATCATCACAATATTAATTACTTTTTAATACGTTCTGCAATTTTCTTCTTCTCTCTTTTTTCTTCCTTAGATAGTACTGGTGGCATTTTTGTGTACTGTAATATAAAAACGAAGATTACAAATTTATTAATAATCATACTTAAAAATGCCTTTAAATAAGACTGTCTCAATTTTGACAACATGCAGGTACAGTATTGAATTTGTATTTACCACTACAGTAGGTATGTATACAAATAATACACTGTTTGACACATGACTGAAATTTCAATATTTTAAGGAATTTCAAGTTACAGATACCTTATTATTGACCTGACGTTTCAACCCAATTATGAATAATGTATACCTATTAAAAGGTGAGTAAAAATTGTAAGAAAAATTCTTGAGCGGGAATCGAACCCACGACTTATCACGTTACGTTATAACGGTCTTAAAAGTTAATATAATTATTGTTACAGTATATTACCCTTTTCGTCTAAGCAGTAGTTTGAGCCTATAAACTACCGCTAAAACTAATAGTTGAGTAAGTAGGTAGTTTCATTAACCACTCGTCATTATTTTATTTATGTTATTTAGTTAATTAATTTGATTTTTAAACTCTCATTTAAACGAAGTTTGTTTTTATTGTTTACCTTTATTTTATTACCTAGACGAACGGAGTTTAATACCAATATATTAGTTTTAATTTCAGGTATAGTCTAATTTTCGAAAATTTATTCGTCGATAGATATGAAACCCTTTGACGTTATTAGGACTGCTGCGAAATTTACAGCTACTGTTTTTAGACACGTAAATAACATTAGGTTCATACGAAATGACTTGTTACAGGCGTAACGTGCCGCCAATGTAACGTTTCATTAACATATGTGTGACATTCTGATTAATATGGTATTTTTTACCATATGAATCAGACACATATCAATCAGAATTTTACCCATAAACATCGATAAATCATCACACGTGCAATTAAAGATTGTTATTTATACAATAGGTTCTGTTCCTGTCAAAGTATCACCTCCATGGACTTATGTTAGGCTAGTTTTTATATATATGTCATAATTAAAATGTGATGTTCTACACAGTTACCTAGATACAGTTTGTTTATTAATGATTAATGTCGTGCTTTACTTTGTAAAATATTTATTATATATTATTGCTTTGTATGCTGAGTTTTATGATCTACGAAACCTCCCTAACAAAGGTTATGGGCCATTAATGCGAAAAACAAGCAAGAAAAGTTTTAATAAATAGGAAAGTACAGACGAACACAAAATGTCGAACGTACGTATCGAATTGTTGAATAAAGATAATTACGATAGCTGGAAAGTACAAGTAGAGGCATTATTAATAAAAAACGATTATTGGGAATATGTGAGTGGAGAAAAGCCAAAACCCAGTAATGATGATAACGTTGCGAAATTAACATGGGAGACCACCGATAGAAAGGCGAGATCTGAGTTGATTTTGACGTTGGATCCGAGTGTAGTTCGTCACGTTAAAAAGGTGACTACTGCACGAGAACTGTGGCTAAAATTGGAAAGTTTATTCGCATCTCGAGGTCCTGCTAAGAAAGCCACCTTGATGAAAAGGCTCATGTTACAAAAAATGAGCGAAGATCAAAAGGTGAGCGAGCATCTTGATTCTTTTTTCGAAGCTGTCGACAAACTCGAAGAGATGGACATAAAGATTCATGACGACTTATTAGCAATTATGCTTTTATATAGCTTGCCAGCTAGTTATGATAATTTTAGATGCGCCATAGAATCCCGAGATGAGCTTCCAAATCCTGAACAACTACGAGTAAAAATAATTGAAGAACATGATTCAAGGGGAAATACTCAAGTTGTGAATACAGAAGGTGTTTTACTTATCAATAAGTTCCAAAAGAAAGGGCAAAGGACAGGAGACATAAGAAAATTCAAATATAAATGCTTCAAATGCCATATGCTTGGACACAAAGCATCGGAGTGCAAAAAGAAGAAGGAGAGTACTCCTGAAACCAGATGTGTAGAGTCGTGTACTGATATGAAGTGTGATGATGTTGAAGTTTTAACAACTATTGAAGTTTCAGATGACTGCCGTGTTGTAGATGTCAAAAGTCGACATGAGTGGATTTTCGACAGCGGCTGCACTTCCCATATGTGCAACGATGAGACGAGGTTTGATGAAATACTGCCTTCGAGTCACAAACTCAAATTAGCCACTGACTCAATGACGACTGTTCAAGGTAAGGGTACGGTTAAGGTATTAGCATGCAACAATGACGGTACACGCAAACTTAAGTTTTGAAGGTACGCTATTGGTTCCTGATTTACGTAATAGTCTTATTTCAATCGCTAAACTCACTGAACGAGGCTGTGAAGTCACTTTTAAGCGTGATGTTGCTTATGCTGTTAAAAACGGTGAGGTAAAGCTAACTGCTGATCGGCGAGGGGACTTATATTACTTAAGGGAATCACAATCTTCAGCCTCTATGGTATCAGAAAATGATTTGTATAGATGGCACGAGCGTATGGGTCATTTAAATGTTAGGGATCTAATAAAAGTACTGAAAAAGTCAGGTATAGGGTCATTCAAGGCTGAACAGGAATTGTATGATTGTGATGTGTGTGCTAAAGCAAAAATGATTTCATTGCCTTTTGTGAAGTCTAAAAGAGAGCCCTGCAGAGAAAAATTGGGAATAGTTTATTCCGATGTTGTAGGTCCGATGAGAGTTCAATCGAATGGGGGTAACAAATATTTCGTTACTTTTATTGACGATTGCACTCGATGGTGTGAAACTTTTATGATTAAAAATAAAAGTGACGTATTGTCTAAATTCAAAATATACAAATGTCAGGTTGAAAATATGACAGGTATTAGAATAAAAACATTCCAAAGCGACAATGGCACGGAATATAAAAATAAGTTTTTTGATAGTTATTTACAAGAAAATGGAATCAAAAGGAGATTCACTACACCCTACACGCCACAAAGTAATGGTATTGCCGAGCGAATGAATCGCACATTATTGGAAATGGCCAGGTGCATGTTGTTATCTTCAGGGATGTCAGCGTCTTTTTGGGCAGAAGCAGTTAAAACGGCATGTTACTTACGTAATAGATGCCCATCAAGCAGCTTGAATGGGGAAATTCCATATGAAAAATGGTTTGGGAAACCGCTGAACGTTAGTAACTTAAGAAAATTTGGTACAATGGTTCATGTTTTGGATAAAGAACCAGGTAAAGATAAATTTGCACCACGAAGTATAGTTGGTTATTTCGTAGGTTATCCAACTCAGTCCACTGGATATAAGATTTGGATACCCGAGTGTAGAAAGTTCGTAGTGTCAAGGGATGTAAGGTTCCAAGAAAATAAATTTATAGAGAATAAAGAAAAGAGCTTGAACGATTCACTTCTTGATTCACAGTGTGAAAAAATGCTGTGAGAAAGACTGTTGAGATTGAAGTTCCATCAACTCGGAACGAATCGAATATACCGTGTACATTGAGAACATTGAATGAAGTACCTAGTACAATAGAAATATTAAATGAGGAGCCGATCATATCAAGTGCTGATAGTACTGATGTTCACGAAGGAATATCAAGTACAGAAAACACTGATATTGGTGAAAGAAGTGTTATTCTTAAAAGAGGTCCTGGAAGACCTAGAATTGAAAGAGAACATGTTGGACGACCTCGAAAAATCTACAATATGATAGAAGTACAAGACAATAGCGAGTACGAATCAGTGACAAATGATTTGGCGGATACTGACTATTTTACCGGTGCTATTGAAACGTCATTAAAGGATGTTATGTTGAACGACGAAAAGAGTCAGTGGAAGGATGCGATCCTATCAGAAATAAGAAGCTTAGTCAAAAATGATACATGGCAAATAGTGAAGAAGCCGCTTAATTGTAATATTGTAGGTAGTAGATACGTATTGACAACAAAGTTAAATATTGATAAATCAGAGAAAAAGAAAGCTAGACTTGTCGCAAAAGGATACAATCAAAAGCCGGGACTGGACTATCACCGAACATTTGCACCAGTTGCGAGGATAGCTACAATACGCCTGTTGGTCGGATTGGCAGTTGAGATGAACATGGATATAGACCAAATAGATATTAATACAGCATATTTGAATGGAGATCTCAACGAAACCATTTATATGCAGATGCCAGATTTACTGACGGAAAGTTTAGAAAAATTGATAAAAATTGATGGACCTAAGAGTGTAACTGGAAAGAAAGCTGCGAAGATGCTTGAAGATCTAAAAGGGGGGTGATACATGTCTGTTAAAGAAATCTCTTTATGGACTCAAGCAAGCAGGACGACAGTGGAACATAAAGTTGGATATGAAATTGAAAGAATTAGGTCTATGTCCAACTGTGAATGAGCCCTGTTTGTACCACAAACGCAGTAAAGATGGTTCTGATCTTTTTGTGGTGGTATATGTCGATGACATCCTTATCGCGTCACAGAAGAGGGATACCATAGACAATTTCAAGCACCAACTAGGAAAAAGATTCGAATTGAAGGATTACGGTAAAGTAAAATTTTGTCTTGGTATTGATATAAAGAAAAATGGTAAGGAATATCATTTATCGCAGGAAAAGTATATAAATGATTTACTAAAGAGATTTTCGATGGAAAACTGCAAACCTGTAGGAACTCCTATGGAATTAGGCAAGGCAGTAATGAGTGAGAAAAAGGAAAATGTACCGGAAAATAAATATCCCTACAGAGAGCTTATTGGATCGCTCATGTATTTAAGCGTGGCAACAAGACCAGATATAGCTAACGCCACGGCGAAATTAGCACAATTCGCGGAGAACCCTACTGATACTCATTGGAGACTGGCGAAAAGGATTCTTCGGTACTTAAAAGGTACGATAAATTATAGTTTGGTTTACAAGCCAACTGGGCTATGCATTCATGGATATGCTGATGCGGATTGGGGTAGTTGTACATACGATCGACGATCATTTACTGGATATGTGTTCGTTTTAGGTGGTGCAGGTATCTCTTGGACTTCACAAAAGCAACGCATTGTAGCAACATCGACCTGTGAGGCTGAGTTCGTGAGTTTGGCGGAAGCTATGAAAGAGGCTATGTATCTAAATAGTCTATTAAATGAACTAGGCCTACATAATTTATCTAAAGTTAAAATGCATGCTGATAACTTGAGTGCCATTTGCCTAGCCGAAGATAGTGGTATTTATCACAGTAAAAGCAAGCACATTGATATTCGTTACTTCTTTATCAGAGATGTGCTTCGCGAAAACAAAACTATATCTTTAGAACATCTGACGACTGAAAAGATGTTGGCAGATATTCTCACCAAGCCTCTATCACGTGTAAGGCACGAAACTCTGACCTATGAGTTAGGTTTGTGCAAACAGAAGTGTTTATAGGTGTTAAGCCCATGAGTTGAAGGGGGTGTGTCAAAGTATCACCTCCATGGACTTATGTTAGGCTAGTTTTTATATATATGTCATAATTAAAATGTGATGTTCTACACAGTTACCTAGATACAGTTTGTTTATTAATGATTAATGTCGTGCTTTACTTTGTAAAATATTTATTATATATTATTGCTTTGTATGCTGAGTTTTATGATCTACGAAACCTCCCTAACATTCTTTCCGCCTGTGTATCTTTATAATCCCTTAACAGTTCCCCATGGCATTATAATTTCCCGCAGATTCAAGTTTGAAAACCATTTACTTTATTTAAAACGAACATACTAATCAGAAACAAGGTGTACCAAGGCTATATGAATCAGATATTTACTTTTATATCTCCGCGACGACACGAACCAGCCACACTTCTCAGCCACGACCACGTCAACCGAGCCACTGGCTACCACCAGCGCGGGAAAGGGTCGCCTCATGTTTCTTAATTAGCTGGGTACGTTCGAGTGAAGCGCGTGAATATGAATCAGACTTTTGTGCCGGACACTCACTATTTTTTTATTTATAAATAAACAATCGTAAATATTAGTACCATTTTTTTTGGTGTAAAGAAACAACTAATATTCTTTCGTAATAATTATAATTTACATCAATTTATCAATATGAATAATGTTATTGTTAGTAATGTTCAAGAAACTGGGTTACGGACACACCATATTAGTCAGAAGAACTACTTTTAAATATTTTTTTGAAATATTTATATAAATATTATTTAAAAAAAATAACTTGTGCAAGATAGACAATAGTCTGAAATATGTTATAAAATTAATTGCAGACTGATTTGTCAGTTACTTACAAAAATAAACCTCAAGACATCGAAAATTTTGGGTTCGAAGAATCACTCATTAACTGGTAGAAAATACAGATATTAAGTCGCCTAAAGTTTAAACAAATATAGTACTTACTTGCGATTATATTATATTCTCCTTGACACATGTCACAAATGATCAGGTGTGTTTACACTTGCTTGTTGTGACTCTGTACCATGAACAGTACACAAAATTATGACTTAATGAACTATTGTGTCCCAAAGTATTTAACACTTACGCCCTTATATTTCGATACTTTTTCACAAAATATTTTCTATTTTGATAAATTTAATTTATTGAAAGTATATATGTATGAAAATGTAATCTTATTAATTACGCACAAATTATTAATAATTTCTCTACTGAACCGAACTGAAACTGAAATATGAATTGCGTTTGATTTTGATTTAAATAATTGTCGCACTGTTAAATGAAATTTCACGAAATTCGTAAGGCACGGCATCGTTAAAATTATAATTACTTTTCTAAAATAATTTGTAGTTTAATACTAATAAAAACATGTTGGTTTTATATATAAATATTAAATAATAATAATTTACTTGCGTATTATATTATTTTAAGTGATATATTATACTTATCTTACAACGAAGGATTAACAAAGCTAATATAAATACTCGAGATGGTTTGACAGATTAGTCTGAAAAGAGATATGTGATTTTTTTTTAATGTTTAACTGCTCATTTTGTTAAATTACTGTATTTGTTTTAAATTGTAACTTACTATTTCAAATCATACAAACGTAAAAAAAAAAAACTAAATCGCAAAGACAGTCCCTAGATAGAGTGAATTGCGAAAACAAAATGACAATCAATCAATCAATACATAGTATAAAACAAAGTCGCTTTCGCTGTATGTCCGTATGTATGCTTAGATCTTTAAAACTACGCAACGGATTTTGACGCGGTTTTCTTTAATAGATAGAGTGATTCTTAAGGAAGGTTTGTATGTATAATAAATGCATAATATAGTAGAGAAACACTGATAAATTTAAAGGTTTCTAATGTGATGTCGTAAATAAGCACGTTTTTTTGCGCTTATATTGCAAACGCTGGCTGAACCCTACGAGATAGACCAAAACAATGTACTACAGTATTGTACAACTTACAAAAATCCACAAAAAAGTCCGCGATGGTATATGTCTATCTCTTAGGGATAACCCACCATAACCATTTTTTCACTGCACCCGTGCGAAGCCGGGGCGGGTCGCTAGTATTTCTATAAAGTGTGAATAAAAATATATGTAAAAGTACGCGACCTTCTCGGAAAAGCATAGAACCTGAGTAAATTTTTTGTATGAATCTGTTGTCATAGTTATTTCCAGATAGATTATCTGTGTATGGCATGTAGTTGTTTAATATTTATACAACTTTTGTTAGGGCAAAAATTACGCAAGTACTGGCTGTTCGACACTATTTCTCTAAAAGCAAATTAAAAAGTGGAATATTGTTTACTTCCTAAGATCTATATTGATAACTTTACTTAAGATCTGTAAGATTATGGAGACGTATTTTTGTAGCATTAAAGTAAAAAATATTTTTCTTGTTACAACCAATTAGGTATACAATATATAAAAGTTGCCATTCAGCGTTCTGATTCATTGTAACGCGAGCTGAATTCACAGTTGCCTTTTATTCGATAGCTTGTCGTTTCTTTCAGTATAATACGTTTAATTCAGTATTAAAATAGATATATTATCTGCGAACATAGTAATGAAAAAACAGTTAAGATTTGAAATATCGAATGAACGAATGATTGTAAATGGATTAAATGAACGATGATTGCATGATATGATGAGTGGTGATCATCTCAACATGAGCTGACAAACTGATTATAATTATAGTTCATGCATCTGTCAACAGACGGCGTTATCACCTTTTAGAAAAAAATCTCGATTTTCAGCTAACTTGATATGAATGCAATGATAACATCGTAGGCGCAACGAGCTTCCTCTGGAGTCTTGTTTCATTATATTCACTAGTCAGCATTTCATTTTAAAAATTGTCATTTATGTATAATAGTACTAGCTTTTGCCCGCGACTTCGTTCGCGTGGACTTCAGGTTCGTCCCGTCTAGTCTAGTAATAAATAAGAAATACGGTAACTAAGCTCTGCAGAGCCCTAATCATAGGCCTATAGGTAGTTACTGCAGTATGCTCCTATAAACAGACACAACAGACAATTTGCAAAGTAAGCGCAAAAAATGTGTTTTTTTAGGACCTCACATCCTCAAAAATTGTAGCCTATGTGTTATTCTGATGTATAAGCTATATTGTGGTAAAGTTTCATTCAAATCCATTCAGTAGTTTTTACGTGAAAGAGTAACAAACATCCATACTTACAAACTTTCGCTTTATAATAGTAGTAGGATTGTTCGTGACAAACGTAGATAAAACAGTGGTTTATAGCTCACACAACAACTTTATGCCCTGTGGAAGGTCCTTTCCATTCGTAAATTATTTGTTTTTAATGTTATTTTGCGCAAACACTCGTCATATAGATATGATGAAAGATTATTTGTAATTGATAAATGCAATACAGAACTAGCCGAACGTCATTATGTATATCTAAGCTCATCATTATATAAGAAAATTAATCACAAATTACATTTGTATCTACAAATTATCCCTTAAAGATTGTAAACGTGTACGGAAGAAATGGCTACTCGATCTGAATTATGACGATGTTGAGTCCCTTGTTAAATAAATAAATTAAACATATAACACACACACATACGTAATAAACTTAAAAATTGTTAGTTAGTTTTTTTTTTTTTTTTTTTATTTTATTGAGGTCAAATAAACAATTGTACAATGAGGTAATTATAACAAATAAATGTAACAATAAGACTTAATAATTGCACAACCAACCACCATTAACCCAGATTTGCAATATCATTGACTAGGAGAACACTAGACACAACACATATCAATTATTAGAGTCGTACTCCCTTGCCAGATTCGACAAGAGACGACAAGAAATCCTTTAACCTGCGTTGTGTCTTACAAAGTAGTTATTTTATTAGAGAAAGAGTAAAATAATTTCTAGGCTTAAAGCAACTAATCATCCGCAAGATGTTCAACACACGGTTTCTAAAACTGTCGCGTGACATTGAGAAAATGTCAATATCAATAAAGTGCTCATTGTAACATTTCATAAGTCGTGTCAAAGGTGCACGTTCACCTGCGTTGGTTTTGCACAGTTTTCTTTTGTTAAGAAGTAGTTTGAGGTGGGCGGAGCGGATAACTGCGACAGTCTTCGACTAATATAGTTATAAACGTCAAATGTGTTTGTAAACTTTATAAAACCGGGCTATGGAAGAGACTCCGGTCATCTGTTTTCTCAAAGCCTCCTAATTGATGTAAAAATAGCAAGTGGTGACTCAATGCTTACTAAATAGGCCCCCGAAATGCAGACCAATATTGGTTTATGGCGGTCCAATAATGAAACCAATATAGGAATCGCGAGAGCGCACCCCGCCATGTGCCCCGTATGGGCCCAGAGAACTCGGGGGGGTTTTAGTGGGTAGGCCGGTCCTCTTGACCGGAGAGCCCCACACACGGCCGCGTCTTGCCAGCGCGGTGTCAGGGTGCACAAGGTCAAATTTCCCCCCCTCAAAAAAAAAAAAGACCAATATTGGTGTGAAGGGAGCAACATTGGTGTGAACGGCTAAGGGTGTGGAGAGGTGTGTCTACGACAGCGATCGAGACGCCACTCGGCGTTATGACATTATTACACTTCTACCCTTCAAGCATCTGCCTTTATGACTCCACTCTGTCCGACCAGCTAAGGGAAGACAGAAGCGGGTGGCATACACCCCCCTAAAGCACATCGGTACTCTCGGTGACGCAACTCACCTCACACCTCACAGCTCACCACAAGCTGCCCTGAGGCAGACTGACTGCATTGATGGGGCATTTATGGCAGTTAAGGGGCATTACGTGCCCTGCCAGCGGGCAATGGGGTCGTCACTTCTCTACGCACTTTATTATTATTATAGCAGACTTATGGTACACTCATTAACTTTACCGATAATCAAACGGAGGAAATAACTGGATATCGACTGGATCTTTTAATATAGCTGGTCTTGAAGACCAGAATAGTCTGGTTAGTAGTAACCACGAAAGTGGTTCTAGAGACTTGTAAATATAGTAGTCAGAAAAGGAATGTCAAATCAGAAACAGAATGTTACAGTCGTTGTCAGAAATGAGACGTTTCATCATCCTCTTGCCCATTTCCCATTATCTGGGGTCGGCGCAGTAGATCTTTTCCTTCCATTCCTCTCTATCAGCCGTCATTTCCATGCTTACTCCTTTCATTCTTATATCATTCTTCACACAATCGATCCATCTTTTATTCGGCCTTCCTCTGCCCGTGTATCCCTCCACTTTCATATTCAACATTCGCTTTGTGACATGACTTTCATCCCTCCGCATCACATGTCCAAACCATGCTAATCTACTTCCTCTCACTTTTTCTATCACTGGCGCTACTTTCAGGCTTCCTCTTATGTAATCATTCCTTATCTTATCCATCCTTGTCACACCACACATCCATCGTAACATTCTCATTTCATTTGTATGCAATCTATTCTCATCCTTCTTCTTCAGAAATGAGACGTTTCTGAAGTATAAATAATCAAAGATATTGAAACAAGAAGAAAGATTTCTGAAGTGATCCGCTTTCACTAAGCGATTTCGGTGTCGATAGGTATATGAAATAGACAAATGATGAGCCATTTCTAGGCTACGCATTACAAATTATAATGTAGGAGGAACAACAATGGCGATCATGCGTAAATCACTCAACCATGCAATTATTCAAGCAGCATAACTTCAAAATACAAATATATCGTCTACAAACAACGTCTGGTATTTGTGCTATTTGTTTGGGAACAACAAGCGAATATTATAGGTCACCATATTTCTCGGAAGTAATTAGGTTAGGAGTATTTACATGTTTTGAATTTATTGAGATCGCCAATTTGCATATCAGTCATCAGTGTGCATTACTTCGGTCTTAGCCTTGGTAGGTTTAACACAAACAAAACATCAATGTTGTGGCACAATATAAATATATCACAAATATAGAAGTCTTATATGCACAAACACCCGGAGCGAAACAAATTTTTGTAGTCAAAAATCAAAAAATCAAAATCAAAATAATATTTATTCAACATAGACCTTTACAGGCACTTATTGACGTCAACAACAAAACAAAAAAAAAAGCTTAAATAAAAAAAAAAAACAAAAACCTTGTCCGTACGTACGAATAAGGAAAAAAAGAAAAAATATATTGACTCGACACCTGTTCGGAAATTGGGAGAGCCTTCTCGAGAAGAACAGGCAAGAAACTCTGAAGGTCTATTTTTTATCTCCTCTTTTCAATGTTAATAATTATAATAATATAATATAAAAATACAATATAGTATAAGATACAATCATACCTAATACGATTACAGTCGTATGTATGTTTACATACACATATAAAATAATACAATATTATAAATAATGTTGTTACCAAATCTATCTATTCAAATTTGAATCGCTCTTTTTTGTAAAAGGAAATACTTTCAATGTTAGCCGCTGATCCCATAGCAGCAATCCATAAGACATAACACTATGAAAGTAGCTGAAATAAACAATTCTTGTAGTTCATACAAAATATCTATCCCGTGTGGGAATTGAATCCGCGAGCCGCTGCGTAGAAGCCGATCACTCTACCACTATGTCTTTATTTAAAGTTTCCTAATTATAAATAACTAGCGGACCAAAAAAAAAAGATTTGTAAAGTGGCAGTTTTTGTAATACTTATTTTATCGTCAGTACAAAAAATTCTCCTGTACAGAAGCGTCACCCTGGTCGTAGGGCATTGTGAATAAAAAATAATTAATTGCAAAAAAGGTCCAAATGAACTATGTATTACATTTTGTGACTATTCAATTTTGGAACGTGACATTAAATCCTCCAACGCAAATTGACTCTTTTATGTTAGGAACACACCTAATGTAGGTGTAGTGTATGTAATGTAGGCTTAGATAACAGTGCTTGCAATATGAACTTTATACAATAACAATAAAGCTCCAATTGACTGTACGTTTAAGTTAAGAAACGTTTGTATGGGAAAAAAGGGCTGTTCTTATGATATTTCCGATAATTATTCGAATTTTTCTCACGAGAGAGGAATTGGTCAAATTGGTCCAGGCGTTCTTGAGTTATAAGAAGATATAAAATTTAAATAAATATTTCTTACACTGACACCAATTAGCCTAGTTTAAGTTAAATACCGTAAAGCTTGTATTACTATATCTAATTGCGATTGCTAATAAGTGGCCTATGTTGAATAAAGGTTATTTAGATTTTTTATATTTGATACAGTTTGTACTGCAAATATGGCCTGCAACACGTTTAAACTATTCAGGTTAGGTTAATATTTTCAACGTAATTGCCAACGTAAGTGAGAGGTCACTTGAGTTATGGACTTTCTATAACTGCGTATAAATAAAGAAATAACAATAATAAATAAATTAAATAAATATTTTTTACATTAACACCAATTAGCCTAGCCCAAATTTAGCACCATAAGGCTTGTGTTATGGGATCTAGGGTGACTGATAGATATAAGTACATCTATAAATGATATTTCATTTTGGAGAAATTTTTGCAACAATAGACGCTATGCTATAATTTTTTAAAACTACTAGTGATTAGTTGTCTATAGATAACTAATCTTATATATATATTTCTATATGTATACATATTTCTTTAGCACGTATAAAATAATTTCAGACTTTACTCTAATCCAATTACTAACCATGTGGAGAAACAAAATAGCGAATTAAAAACTCGAGAGATTTGGACGTGAAAATCATCTTACAAAAATAATTTCATCCAGAAACACGTAACAGAATTATCGTCCTTAACTGCTCTTGTTATTCGATCGTTTTTACCATATAGAATATTCTACGCAGTTCCAAATTGCGGCGAGCTTCTCTTAATATCATAGGATAATAAGTACTACTGGTGAAATAAGTTGGCACGTAATCAGAACTTGCTAATTCAATCTGTATTAACTTATGTTCGTGCCAGTTTCTTGTCTGTATTGTACAGAATAAATTAATGACCAAGATACGCGTAATAGATATAAGTCAGCACTTATTTTGATAATTAGGAAACTCATATTACGCTAAATACTACCTTAATTGCGATGCTCAAATGTACCGCAGTATGTATTGCAATCACAGGTGATCATACTGACTTGCTACATTGTCCAAACTTTCTTAAAGACGAACTATGCTCACAACCTGCCAACAATGTGACTTTGGCTCGTTTTAATCAAGGCGCCACGGTAGCTTGTTATTGACTAGGAATTTGATGCTTGTAGCGTAGAAACGATCGATGTAGAGAACTTTGGGGAAACCAATCTTCAGCAGAGGACGTATTTCACTTAAAATAAAAGAAATCAGTCGGTAGCAGGTTTATCATCATAATAATTTCTACGATGATAATCACAGTTAGAAAGGCCATCTCAATTCAACTGGATAAAGATTATAGGTAGTTTCTTCGAGTTATTTTACATCAGATCTAAAGAATAATATAGTAGAAAAAGAACTTGGGTTTTGTTAGTACTAGATAGATTTTTTCGACAATAATGCCACCTAACAAGTTTACTGACCACCTGATAGTAAATAATCCCGGTCACACACATGTTACTTCAACAAGATTCGTAATTAGGGAAGCCCTACAGGAATCATGAAGTACATTATCAAATCGTGAATTAGTTACTTTCATTATTGCTACATAAGTTGATTCATAGCTTTCAAGATTTCTAAAATTGTTAAGTTTAATAATTACTAACATTTTGATGCACTTATGGCCGTTTTCACCAACGTTGTTTTAGCTTAGGCGACTCCTAAGAGACATGCTGTCTCACTCTTTTCAGTTAATATAAAAAGTGACAGCATGTCACTTAGGAGTCACCTAAGCTAAGACAAGGTTGGTGAAAACGGCCATTAGGCCCTTAATTACTTACCTATTAGTCTGAGTAGCGACAATCGACAGATATGTACGTACGAGTATATGAACATTATAAATCAAAATAGTCATCGGATTCATGAAACCAAAAGAACAGAGAGAAAATAGGTTTGAAGTTCTTATAGGCTTAGAAATATCGATAAGTCATTCCGAAATTTAGGCAAGAGGAATTCGAGACAAAATATTCCTGGGAAAGGTAAGGTTGTGGAATGCCAAACATCAAAGGTGATATTATTTTGCTGCGTGAAACTAGCGGCAGCGATCAATTCGAAGAATTCCTTAGAGAAATCTCCGTACTGTATGCGACAGAGGATGCATAATGAACCTATATCCCTACGCAGCGACGATTTAATAAGAGTGATATACGTATATAAACAATATATTGAAAAATAAGTGGTGAAGGACTGGTACCTTATAATGACGTTTTATATATGTAGTTTGTTTTTTATGACATACTATTTTCTTTGCTTCATTGATTTTATGTAGTTTCGTAGATATTGTATTGTTCTTTTCCTCAGTCCATATACGTACTTCAAATATAGTATTTTTATCTTACAAATTCAAGGGTTAGCAACAAGAAATTTAAACTAAATAATAAGATTTCGCCAATAATTTTGCGAAAGTTATTTCATTCATTTGTTTTACGATTCGCTGGCAAATTGAAAATTGTCTCAACAAAATTAACGCGACAAAAATTTCGAGTCCAGAATTATTTGTTTGAATTATGAGTTTCGATATCAATTAAGTCAACGAGGAAGTTAGAAAATACTTCGATTTTTTTCGGCTTTTCATGGCGAAGATCCATCTTGTACCTCTGGTCCCAACTGGATATATTAGATTAAGTCTTATATTTGACACGCTTCAATTCTTAATTTTTGTTTGCTTAATCTAGACATTACATCTATATTATTTTAATATTCTGCCACTAATCAGCACACTCCTGAACTAGGAATCAACCTGTATCTCGAGCAGTACGCAGATCAGTGTCAAGTAAAACATATAGTTCAGAGTACCAGATCTGAGTCGAGGGATGGTATTTTAAGACAAAGACTGAAGATAACATGTATCGTACGCTTTGATAATAGATACTGACAAAATAGTGTAGTACTTATCCCCAGATTCGGACAAGGTTAGGTATTGGTAAACTAAATTCTCCATATACTCACGCAGCTCAAGACAGCAAGGTGTCAAGAGCTGATGGACGTACATCTAAGCTCCTTAAAATAGTTGAACTACATGTAAAACATGATGGAAATTGCTACCTTATCATAACAAGTCACCCATTCTCATTGAATTTTGTCTGTGTCTTATTATTGTATATTCTCTATACAAAAAACGAGTACTCAATTCATTAATTTGATTATAGATTCTTGTATACGTCTCAATTTACACCGGTTTATTTCCCAACGACCTTCCATACTTAAGACTACATCGAGCACTCACTTCGTAACTTACTTGAGCTGTCATCATTTTGGCGATCAAACACAGGAACGCTTTTAAAATATGAACCATCGAAGTCAACAAACAGAGACTGGTTTAAGCTTTCTTACTAAGCACTTGGTAGCGTTAAGTGGAATTAAGTAACGTTTTTAACCTTGTTCATAGACTTTATATTTAAAACTAGCGCCACGCCCTGGTTTCGCAAGTGTGGGTAGATACATCTTCAAGCGGTAAAAATTATATAATAGATAATAAAGCCTTCTAATAGTGAATGATTATTTGACATCGGTCCAGTATTTTCCTATAAGAAAGGTATATTTTCCCGTGGTAGTCCTGAGATAATGTGTCTTTCTAACGGTAAAAATAAATGTTGAAACCCATTCAAAAGTTTTTGAGTTTATTCGTTACATATGCGTTATATTGGATTTTCCTATGATAAATATATTGAGCCTACCTTGATAAATAGACTATCCAACACAAAAATATGTTTTTCTATTCGAACCAGCATTTTCTGAGATTAGCGCACTTAACCAAATAAACTCTTCAATTTTATAATATAATTAAAGATTGTAATTTGCATTTTAGTAGTAAACGGTGTCAAATGTGAATTCCAGTCTAGTCAAAAGCCATGTTTTCTGTTACACCGCACTATCGATATGATTTCCGGATTCAATGCCTAGTCCAAGAACAGTTTCAGTTTGAAAGTATTCAATAACATTATAATTTTTCTTCAATTAATATTCAAATTACAGACAATTGTAATTATTCACTTATTTTGTTCCTAAGCAATCAAAGACTCCAATTAAAATGCTTGAGTGTTAAATTAATTGGATATTGGTCAATTTGCTTTTTAGATGAGGATAATTAATTTTGATACGATTGGCTAATAATTAAGACGAATTATTAATCAGTTATTTGAATAATAATTTTATTAGTACGTAGGTTCTATGGGTTAGTTACATTGATTAATTTAAAGTATCCAATAACATTCATAGCCTAAAAGGGACTTCAACCTCGTTCGCGAGACTCGAGGTAAGGAACCAAGTTAAGGTGATGGATGAGAAAATAAATATAAAATTCACTCTGGCCCATCTTTCATACATCTTTGATTCTTCACAAGAGCATGTAAGTTTCCCTCACTATGTTTTTCATTGCTATAGTAGCGTCGGTTAAGCATACATTTGGAATTATCTTATTGCACGTGGGAACTTAATTTGTATACTGTGTTGTAATAATTTTAAATTTGTTTTGACGTCCTAACATAGTAATGATATAACATAACATAATAATGTATTAAACATGACTTTGTTATGTTTAATATATATAATAAACATAATAATGTAATGTTTAATAAATATATCTGGTGGCCGCGACTTCTTCTGATCACATTTTAGACAATTCCTGCAATATCTTTATATGTTCTCACAAACTTTCGCGTTCATAATATTACTAGGGATTTTAAACAGTTATTTTAATTGGCAATCCCATATTCAATTAGATTCAAGAAGAGTTCCAACTATTACGAGGAGGACTTTAACAAAGGCCTTCATCTCACATAAAAGCGCATTGCACGTTCCATTTGAAACCGAATCTCCGAATAGTTTTTATCTACGTTAATATATAGACTAACCTTTAGTCATAACTATTTTAATGGAACAGCCTATATGAAATGTTGTATTTATTTAATTATATAAGTAACAATCTACAATCATAACTTACACTGTACACATATGTATGCATTAAAACCCGATTTAAACACAGAAGCGTGTACTGAATTTTGAAATACCTGGCACGTAAACAATGTGTATAAAAATAGGTAAAAGAAAACACCAAGGGAATAAGCAAAATCTATATTTTTTGCTCAGTATGTGAATGTAATATGTTTATATAACTAGTTATATGAACGAAACATCTTAACTATGTTGTTATAATAAAAAGTTCTTATATGTCCCCAATGGGAATAGATTTTTCCTTTTTATTATAACCTAAGGTTAAGCAACGGTAATGCAACGAATAAACTCAACAACTACTGAACATATTTAAAAAAAATATATTAATTGTCATTGATGGTTGTTATATGTTTTATACTTTATAATTTCTATACAATATTAAACTATTTTTACTTTCGAATGGAAAAATGTGATAATTCAGGACTGATTTCAAAAATTCTTTCACAATTAGAATGCTCTTGAGAGCATCAAACATTATTTAAAACATTGCTTAACGATAATGTATCTTCAACGTTTATATCTCAAACCCTATAAATGAAATGTCCACCCGTGAAAAGATGCTTATCCTTACTATTATTATAAATCGGAAAGTGTCGGAAAATCGGAAGGATAAAAGTCCGGATTAAATAATAGGCTACTTTTTATCCCGCAAAAATTGACAGATCCCACGGGATGCGCAATAAAGGCTTCGCTCAAAAACTACTGCACAGATTTTTATGCGGTTTTCATCAATAGATAGAGTGATTCTTGAGCAAGGTTTTGCGGTATTTTTTATCTCGGTAAGACGGATAGTCCCACGGAAACGCGATAAAACATTCGCGCCATAAACCGACTCCCGCGCATATAGCCGTAGCAAAAGCTATGACCCTTAACCCTCTATAGACCCAATCCCGAATTCCAGGCGGGCGAAGCGGCGGGCAGAAAGCTAGTATTAAATAAATATAATATTTGATGCATAGTTGTTTTTCTAAAAACATACATTTAGTTATTCTTCAAATAAATGTATTTTTGAGTTCTGTATATTATTAAAAATTGAAAAGCATTTAATTGCACTGTATAATACAGTATATAATATAACAAGAATAATGATTAGATAATTAATAATATACGAGTTTATAGTTCACGTAAAAAGTAAAACACCACACATATAATATAAAAGTAACAAGTAACAAATTCCATACGAATGCGAAGATTGCGAAGCTGCAAATATTAACTGTTGTTACTTAGATAAAGCAATTAAGATCATACACAATATTTATACAAAAAGTAACTATACAAAACAAATTTACCGAATACTTTCAATAAAGATGATGTTAGTTAAAAGAAATACCTTTTCTATTTCTCCTCGTGAGTTCACATAAGAGCTTTCTCTATATTATCGTGAAAAACGACTGTTGAAATCAGCACACGTAGTAAGTTCAGCTAACTATTTCTATGCTAACTTTAAAGATAGCAAACTAACTATAACTATATTAAATAATTCATCTAGGAAGCTTAAAAAAAAACTTAGCTAATATAAACATAATGATGACTGGAATAACGCTTGGTGTTGATTTGAAGATATTACATTCTAAAGTGTAAATATTTGTTTTCCCGTATAAATTGTAAACACATATGTACATTGTATGATAACGACATAATTTATTGTAAATTTGTTATTATTTTTGATAAAACTGATAAGGTTTTTGCGCCCATTCCTCTTATCATCTAAAAAATACGTCCTGAATGGGTGGTAGGGAAAAAAAATTGGACGTTCAATAGAGCTTTCTATAAAGGTTAATTTTGATTTTGATTTTAGAATAATGAATGCAGCTTAATAATCATTATCATCTTGGACAAGTTAAGCGCTCATCATCACAGCCTATATAGGAACTCACTGTGGAGCATGAGCCTTGTCTAAATATGTCTGAGTAGGTTACGCAACGTATCCTCACTGTCTACTGTTTTGGCAGCATATTATGGGTATGTAGAATCTAACCTTAGATATGGCATTCTAATATGGGGCAATTCTTCTTATAAAAACAAATTATTCATAGCACAAAAGAAATGCCTGAGAGCTATGTGTGGTAAGCCACCATATGAATCATGTAGACCATTGTTTAAGTCATTGGATCTGCTGACACTTACGGACTTATATATACTCGAATGCGCTTGGTTTGTAAAGAACAATAATAGACTGTTTAAGAAAGCCAGTGATATGTTCCCACGTGGCACACGAAACAGAGATAGGTTAGTGTATGAACATTTCCCAAAATTAGCTTTTTATAAAAATCAAGGCCCTGCTATGTGTGTTAAAATATATAATGCTTTACCTGCTAATTTAAAAAAATTGTCATTATTTGAATTCAGGACGCAACTACTTATATGGTTAAAATCAAATAATTTTTACACCTTAAACGATTTTTTTAAATGTAAGTAATTTTTCTTATTAGTAGAAATATGTTTGCATGCTATTTATTGGCAAAATGTGCTGGACTAGTTGTATTATAAATCACCTAAATCAAATGTAACCATGTTTTTCAGCAAATAAAGATATTGATATTGATATTGTTAGAGCGATTAGGCCTTAGTGAACCATACTGGCCCAGTGCGGATTGTATGACTTGACACCTTGACACCTTTGAATTTTTTCGCAACTGTATACACAATGATTTCTTTCGCCGTAGGAGCGTCAGTTGTACATATGAAAGAAAAACAAAAAACGCGTTGGTACCTTCAGGATCGACCCTGGATCTCCCGAATCATTTGATTCGTAGAACATTGTCAAGACCATATTATCACCGACGCACTAGTTAAACCCTAGAATCACTTAAAAGGGTTTTTTCACTTATTTTAAATAGGTTGTGTTATTAAAATTAAGTTACGCAAGCAAAGTACGCAAAAAAATATGTTTCTATAATTCTCCAAATTTGTTTCTATTTTTGAGACTAACTGGCCGTATTGTCATTTAACAGTTAAATGGAATAATTTTGTTAATAGTAAGGATTCTGTGTAATTTGGTATTCACATTGAGTTCAATTACATGTCGTATAATAAATTGTATGACAGGAAGTATTAAAATCTTTCGGGTTGTAGTCTGAAAACTAGAAATTTTTAATGCTTCTGGCATAAATATTTCTTAACTATATAAACACATTTTAAAAAGTAATTTAAATATATGGACAGCTGGAAAGTCGTGAATGCGTCCTGTTATTATCACAAAATAATTATCTATTGCATTTTTTGTTAAATCATGAAGAAGGTCATCTAACAGACATGACTGTATTTTTTATAATTGATATTTCAAGTAGACATATTTTATTTAAGTAACTTGTATCTTTAATAAGACTTTATATCGTAATCGCCCTTGGAAAAATATTTTTTTCCTCTGCATTATTTAAAAATATTGGCTCTGTCATAAAAAGCTTTAAAAGCTCGTCAATGTTTAAATAATGCTTACGTTGGATTTGGGCCGCTGCCATTGGGTACATCTACATTTTTGTTTAATTGTCATAAAGATCTAAATAACTTTATTATGAAAAAAATGTTACATGTCAAACTATCCTTCTTACAAGCACAACAATTATATACAATAATATAAATTAACATTTCTAAAGAACTTACTTTTTTGTATAGTTGCATTTGACAGCCACAACGATCAGCAGGAAGTTGGCAACCAGCGAGAACAAGATGATTGGCACGTACAAAGTTATCAGCACATTTTCTGGCTGAAAAAATATGTCCAGGTCACCGCCGAAATGAAAAGTAGTGTTCAGCGCACCGCTAAGATTAAGGTTCGTGAAAGCGCTGAAAGATTCCAGTGTCAAATTAGGCGGCATTTTTGCACGTTCACAATAATACTTATTTGTGAAATTCGCTTTTCAAATGTAACAATACACCAAATATATTACAGATAGTTTTAAATTTATCTATTGACCATTTCACAACTTTATATACACCGTAAAAAAACTTTTAAGAATCAGAACACACACGACAGTTACAAAACACAAAACTACAAGAACTAGCACAAAATTTCATTAGGCATAAACACAGATATTTTATTCTATTTAGATAAGAATGTACACTAAAAACTGTAAGGTGAATTATAATCACAGAAAACGCGTTGACCCAAAACTTCACTTTTACACGAAGTTTGGCAGAGGCTGCAAGCGTGCGGCGGACCGAAAGCTCTCTGTACTACTGGCTCGTGACTCGCCTCTACGCCCTTCGAATATGGTCACTGGAAATTTTCTCAGCTATCACCAAGGAAATTTTGGATACAATAAGTTACATTATTTTTCACTCAAGTATTATCTCCTAATGCACACCTAATATATAAAACTATTTTACTATCTATTTGCATTTCATAATTATTTTGTTACAAAAAATGGTAAATTATTGTTTCTTGACAACTCAGTGTAAAACAAAACGTTATTATGAAACTCTTTAACTATTATTATATAGGAAATAATGTAAGTAATATGCAATGACTTGAGACTAATTTATTATAGTTAAACAAATAATGAATGAAATTATTAATTGACAAGTACCTGGGAAATCTCAGTATTAAAATCAAATATCACATTTTATATTTACTTATAGATATAAGTTGTATATAATTGTATTATTTTATTTGTATAATGACGAAAATTAATTAGTAAAAACACAATTTTAGTGCAAGTAGAAAACTAACAAAACTGAGCTTTGATTTGGTAAATATATAGGTAATAGGAAATTTTGGAAGATGCTGTTTACTGATCATGGACCGGTATGGTCTGCAATGGTTTATTCTCCTTGTCTTAGATCAGAGGTTCCTAAACTTTTTCGTGTCGTAGACCCTTTGCTATGTTTTACGGTTTTGGGTAGACCCCCTATTTTACTGATATTAAATGCCTATATCCTATAACATACAAAATTTTATAAGCATATATAATATTTTTTTCAGTACATAGGTACTTTTATAAATAATGTATATGTGTTTATATTAGAAGAAAGTATAACATAAGTAAATAGATTTTTTTTATTGCCCTACGTGGCAGACGAGCAAGCGGCACACCTGATGTTAAAAACGTTAACCACAACTCATGGACTAGCAATCCCAGGGGTGGACACAGCTAAGGCAGACCCTGCATTGCACCGGCCGCTGTCAGTCGGCGATCCCCGGATGCCCCGGGGATCGACGGCCTCACCACTCCATCGGGGAGGCGAGCGAGCGGCTCACCTCTGGTGAGCCGATGTCGATAGGGTCGTGGCGTCATTCTCACGGCATCCCACGGCCCTGTCCCACCGCGGGTAGTTCTCCTCGGCGCGTCTGGCGGCGATGTCGGATGCGCCGTCGATCGAGCGCTCGCGGCGGGCGTCAGTGGAGGAGCATCGCTGAGGTTTTTAGTGGGTAGGCCTACCCCCTTCTGGGGAGGAGAGCCCCACATAATTCTGCGCTTTTCCCGGGGTGCAGGATATGCAATTCAATGCATTTTCCTCAGCGATAACAAAAAAAGGGCTAAGCCGCTGCCTAAGCTACTATAAGTGTATGTTGAGGTCCATTATTATGAACCCGCATTTTCATTTCATGGACCCCCAAATTATTTTTCGTTGACTTAGACCCCTTGCAGGTTGTCATAGTCCCCTAGGGGTCGATTTAGATCACTTTGGGAGCTTCGTCATCCTCTCGACACGACGATCTTCGTTTGGTGTATTTTTCAAAAATTGCGTTCTTGTCCACGGTCACCAATTATGTTTAGACTTTAATTTCGCCATTAAAACACGTAAACAAAACACATGTATAATTTATATGTATGCTCATACATGCATGATTATGGTCATTTTAATGATATTTTTTTGCTACAAATTCTTTATCATAGTTTAAATAATAATTCTCAGTCTGACCCTTGGTTAAATTTTGTTTTACAAAAAGCGTAGACATGCTTCCATATCAGTATTTGCTGTTGAGTCTTAAATTTAAAAATGATACACACCTGCCCAACTGAATAAAACTAACTTTACGCTGGCGGCTTTTCCCGTGTTATATTGGATTTTCCAAAATGAATGATTAATTTCCGGCGGTAATAATTATCTCATGTTCTTTTGAGTCTTTGACAAAACCAGCTTTCCCGTAGTAAAAATTTCTCTATATTCTTTTAAAAAGTTCTCTGTAACGAACGAGTCTGTCGACGAACTTGGTAGTTAAGTGGTTGGTACACCGGTTTCAGGCGCTATTTCTGAGGTCTCGGGTTCAAATCCCAATGGGGGCAGAAGTTTGTGGGATGATTGTGAGCATTTGTACTTTAGCATGGTGGTAAATATATACTTATATCAAATATATTTATATATGTATGCTATATGTATGTTACTCTAGATCTCGGAACACAAGCCTTACAACGCTTTCTTTGGGCTAGGCTAATTAGTGTGAAACTTTCTTCAAAATCGGTTTAGTAGTTTCCAAGTCTATTTAAATAAAACTGCCATTCTATATTTTACCCTGGTCAGTTTAATTTTTTTACAAACTTTGAGTAATCTATTTATTTATACCTAATCAGAAGTTCTTACACAAATTACGTACTTATCGTACAAACTATGATCCCCTATTTCAACATCTTTCAACCCTTTTTCGCATCAAAATGTAGCTCATATGTAGTCTCTTAGACTATCTGTGTACCAAATTTCGGTATAGTAGATTTTGTGTCAAAGTGCGACAAACATACAGACAAATTTACTTTACATTTATAATAATAGTAAATATTTCTCTTCAAATCTCAAAAAATGGATTGCTTTCAACATACGGCTTTTGTCAATGAACGCAGTTATACATATGGAAGACTAGTAATTTATTATAGTTCTGCAAAACTTGGATAATAAATAATAAAAATGTCGGGTACAAGTTTTATAAGCAGTCAATTAAAGGCGGATTTAAAACCTTTGCGGTTTCTCCATTTCCATCTATCAATCTTGCTTAATGTCAGCTATTATAGTTAGCAGCTAAAATAGCTAACTTGAGTTGCTTTATTCTTTCCACTATTATAATAACGATAGAAGTTTTTAAATTGTTATTAAGATGGTTAATACGAAGTTCCTATTTGATTTATTTTATACCGGGTGTCCAAAAAGTCATGGATTACTATTTACCTACGATGGGCCACATTGGGATCTACCAATCAAAAAAAGACCACAGTAAAAGTCCGTCAGGTTTCCGAGTTTTTAATGTTTAATGAAATTTTGCAAAATCTCTACCTTATTATATTAAATTATATTATATTTCTACGAATGAAAACTTCTTCGAGTACAGTTTTTTTTTTATTTTAATCTCGAATCATTCTACTATCGATTGAATACTTATAAACTCTTGTTATAACCAATTTAATCCAAAACGATCATTTTTCGCAAATGTATGAAATAAAGTTGTAATAGCAAAACATGTTTATTTGTAGGTGTGTGGATGTAAATAACAACATAACAATATATAAATAAAATAAATTATATTGTTATCAACTACAGCAGGTGTTCAAAATGGCGTTCAGTAGGTAAAATGTAATCCATGACTTTTTGGACACACTGTACACACCACACACCCTCACTCGGTGATTTATCATATCTGATTCTTTCATACAATCAAAACACATACATAGACATGCAAATTTATTATTAATTCTCAGAATAGGTAGTTTAATTTTATGTACTTGCGATTTTGTGACATTAATATGGATATGCCCGTATTTCATCTTTTAGCTTATTGTTGTAATAATAAGTTGTAAACATAAAATTTTACAATTAAATCGCAAAGCAACGAATAGCAAATAAGTTACGCTTACATTGACTTTCTTCCTGCAAGTAGGTACATAAAATTAAACTACCTATTCCGAGCACTACTTATTATAATGACATCTGCTGTGTTTTTCTTTTCTACTTTTTTTTAAACATTTTATCTTGAAACCTTGAAAATATTGGAAATCTTTTTGCTTAATTAACATTACCGTAGTGCTATACTGCGCGAGTCAAGATACAGGCGTTTGTCTAGTTTGAGTTCCACTAGTACGTAAAGGGGTGATAACGCCTGAGTTTAATATTCAATCCTAATCCATTTTTAAGTATCCAGGATCGCAAAATCAACACTAATTTGGGTTTAAGTGTATCAATAACATCTCCACACATAAGCAATAATATCTTTAGGTGCAAATCATGCATGGGAGGTCTGATCGCAGATTACAGATTGACTTCTGTTCGAACATGATAATTCGTGTGTAGTCATATTCTATCTCGCCAATTTTGACGTACTTGTAACAGGAACGCTGTCCAACCTTAAGATTTTCTGCCTATTTTTTTATTACTCCATGACTCAAATTGAAATTGAAAAAATTACTAGTCACGCTTTGATAGTGTTCCTGGAAAGGCATCATTGTCGACTATCAAGAATTATAATTATACAATACCAAACTTTTGAAAAATATCTTAAATAATTACCAGGCTAAATTCTATAAAATTACGAATATCGAAATAACATAATATGAGAACAACTTTTGAATTGATATTATGATCGGCCATCTCCCGACCCCGCTCGGCGGCCTCCTTCTGGAGCATCATTGCTTGCAGCTGCGCGCGCAGATCCGTAATTCGAGCTGCGCACGCCAGGCCACCACAATCCGTCGGTGCCACTCCCGCTTAGGCACTTCGTGCGCGGGTTCCAGGGTGCTCCCCCCATCGCCCCCCCGGCCGACACGCCGCGACGCATACGTCGCCGCGTACATGTCGGCCAGGATGTCGAATGGGGGGGAGCGTCCCAGAACCGTCGCCGCCTCGTACGAGATTGTACGGTAGCCTCGTACGATCCGTATGGCCATTATCCGCTGCAGGCTCCCTAATTGAAGCAATCTCAGGGTCTTGTGTTGACTTAACTCCATTAGGCTGCCAGCAATCCATCAAACCTGGTAATTCTGACGCAATAACGGGTCTGATCACTTCTCATAAAAGTAATCTACAGTTACCGGCATCTCAGCTCAATATATGTATGTACATAAAATCTAAATCATGCCACGAAGATGATCAAACGACGCATCTAACTCGACTAGGTAGCATTCGAATAATTACGCGGTATATTCTCGGCCCACCTACTGCAATCAAAATCAAAGTTATTCAAACATGACTTTATACAAAGTTGTTTTGAATCGCCCAAATTTTTTTCCTACAACCCATTTAGGACGTATTTTGTAGCTGATAAGAAGAATGGGCTTAAGAAACTTATCAGCTTTATCAAAAGCAATAACAACATTTACAATAAATTATGTCATTATCTTACAATGTACATATGTGTTTACAATTTATACGAGAAAACAAATATTTACACTCTCGAATGTAATATATTCAAATCAACACCAGGCATTGGCATAATTTAAATAATCATTAACTTTGTAATAGCGTATTAGCGTATTTTTAACATGTACCTTGAACTTATGAAGAGGCAATGTCTCAAGAATAAAGTATTCAATCCGTGCGTTGCCAATGATGACTTATGCAACTGAAACCTGGTCATTCACAACGAACAGTAGGCTCAAAGTCACCCAAAGAGAGGGTAATGCTCCGAGTTTCTTTGTGCGATTGTATCAGGAAACTATGAAATACGCAAAAGATCCAGGTCACGAGGGTCCATTTAAACATATTTTCAGCACCTTTTAACATTATCAATTTCATTTCACTTTCATTCCATTTCTTTCTAATTTACCATGCATACAGGTAACCATGGTTTGTAAGTCATAGCACCGACGGTTATGCACCGCCCACCGGGGGGAGGGCGGGCGCTTTAGTTCAAAACCGATAAGGTCCCAGGCCTTCTGCCTGATCAAAGGCTTTAAGGCCACCCGCCGTAAACCGGGCGCGGGTAGTATCTGGTGGTCTGGAGCACGAAGGGACTATTATCTTAATAGTCCCTTCGTTCGACTATAATAGTAGAGTAGTTCACTACCATCCGCCGTGGAAAAAAAAAGCGCTGACGGTACCAAAATTATTTGATCGTCAGCACATATGAGGAATATCATTGTTAACTCATTCATTCCCAATCTTGTCATGATTTTTCGATCCTATTAAACAGTCATTTTTTTTCTCGCAGGAGAGAGAGGCTGAGAATCCTCACGAGGAGCACGAAACATCTCCAGAATACCACCGCAACGGCAATTGTCACGGTGATTTTCTCGAACTCTACATCGGCCAGAACGGTCTGACCAACGTGACCTACTGACTAAACAGCCTAATGCCTAAGTTCTAAGAACTGTCTAGGCTTTGAGAGCGACCGCGTCGGGAGAAGAGACGATGCAACGCTGACCCATAAAAGGATGTCACACACATGAACAGACTATTAATATAAATTTTACACTTATACTGAACAAATGCCATTGTTTGGTCGCTTACAAATTATGTTCTAAATTAATTTATCTTTACCAACTTTTGTATGCACACGTGCCACATATTATATAAGTTATTTTCTGTACTGGATTGTGCTCATGTATATTGGAAGGTAGGGCAAATTGTATGGGCTTTTATAAAGAAAATTACTGACATGTCTAAACATTCCTGTTTTCTACAATTTAAATATTTAGCAGAACCTTATAATATTAAGATGAAAGTTTTACAATCAAAACTTGATAGATCTAGATTCTAGAATATTCCAAATAATTTTGAAACCGGAGCTTCTAAGTTGAATAAGAAAAAAATTGAATAAGAAAATTCGACGCTACATGATATCGCCACCCTACGATTTTCTACGAATTCATGGAGAATCTCGACCCTAATGCGGACAGAAGCTTCCTTTTAACTGATTTCTGAATATCATGTTTATTTACGGATTTCGTATATGAAAACGATTGCACAAAGTTCCTGTCTTTTTGTCTGTAACAGCTGATTTCACAGTACGACTTTTTTATACCGCTGTGGTGGCAGACAACGTTCGTTGGACATATTAATTTATATGAGTTTAACACAGAAACATATAATAATACAATTATTTATTGCACAACTCAAGTTTGATAGGTATATGTGCAAGGGCGGACTTAGCTAGTAAAGCGATCTTTTCCAGCCAAACTACAACCAAGATGTTACAATTACATAGGATATTTGTACAAAAAAAACTATTAATTGTAATATACATACAAATAAACACATATCAATACATAGTATAAAACAAAGTCGCTTTCGCTGTATGTCCGTATGTATGCTTAGATCTTTAAAACTACGCAACGGATTTTGACGCGGTATATAATAAATGCATAATATAGTAGAGAAACACTGATAAATTTAAAGGTTTCTAATGTGATGTCGTAAATAAGCAAGTTTTATTGCGCTTATATTGCAAAAACGCTGGCTGAACCCTACGATATAGACCAAAATAATGTACTATAGTATTGTCCACTTTAAAAAGTTCAACAAACATTGCACCCGTGCGAAGCCGGGGCGGGTCGCTAGTTATTAATAAACTTTAAGAATAATCCCCATAAGAGCGGGCAATGTGATTATAAACAATCAATTTATCACATTGCTCGGGCATTATGAATAATGGCCAATGCTTATTGGGCAGAGTGATGCATGTTTAATACTTTCATACGAATATTTAGTTAGATAGACCGAGTATCACAAGTAATGAAATCAATTATCGGGTAGATTTATAATAAAAATATGATTTAAAGTTTAGTGTTTTTTTCAAAATTTTAAATAATCCGACTTCGGTTTTACTTCGATCACTTTACAAAGGGCCACAAAAAATGGTATAATAGTTTCCGGCGCTAGAAAACGTAACAATTTCAAATTTAAAAAACTACATAACCACATCGAATTTATGTCACAGCTGTGGTCATTGCACTTGAAATTAACTCTAACATTTTAACTCAGTAATCAAATTAGTCTCAGTATCTGAATTAGAAAAAAATGCTCTCTAGTTTTCAGCAGGTACTTCAAACAAAACATGCTGTGATGGCGTTTTGAGTTACATAGTTTTTTTCCTTTGCTACAGCTACATTTGTCAGATGTACAACCACCTTTACAGCCACAGCTACTATAACCTTGCTCTCCGCATTAAGAATACATTTTACAGGACTCTCTCAGCTAAATGTCTGTATCTTGGACATCTTCAGGTGAAAGAAATTTTTCTTTGCCCACTGTAAACTGATTTCTTGAATACAGTTGGTTTAGAACACCTTGTTTTGTTCCCAGTTTGTATAAATCAGAGGGTGTTACTTCAATAACGGCAGCAAGTATATTTTTTCCATCATTATGAGTATAGTGAAGAATATAACAGAACAACACAATTGAATAGAATAGAATAGAATAGAGTAGAGTAGAGTAGAGCAGAGCAGAACAGAGCAGAGAAGAGCAGAATGGAATGAAATAGAATCGAATGGAATAGAATGGAACATACCTGAACAGAATCGAACACAACAGAACAGAACAGAAAAGAATAGTGAAGAATAGAACAGAACAACACAGAATGGAATATGTTTCGGTCTCTGACGTTTCGGTCTCGTTGTCCGGCCCCGCATCGCAGCGCACCACGTAAAATTTACCTATTAATCACATTGCCCGATCATCATGTAGCCATATTCATAATGCCCGGGCAATGTGATAAATAGGTGAGTTTAGATTGTATTTAATCACTCGGCCCTATATGGCAGGGCATTATTCATACTGCCCGAGCATTATGAATACTGCCCATATTAATCACTTGGCCCATAACATATACACATACAATATGATTATGTGCAAAAAGTCGTTTACGACAAGCTATATAGGTGTGATCCTTGCATTGCGCTTAAAAGAAGCAATGGACTCATACAGATAACTATAACGGGCCAGTTAGATTGCAATCCTATGGACCTGCGATCCAGAATCCAGACAAACGATCGGCTGTGTTATTTACGATGTCGCATCAAATAGCAAATTGCAACGAGCGCAGTAAATGTCGGGATTTATTGTGTAGGGGTGAGGTTTTACGGTTTATGTCCTATTTATTTATTTTATTGAGATAATTGGTTTCTTTTTCGTTTTTTTTTTCTCAAGTGAAATATATTCTTACGAACCCTCTCTAAACTATAACTAAAATCTAGATATCCTAACTTAAATACAGTAGATTTGTGCCTCTAATTGCGACAATATATATATATATATATATATATATATATATATATATATAATATATATATATATATATATATATATATATTATATATATATATATATATATATATTATATATATATATATATATATATTCTTATCTCAAAAACAATATTCTTCTATAAGATTTTATTATAGAACCAATTTTTCAAAAACAGAATTTAAAACACGAATAACTATAAAAATAACCGGCACAGCAAGTTATCCTCAAATCTACATACATGTGACAGTTGTTTATTATAAATGAGTCTCATCATAGAGGGAATAGACATTTGCGCAGCTCGAATTACGGATCTGTGCGCGCCAGCGGGCCGTCGGTGCCGTACTCCCGCACCTCGAAGCTTGGCTCCACGGGAAGGAGGAGGTCACCTACCGATTGACTCAGATACTTACCGGGCACGGCTGCTTCGGTGAGTATCTGTGTCGAATAGGACGGGAGGGATCGACACATTGTCACCACTGCGCATCCGATCTTGACTCGGCCCAGCACACGCTGGCGGAGTGCCCCGCGTGGGCCTCCGAGCGCCGAGTCTTGGTCGCAGATATCGGGCGAGATCTGTCTCCGCCGGCATTGATTGCGGCAATGCTGGCGGACGAGGGAGGTTGGAGGGCTGTGGCCTCCTTCTGTGAAGCAGTGATGCTCCAGAAGGAGGCCGCCGAGCGGGGTCGGGAGATGGCCGATCCCGCTCGAAGAAGGCGGCGCCGGGCTCGGTAGCACAGCTGCGGCGCCGCCGCGGGTCGCCGGTGGGCGCGAGGAAGTCGCGACTGCTACGGCGACCCGGGATGGACCACACCCCTTCCGTGGCCGGGGGGCGTCGTCGGTGGAGGAGACCGGGGGAGGTAGTAGCCTCCCCGAGGAGGGCTCCCCTCTAGGCAGGGGAGCGGAGGCTGGGGGTTCCTGGAAGTTGCTTGATGTTCCCGGGGCCCCCTACATGCCTGAGGAAGGCCATCCCTGAGGTTTTTAGTGGGTAGGCCTCCCCCTTCTGGGGAGGAGATCCCCACATAACCGCCGGCTCGCCACAGCCGGGGTATGCAATTTAATGCATTTTCCTCAGGGGAAAAAAAAAAAAAAAAAAAAGAGGGAATAGACATTAAGCAAAGCGATTCGATTGTCGATTTAGGTACAAAATCACCGCACAGATAATAATCGATTGATTTCTATAATTTGTCCCTACCCTATAATCATGGCAGATTATGTCAATTTGCTGTGAAACGAAAGTTTATTACTGATTTATTTCAGAAAATTATTCCCAAAGGAATGTTAAATAAGCAGAAAAGACAAAATAATTAAAATATTATTGTTCAATTTTTGGTAAGAAAATCATTGAGACACAGTTTCTACAAAAGGTACTGGAATGGGCAATCTCCTTTCAACTTGACGCGTTGCTTACAAACATACTTTGTTTTAGTACTAATGACGTCATACCGAGAAAATCATGGCGGTCGGTGTTTTCGGTCACGTGATATACAGATAATAAAACTTCGATTTTAGTTAGAAATATAAAATTAATCTTACGTTTTTATGAAAAAGTAATATAATTTTTGCATTGCTCAGTACAAAAACTATATAAATAAAATTATTTCACATTTTTATGTTATAACTTGAAAATAGGCTATTAAAACGATTCCCGTCGACTGGAAGTCGGCTAGGTTGGTGCTCCTCAGGAAGGAGGGAGGGACCGGCGACGTTCCATCTTCGTTTCGTCCGATCTGCTTGCTGAACGAGGCGGGGAAACTCTTCGAGAGGGTTATCTCCGCTCGTATCGGCGAGCACCTGTCGCGCGCGGGTCCCGACCTATCGGACTGCCAATTTGGATTCCGGCGGGGGCGATCAACGCTGGACGCCGTCCAGCGTGTTCGTTCCCTGTCGGAGTCCGCAGTCCGATCGGGGGGGTGGCGTTGGCGGTGTCGTTAGACATCGTCAACGCCTTCGGTACCCTCCCCTGGCAGGCCATTAGGGAGGCGCTCGTATACCACGAGCTGCCTCCCTACCTGCGGGCCGTGGTCGGGGACTATCTGCGCGACAGGACGATCGGCGTGATGGGACGGAACGGGATGACAACGTCGAGGAGGGTCGAATGCGGCGTTCCGCAGGGGTCGGTGTTGGGACCCCTGCTATGGAACCTCGCATACGACGCGGTCCTTCGCACCAGCCTTCCTCGCGGCGTGAGTGTCGTCTGCTACGCTGACGACACTCTCGTCGTGACGACTGGGGCCGACTTCGGGACGGTGCTCAGGCTTGCCGAGCTTGGGGTGGCATGTGTCGTGCGGGCGATCCGCCGGCTGGGTTTAGAAATAGCGCCTCACAAAACCGAGGCGCTATGGTTCCACGGCCTTCCGAGGCGCCGGGACCACCCAACTGCCAGATCCGGGTGGGTGACGCGGTGGTCCCGGTGGGGCCGTACATCAAGTACCTGGGCCTCACCCTGGACCTACGAGGAGCATTTCGTGCGATTGATCCCCGAGCCAAAAGGCTGGCGGGCGCATTGCATCGCCTGCTGCCCAATCTGGGGGGACCGAGGGATGGAGTTCGCCGCCTGTACGAGGGCGTCGTGCGATCCGCGGCCATGTATGGGGCTCCCGTGTGGTCGCAAGACTGCGCGAGGTCCCCCCGCTGCAGAGCTCTGCTACGGAGCCTGCAGCGGATAATGGCCATACGGATCGTGCGAGGCTACCGTATAATCTCGTACGAGGCGGCGACGGTTCTGGAACGCTCCCCCCCATTCGACATCCTGGTCGACATGTACGGCGACGTATGCGTCGCGGCGTGTCGGCCGGGGGGCGATGGGGGGAGCGCCCTGGAACCCGCGCACGAAGTGCCTAAGCGGGAGTGGCACCGACGGATTGTGGCGGCCTGGCGTGCGCAGCTCGAATTACGGATCTGCGCGCGCCAGCGGGCCGTCGGTGCCGTACTCCCGCACCTCGAAGCTTGGCTCCACGGGAAGGAGGAGGTCACCTACCGATTGACTCAGATACTCACCGGGCACGGCTGCTTCGGTGAGTATCTGTGTCGAATAGGACGGGAGGGATCGACACATTGTCACCACTGCGCATCCGACCTCGACTCGGCCCAGCATACGCTGGCGGAGTGCCCCGCGTGGGCCTCCGAGCGCCGAGTCTTGGTCGCAGAGATCGGGCGAGATCTGTCTCCGCCAGCATTGATTGCGGCAATGCTGGCGGACGAGGGAGGTAGGAGGGCTGTGGCCTCCTTCTGTGAGGCAGTGATGCTCCAGAAGGAGGCCGCCGAGCGGGGTCGGGAGATGGCCGATCCCGCTCGAAGAAGGCGGCGCCGGGCTCGGTAGCACAGCTGCGGCGCCGCCGCGGGTCGCCGGCGGGCGCGAGTAATTCGCGACTGCTACGGCGACCCGGGATGGACCACGCCCCTTCCGTGGCCGGGGGGCGTCGTCGGTGGAGGAGACCGGGGGAGGTAGTAAGCCTCCCCCGAGGAGGGCTCCCCTGTGTCGACGGGGGAGCGGAGGCTGGGGGTTCCCGGAAGAAGCTTTCTGTTCCGGGGGCTCCCTACATGCCTGAGGAAGGCCATCCCTGAGGTTTTTAGTGGGTAGGCCTCCCCCTTCTGGGGAGGAGAGCCCCACATAACCCCGGCTCGCCACAGCCGGGGTATGCAATTTAATGCATTTTCCTCAGGGAAACAAAAAAAAAAAAAAAAAAAAAAAAAAAAAAAAAAAAAAAAAAAAAAAAGGCTATTAAAACGATATAACTCGAACAGCGAACTCCCAACGTCGAGTTGTGCGTAGACTGTGTGCATTTTTTTTCTTACGGGGGATGGTAGTGAATCTTCATAAAGAGTGCGCTACTATTGTAGTCGTCTTAATAACCCCTTGGTGCTCGGACGATGTTACACCGGATACCACCCGCGCCCGGTATACGACGAGTGGTTATGTTGGACTCTAGCAGAAAATTCGCCTACCAACTAAACACTACCTAAAGCCTTTGGTCGGCAGAAGGCCTGGGACCTTTTCGGCTTTGAACTAGCGCCCGCCCTCCAGAGGCGTGGGCGGCAATAGTTTGAATGTTAGGCCAGGAACTTATGTACGGATGTTAGCCATTACAAGTGCAAGTGCGATTAAAGTAAATATATTATAATGTTAACCAGCAAGTACAAAAATCTTAATGAAATTGTAACGGTCATATCACCTCAAGGTAGTACTTTGTAGTGATTAAAGGCACCGGAGCTTTTGAGGTAAATGGACGCGCCGCTAAAAGCTTGGACGAACTTGGTAGTAGAGGATGGAGAAAATATATAAAAAAAGTTGACAAATCCTACTACTATTATAAAGGCGAAAGTTTGTAAGTATGGATGTATGGATGTTTGTTACTCTTTCACGTAAAAACTACTGAATGGATTTGAATGAAACTTTACCACAATATAGCTTATACATCAGAATAACACATAGGCTACAATTTTTGAGGTTTCTAATGTGAGGTCGTAAAAAAACATCCACGCGAACGAAGTCGCGGGCAAAAGCTAGTACAAAATAATGAAAGTGAGCATTAGGTCTTCAAGGAAATACCCATGCGCCATAGTCAAAGTCAATTGAGGCTGTGTCTGACAATTTATCATATTCTTATCAAAACGTGAAACTTCATTCTTTTTTAAGTATTCAAATAATTATCGGTGAAGTAATTTCGTTTATGATGACAGTTCTTCGATTACATCAATCGATTTAGTCGAAGGTCGTTCAATGTACTAGGAAAATGTTTATCTCATGAAGCCATAGACTCTATTTTACGGATTCTTAGAATCGATTTAGAGGACTTTTGTCGATTCGTAGTTTTATCTTTGTAATTTTGTAGGAGACTATATTTTCAATACATTTAGTAGAAGCTACCATAACTATAGGGTCACCAAAAATGTCTGGAAAATCCACCAAGAGAGGTGAATACTTGATCGCCACATTCTTGATAATAGTTATTTAGGAATTTATCAAAAGCCTTCCGAGGACGCGAGATATCCGTGTGTGGCAACCTTGATTACAAATGTATTACATGATTTATTAGCTAAATATAGGATTCTGGGACAAAACTATTTTCTCATCAAGTAAGAAGACACCCGTGTTTAGCGATTAAAATATATCTGGGTTGAAATGACGATAATGGTGGTGCTGGTATCGATTAGACCCACTTTCCCAGGAATCAGGAAAAGGATAAGATAATTCTTTTTACATAAATTCATTACTAAAACTGGCATGACACAGTTGATTCCAACTTATATACAGGACTTCATTTAAAATTTACTTCAATCAACAATTCTATGAAGATTTATTTCACATTTTAGTGTGTGTGCCCGCAACGAAAGAGACAGTAGAGTGAATGAAAGAAATTAGATGTAGAAGGCAAGATTTGGTTTTTGCTATTGATAAATGTTTAAGTTTTACCTTTGTTTTTGATGTATGGTGTATGGCTTAAAAAAATAATTTAAAAAATCAAAATCAAAATTAACTTCATTCAAATATGACTTTATAGAAAGCTCTTTTGAATCATCCAAATTTTTTTTCCTACCACCCATTGAGGACGTATTTTTTAGCTGATAAGAAGAATGGGCGCAAGAAACTTATCAGCTTTATCAAAAGTAATAACAACATTTACAATAAATTATATCGTTATCATACAATGTACATATGTGTTTACAATTTATACGGGAAAACAAATATTTACACTTTAGAATGTATCCTCAAATCAACACCAAGCATTGGCATCACTTAAATAATCATTGACTTTGTAATAGCCAAATCTATGTAATATCAATTCTTTGACAACGTTAAAGAATCATAAATGAGTCGATGGATAGAACTTAAGGTTATTTTTTGTTAGTCCGTGATTTAAGATGACTAGATTTCTTGCAAAAAAATACTCTTGATAAGGTGATTTCTCTGATGACGCCATTTCAGACGTGTGTTTTTGACATTACGTATAGCTCCTCTACAACCACTAGACTGAAGTGGTTATTCGCACTGAGGATTTTGTATGATGAATTTACAACTAATGCAATATAATAGGAGGTTTATGATAGTTAAGATGATCAAGGGCGTTTTCAAGGGATCAAGATTAAGTTTGCATGAAAGAATGTATGTTACTTTTTCACGTAAAAACTGCTGAATGGATTCTCATGAAACTTTACAATAATATAGCTTGTACATCAAAATAACACAAGACGATAATTCATGAAGATACTACCTGGTGCCAGCTTTTTCTATTCTTCTGAATAGCACCGAGTTTGATCCGCGATATTTCTCCAGCGGGCTTTGTAATAAAAAATGTTTTTAAAATTGTTGTATTTAATAATTGGACGTTACATTAATAAGGGAAAAACAGTCACTATTTTAACGTTTAAATAAATATTTATACGTTTCATAATAGCCTTTATATAAAAGACCGAGTCGTATATAGGTCGGTTTGTTATCATCACGTCAGTCCAGCCACCACTCATGTCACCAATAAATAATTAGGAAAGGGAACGTGTATAAATACAATTACTTCTGGACGAAATTTAATGTTCTAATTTCTATTATTTTGACAACGCCAAATTCCGAAGCCGTTCCGGAACATCCACAATCAGAGCGACTCAAACATATGTAGCTCCCGAAATAGCCACATTCTCAATATGAATGGTGCAAACTGTGAGTTACTGCCGCTGTGGCCGTGAATGCTGTTCGTAAACAAATAGTTCAAGATTTACCGCTTTGTACAGCTGTCGTACAGAAAGTCACGATCCCATTATTTCATTTTGTCGATATGTTTGAACAAGAGTAGAATGAGTATGGTGTTAGTTTGCAGACTACAGCTTAGCCTTGGTGCAGAAATAATAAATCGTCGATAGCTTAAGCCCATATTCACGGCTCTCTTAACGACTTCCGTCTTGTCTCGATCATACACAAAACGTCAATTCTTCTTTCTTTTGATCATCTCTCATACGTCATCTATTTACTCTACGGTCACTTGTTGTACATTTAACATAACAAAATAGTTATTTTTTTTAATTTTTTTTTTAATAACTCTATCTATAACTAAATTTAAACAAACAAAGAAAGAGATGAAAATATAAATAAAAATATAAATTATTTGGTAACTAGTAATAGTTTCTCTACCGTCACACGACATAACTTGAAGTGCTTCTTGAAGAAGTATTTTAGCATTATGATAAGTACAATTAAACATACATATCTTGGCGTTTAATCTATTATATAGAAAAGGTCCCAGGAATACATAAAAGCTGGCTGGTTTTCGCCCCCGTGGGTTCGAAGATATGATGGGTGGCGAGCATTTTTAAACCAGACTGCCGCTATTTTTAAAGTAGTAATTTTCACTCTTTTCATCAAGGAAAATATTTGTCCTCCTAGACAGAACCTCGCAATGCCTAGATGAGGCTAGTAATTATCTAAGGTCACTCATCCCCAGGGCTAAGTGCAGGCTAACGATTAGGAATGCCCCTAGTGCCGTACCCATGGCACAACAACTGTTGATTGGCAGAAGGGTTCAAGGGTTCATAAACTGCAGGACTTGTTGATGTTGTTTTTGAAGGGAAAATGTTGCTTGTTAGATGGGAGGAAAATGGGTCAGTAGCAGCTTGGAGAGTACGAGGTCTCATACCAAATGTACTCTATCACATTTAACGAGCAGGTAATTGTGTGTAACTACCCCCTGAAGTGTACTTCATTACAATTACAAATGAGTAACTTGCATTATCTTTATTTTATTATATTATTTTTATTTTCATCATTATCTTTATTTTTTACTATATATAATGTGTTTTAAATCAATTTGCGACATATATAGTCGTAACCTGTAAATAACATTTACCTATTAACAATTTTAATAAAACAAACCTTTAATCTTTCTTTAAGATCTAATTCTGAGAATTCCTTACTAATTTAATTTTATAATTTACCAAATAAGATTAAATTTTAAAGCGTAATTGTACAGAATGTTCGTAATTTGATGTTTCTAATAATTTTATGCTAAAAAAATATTTTCAAAGTACAGGATATATAATTGCAATATTAAGCTTATAACTTTTTTTTTTTACTTAACTATCTTTTTTTTAATATTTTTGTCCATCAAACCACTTATAAGAAACATTAGAAAATATGATATAAAATTGGTTTTTACAACCATTCTACCAGGTTCTTTTTCACGGACTCTTGATTGAGAGTTAGTGGAGTTGAAAGCTCTAGTTGCGAAAAGTATTTGACCCCATCCCACGTGTAAAAGCTCCCGTCGATGGTAAATACTTTCTCATGCTAATTACAGAGTCTGTCCTTTGTACGAGTAGTAAACCTAAATAAAGCCCCATGCCCCAAACTCAGCCCTAAAACAGCTCCTTCCCGATCCAGCTGCTCGGCACTTCAGCCCATAACAATCGTTCCTGATAACCGCCAACTACCCAAAGCTGTCTCAAGCAGCATTACGAATATAGAAATCCACTTCCCTGCTTCAGGCCCTAAACCCCTCTTCAAGGAGCCTCACAGATGTCCTAAGCGACAAAATCAATTGCAAACTTACAATCCTCTCATCATTGCTCAATTTATGATCCTTTCATATCGCGCATACACCTATTCAAGAAGGATTTAACAATCCTCTTTCGCTCTCTTGCGTATGTAGGCTTACAGGCTACGATTCATACACCATTTTTCATGTTTTTATTATATATATATATACATAGACAATCAACAGCCTTCCCTCATGACTTTGGCTTCCCGCACCTTTTCAACCGCTTAGCCCCTTTTATTCAGCGGAAAGGGATCGGGAGGAGGACGTCGAGGCGGAGAGAAGCTCTCCGCCGCAGACGGATAGAGGCAGGAGAAGGTGGGCACACGCAAGAGCGGTGCTCGCCTAATAACCCTACCGCGAGGCTGAGGCCCCCACCGGATTCGAACGCGGGACCTCAGAGATGGCGACACCTTGAAACCGGTATACCTGTTCCGATATCTAAGTACCATTGGATATACTTTTAAATTTATCCACATATATCACAGAACAGATAATCGATAACCCTACACTTTGGCCGCACGTAACTTGATCCGAGGTCGGTCGCATTTGGCTTTATGTGGCTGTTCTGATTTTTATGAATAGCTTATTGCGTGCTCGGACCAAATTGGTAGTAAAAGGGTCAAGTGCTAATGAAATAAAACGTGAATCACAGTTGTAAAATAGGTGTGCCGTAACAGATATTAGTTTAAGCAGGAACTAGTCAATGTTTATTGCCAGTGTTATAACTCTTTCTTGTTGTCGAAGCCAATGATATCATATATAAAAAAGAATTGGAATTAAATTAAATTCAATTCAATCCTGTCAAAGATTCCTTAACTTAAACTAGTTATAGCCTATTGTCCTGTCCTATTATGTTAGATTATGCTATGCTATGCTATGCTATGTTATTTTAAACATAACATAACAATGTTATGTTGTTTATTGCATGTCAATCGTAACATAAATAATAAATATAACATATTTCATATACACGTGACACCACACTACTAGGGCATTATATTATTTAGATTATAGTCAAATAAAGTATTGCAATATATCATTTGTCAACAATATAAAAATATCTACATATACAGTGTGGAAAAAAAAGATGGGCCCTGGAGGGGAAGTACCTTAAATCTATATAACAGCTCAATTTACTGAAAGGAAACATTCCTTTGTTTTTAAAAAGAAACATAACTGCATTCACCGAATTTTCAAAAAGCTTAACTGAATCGGGAATCGAACCAACTAAAAAATAAAAAAAAATGCCTTTGCCATTTTATTCTACTAATTGATGCAGTCGATGTCAACATAATTTCATAGGGTCTTAAAAACAAAAAAAAAACATTATGAAATCTAACATTTAATTTACTCCCAAATCAAATCAAATCTTTATTTTTGTTATTGTTGCTCGCGATTCTTGTTGGAATTTAAAAAAGTTTGAATATTGAATGTGACAACTATATATATATATATATATATATATATATATATATATATATATTATATATATATATATATATATATATATATATATATATATATATATATTATATATATATATATATATATATTAGTCTGCTACGCTGACGACACTCTCGTCGTGACGACTGGGGCCGACTTCGGGCCGGTGCTCAGGCTTGCCGAGCTTGGGGTAGCATGTGTCGTGCGGGCGATCCGCCGGCTGGGCTTAGAAATAGCGCCTCACAAAACCGAGGCGCTATGGTTCCACGGCCTTCCGAGGCGCCGGGAACCGCCCAGCTGCCGGATCCGGGTGGGTGACGCGGTGGTCCCGGTGGGGCCGTACATTAAGTACCTGGGCCTCACCCCGGACCGCCGCTGGAGCTTCGAGGAGCATTTCGTGCGGTTGGTCCCCCGAGCCAAAAGGGTGGCGGGCGCATTGCATCGCCTGCTGCCCAATCTCGGGGGACCGAGGGATGGAGTTCGCCGCCTGTACGAGGGCGTCGTGCGATTCGTGGCCATGTATGGGGCTCCCGTGTGGTCGCAAGACTGCGCGAGGTCCCCCCGCTGCAGAGCTCTGCTACGGAGCCTGCAGCGGATAATGGCCATACGGATCGTACGAGGCTACCGTACAATCTCGTACGAGGCGGCGACGGTTCTGGGACGCTCCCCCCCATTCGACATCCTGGCCGATATGTACGCGGCGACGTATGCGTCGCGGCGTGTCGACCGGGGGAGCGATGGGGGGAGCGCCCTGGAACCCGCGCGCGAAGTGCCTAAGCGGGAGTGGCACCGACGGATTGTGGCGGCCTGGCGTGCGCAGCTCGAATTACGGATCTGCGCGCGCCAGCGGGCCGTCGGTGCCGTTCTCCCGCACCTCGAAGCTTGGCTCCACGGGAAGGAGGAGATCACCTACCGATTGACTCAGATACTCACCGGGCACGGCTGCTTCGGTGAGTATCTGTGTCGAATAGGACGGGAGGGATCGACACATTGCCACCACTGTGCATCCGACCTTCACTCGGCCCAGCACACGCTGGCGGAGTGCCCCGCGTGGGCCTCCGAGCGCCGAGTCTTGGTCGCAGAGATCGGGCGAGATCTGTCTCCGCCGGCATTGATTGCGGCAATGCTGGCGGACGAGGGAGGCTGGAGGGCTGTGGCCTCCTTCTGTGAAGCAGTGATGCTCCAAAAGGAGGCTGCCGAGCGGGGTCGGGAGATGGCCGATCCCGCTCGAAGGAGGCGGCGCCGGGCTCAGTAGCACAGCTGCGGTGCCGCCGCGGGTCGCCGGCGGGCGCGAGGAAGTCGCGACCGCTACGGCGACCCGGGATGGACCACGCCCCTTCCGTGGCCGGGGGCGTCGTCGGTGGAGGAGACCGGGGAGGTAGTAAGCCTCCCCGAGGAGGGCTCCCCTGTGTCGACGGGGGAGCGGAGGCTGGGGGTTCCCGGAAGGAGCTTGATGTTCCCGGGGGCTCCCTACATGCCTGAGGAAGGCCATCCCTGAGGTTTTTAGTGGGTAGGCCTCCCCCTTCTGGGGAGGAGAGCCCCACATAGCCGCCGGCTCGCCACAGCCGGGGTATGCAATTTAATGCATTTTAATCAGGGAAACAAAAAAAATTCGACGCCTAGCCGACAAATGACACCGGCGACCGTTCCGGAGTCGTTAAGGTCGAAACAAAGGGTAAGTCGACGCAACTTGAGCGCGCCGTCTAATGGCTCGAACGCTCAAGACCGTCGTGTAGTGGAGGGTGAGAATCTACTCGGTACGTGACGGTACCGGGTATATGTTTGATGGATGTGTAGCTCGGGTCTTCGCGCTCGCCGACGAGCGCGGTGAGTGAGCAAGAAACGTGGGTGTGTGGCGTAAGGGACGACGCGGTTGGTGGCCGGCGGAGGGGATTCGTTTGCGCGAGTGATGGGGCCGGGTGGGTGTCATTTAATTTTCATTTAGTCTTAATTCAATAGAGAGAGAGGGAACATGTCGTTTCTCGTTTCAGTGCTATGTTTGGCTAATACAACGATATGTTTTTCCGCCCCGTACGTTCTGTATGAACTGTATCATTTACAATTTGTTTTGTGAAATATTAAAAGGTATGTATTTGGCTATGAAATGAGATATTAGACAATTATGCAGTAGAGTATTATATATTTTTTATTTATTTTTCAGTATGTTTAATTAATTCTATATATCGGTGCAATTTATATGTACTTACATGTATTAATATGTTATGTATTTATATCTGTTTTTAATGTTCTTTAAATGTATCAACATTTACCTCTTTGTGTCTCTGCATTACCTGAAGGTTAACTGGTAGAAAGTGAACTAATAATTACATATTACATTAATCATTACTTTCTGTATCTGTAATATCAATGTAATATAATAATAAAGAAAAACAACAATGAAGTCATGTTAGTAAATTTTAATACAATTTAAGAACCAGTCTCAATTTGCCCAGAAAAAAAGTTTGTATATAAAAGATTCAACGAACGTAATTTCTTCAGAGCGGATTCTACTTGTGTTGTCGTCCAATTTATTATTTGCCCGTCCTCCTTGGTCGCATTATTTGATTCCAGCTCAGCCTCGCTTGAGGTTTGTAAGTGGACTTTTCAATACAGCCGTTAATAAAATCCAATGAATGTCGAGGATACCTTCGGAACATAATATTTAAATTACTGCGTAGACAACTTCAAGATTCTTTATCTACTTATGTTAAGTTTAATTTAACAATATATATATATATATAAGATTACCATTAGGTTGTACCTCCCTCGCGAGAAATTAATAAGCATTTATTTTATTGTATAGTTCAGAGATTTAAAGTTATGAAATATCCATATTAAAAATGAAATACGCTAGCGCTTAGAAATGTAGCGAACAAGATACTGCAATGGAATATGGGCCAAAAAATGTTTTATGAATAAAAGTAACGAAAATTATTGTGCTGTACAATGTTAATAAATAATTTAATAGTTCTATTATTAATAAGAAGAGTGGATATTATTAATAAGAAGTAGAGAAGTGACGACCGCATCGCCCGCTGGTGGGGCATTTAATGCTCCTTAACTGCCATAAATGCCCCATCGGTCCAGTCAGTCTCCCTCAGGGCAGTTTGTGGCGAGCTGTCGGTGAGTTGCGTCACCGAGGGTACCAATGTGCTTCAGGGGGGCTTATGTCACCCGCCTTTGTCTTGCTTTAACCAGCCGGACAGAATGGAGTCGCAAGAGCAGATGCTCGAAGGGTGGAAGTGTAATAATGTCATAACACCGACGGCGTCTCGATCGCTCGCAGACACACCTCTCTACACCCTTAGCCGTTCACACCAATGTTGCTCTCTTCGCACCAATATTGGTCTGCTTTTTTGGGGGCCCATTTAGTTAGTGGCGAGTCACCATCTGCCATATTTAACTCAATTAGAAGGCTTTGAGAAGACAGGTGACCGAAGTCTCCTTAGTCAGAGACGGGCTGTGCGAATCATTGATGATCCCAATATGACGGATAAATTGGAGTCACTGGAGCAGCGGAGGGACTTTGGAGCCCTTTGTGTGTTCTATCGACTCTTCAACGGGGAGTACTCCGAGGAACTGTTTGACTTGGTACCAGCGGCACCATTCTATCACCGTACCACTGGACGCCGCAACAGATTTCACACTTTCTACGTGGATCCGTTCCCGTCTAGTACGGTGCGTTACCAGCGATCATTTCTTCCACGGACATGAAAGCTGTGTAATGATCTTCCTGTTGCGGTGTTTCCCCTGCGCTATGACATGTCTCTCTTCAAACTAGGCTTAAAAGTAGTAGAGTAATCTAATCTCGGTAGGCAGCGGCTTAGCTGTGTCCACGTCACTTTATTTCACAATTTGGTAATAAGATGCAGAAAATCCTTACTGCGTGCATTGATTGCTTATCCAAAACCAATTTGGGAAAGGTTTGTCTGTGCAATACAGGACCTGATCGTAACCCATAGCTATGGGAAGTATATCCTGAAGCCAAGAACAAAAAACATATGTAGCTTGTCTTCATTATCCAATAACGTTTCCATATATCCTGTACTGGCCAAAACTGAAGCAGTCAAAATATTCCAGTTCTTACTAGCTTTCAAATATGACGTCATAAGTTTGAAAGTACTTAGATACTCTAAACAAACTGCGGCACGTTTTATCGATTTTAAAAAGCTGAAGAACTTCCTAGAGGAATTACGATGGCTGGAGTGATCCGACTACCAACCCTTCAATGCAAAACAGGAGCATATACGTCGAATTGCGGATATTGACCATACGATAAGGAGAAGAGGATTCTATCCTCTTCTCCTTATCGTGAGAGGATTCTATCCTCTTCTCCTTAGACTTCATAGGTGAAAAGTATTCTAATCATTGCCAGTGCTTGACTGTACATCATAACGGAAAGAACTCGATCGAATCACCTGTTCTTAGTTGACATCATATCCTGCTCATGAGATCCTTATAAAATCGGAATCAAACAAGTAGATGAAACTAATTTATCAATATATATTATTAATCAAATAAGTATATATGGTATGCCGATATGTGGCAAGTGACTTCTACTGAGAACATTTTAGTTTCCTTTCTTCCTTCTTTCTCTGTCACTCTGACCTTCGGCCGTTATGCTGGAACGAGAAGATATAAATAAATGTATAATAAGGATGATCATATATTGTTAAAAATGGTCATGCATTGCTTTATTAGGACCACTCTATAGTTACCCGACAGGTCTAATATTTGTAATAAACCTGACATCGTTATGACTGATTCATTATTATCACCGTCCTTCATTATAAGAACGTCATGAAAGCGGAAAAAGACAAGCCCAGTAAATAACTTCACTGGGTCCTTGAGGTTGCTGCCATATGTAATATTGATTCGACGATCATTGTTCCGATATCGCTTCAGTGAACGGAATCGGAAAATATATTAAGTGTTCTCATGTGACGGACGAATTGACACGGCTCGTAATGTCTGGACATTCCTCTCTTCGCAACTCTCATTAGCTTTTGCCTCGCCTGATTGCGGAGGGCACACTAGGTTTAAGATTTTTTTATATTCTTTACTTATTGTAAAAACTTTATAAAAGTGTTTATTAACACAAAGGTATATTTATTTATTTCACTTACCGTAATTATATTTTTAGGCATCAACAATCGATCATGCACGCCATAGATCCAGTCGTGCACAGCAATAGTAGGAGAGAGGAGGACTTATAAAAATAATTTCAGACCGACGATATATTCATTCTCTGCCATACCCGTTACATACAATGTTTAACGTATCTAACATTGTATATTGACGACCTTCATAGTCGAGTGGATAATACACCGGTTTCAAGGTGTCACCATCTCTGGGGTCCCGGGTTCGAATCCCGGTGGGGGCAGATGTCTGTGTGATGAATGCGAGCATTTGTACCTTAGTCATGGTTGTTGCTATATATTTCTATAAAAATATTTATATATGTATAATATATGTATGTCTATCCGTTGCCCTAGATCCCATAGCACAAGTCTTACAGAGCTTATTAGTTTGGGCTAGGCTAATTGGTGTAAGTGTAACTAATATTTATTTATTTATTTATATTTTATTATTTTATCTTTTTCATATATAATTATTGTAGGGTAAATTTACTCTTTATAAAATAAATACAATTATAACACACAATATAATTCAATCATTTTAAATATATAGTTTAGTCATTATAAAACTCAAAACCCCTCTTCATCTATACTAATATTATAAAGAGGAAAGATTTGTTTGTTTGTTTGTTTGTAATGAATAGGCTCCGAAACTACTGAACCGATATCAAAAATTCTTTCACCTTTGGAAAGCTTCATTATCCCCGACTAACATAGGCTTCCTTTTATCCCGGAAAAAACGACAGATCCCACGGGATGCGCAATAAAGGCTTCGCTCAAAAACTACTGCACAGATTTTCATGCGGTTTTCATCAATAGATAGAGTGATTCTTGAGCAAGGTTTTGCGGTATTTTCTCGGAAAAACGGATAGTCCCATGGAAAGCGCGATAAAACCTTCGCGCCATAAACCGACTTCCGCGCATATGTAGCCGTGGGCAAAAGCTATGACCCGTAACCCTCTATAGACCCAATCCCGAAATCCACGCAGGCGAAGCCGCGGGCAGAAAGCTAGTCTTCTAATAAAACTAATATAACAAAGACCAAAACATTCTTCTAATAGAAATATCAAGACAGCCCACATCATTCTTGTAAACACATAAACTTTATTTAAATTTTGACAAATAACTAATCATAGACAAAATTCCAACCTCTTAACAATAATAATTAGTACCTATTACATATGTTTCATTATAAATATTATTATTATCTATGATTATTATTTAATATATGAATTATGAATTTAATTTAAAGATAGTAAATTAAATTACTGTTGGCGACGACTGCACTGCTACCCTGGTAAATAAGGAGCAGGATATAGTTTTGTGGAAGCGGCCTTCTTGGTTCCTGATAGTTTTTTACGGCAAATATAGTAGTCATGACAGTCTTGGATGTTCTGTCAGGATCAGAGAAGACTGATTCAAAACTCTGTAAGAACATATATGTAAATAGATTAGTAACAATAGTTAAAGTAAATCAGTCGTAATACTTACTCATATAAAACTTTAATATTATATTACATGCTGTATTGTAAAATGTTTAAATAAATACCTACCTCCAGTAGCGGTAGTACGCGAACAGCTAACGAGTTAGTTGTGATAAGACTTTGACCGCAACCGCACGCTCGCTACTGTAATTTCTTGAAACACAGTACGAGATATTCGCTTTTTACTATCCCCTCGCTTACAATGACCTTAAATGATCTAAGTTATATTTGAGTAACTAAACTACATGTCTATGTAAGTATTAAGTAAGTCACCTGGTAGTACGAAGAAATGGAGTTCAAATACGAATATAGCTAGAACAAGAGAATTACCGGCCGCGCTGGCCAACTCCAATTTGGCAACATACAAGAAGCTTTTATCAAGCTATATTTCCTATTCTTTACCTGAAAATATAAGTCTGAAAGTCTTTAAATACTTAGCGTGAACTATTAATTATTAGGTATCAAGTATTAATTGTTTGGGAGTACTCGACGGACACAAATGAAAGCAGAGCTTGGTTCTGGTAAAAGGTTTATTCCTATCTGGACTGCAGAAAATTATATTAAAGTAAAACACGACTCACAAAGAACCTATATCATATTGAGAGCTTTTTTTCACCAGACAAAGGCGCCGAAAGCAGGACGCCACACCACCCGCCCACGGAGAAAGAAAGGGCTTATAAATCGAGGACGTCCCTAAACCGGACTTGGCGTCCTGATCGCGTGGTAGTATTCGAGGTCGGTGCAAAAAAAGAGACAGGAGTTGTTGCTGTGGGAGGAAGCGCGGGTATGCAGACAGACTGCGGCACGTTGGTTGTTTCCTTACAGTCTTCTTCCAGGTAAGCCGGTTTATTCCTATCTGGACTGCAGTAAATTATATTAAAATAAAACACGACTCACAAAGAAGCTATATCATATAGAGAGCTTTTTTTCACCAGACGCCGGGCATAGACCTCACAAACGTCAAAATGTCAAATAAACAAATAGGCAAAGGCGCCGAAAGGAGGGCGCCACAATTGTAACTATTAATTAGTTATTAATAAACAAATCAGCGCTTTAAAAAGCGATGTTATGAACATAATGTACCTACGTACATATAAACTCTAATAGAGGATTCTGAAAATGTTATTCCAAAACGTTAAACAGCTTATGCAATGTGTAGGAAGTTAGTACTCGTCTTTGACTGCAAGCTGGAATGTTTACCAATGTCTACAAGCGTAGTAGTTAGTACTGAATACAGTGTTAATTAACTTAACTTTGCTAAAGTTTGCTGCACAGCATTTCAAGAACTTCGCCTGTGTTCTGTGTAAATTGAATATTAAACTTTATATCGGTGCAAATATAAATTTTTAGAGTTGATATCACAGATTTATTATATACTGACGTATAAATATAGAGATACAACTATATTAAATCACCTACATATGTTTTGGACACATAAAAATAGATATTATTTTATAGTTCCTGTAAATTGTGCAATCATTTTGTAATTTTAAAGGCTGGTATTAATAAATTCATTCTTAGGGTTATTTTATACAAACCCTTAAAAACTTCATTATTTTTTCATATAAAATCAAAGGCTGCCAGAGAACGCCATCTAAAAAGCGACGATCGCTTACAGATACACAGAGCACAACATATTCCAAACTAAGCATGCTTATGTTATATTTTGAGCACATGTATGATAAAATATCTTTCAAACTTTCTGTTATTATATTTATATGTGTACATCAAAAAAACTTCCAATGATGTAAAGGATTAATAATCTTTTACTGCTGTTTTTTTTTCTAATAAAAGCTGTGGTGAGCGCCATCTATCGGTTCTCCGTGACATGATTCTGTTGAAGAATCAACAGTCAACTTACCTATGCTTTTGAGCCTGAATGGCTTAAAATTTAATTCACCTTATTCTGTAAAGGTAGCGTCTAATTGATAATTGGTAGTAGTAAAGTTGGCACCATTGTTGCGATAGTAGTAAATTGTCGCGACAAAACTTCGCGAATACTATTACTATCTACTATTTTTGTAGCCACATATTTTTAATTCCATGTTTTAATACAATAGACAGTATTCAGTAAGCGATATTTGGTAACAATATACCCAATTTATAATACATTATTTCTTATTAACATTATATATTGTTTTAATAATATGCATAAATATATCACTCCTGTAATTTATATTGTAATAACAGTTTTATATAAATATTATTTTAATCTTTTGTTCCTGGAAATTATAATTGTCATGTATCATCTAGGGTTGGCTGTAAGAAATGACTCTGAGAGATAAGTCTACCTTTGAACTGAGTTATTTTTATCTCTACCTATAATTATTTTTATTGATATGTTTATTTTGTTCACTAAAGAATTTATATATATAATTCATTTTCTGTTTCTTCTCCTTGGAGTTTCTACGACTATATCAGCAACAGGTGAACATTATTTCATTTTTTGACTTTTACCAAAGATTATTCCAAGAAATCTAATAGCAGCCTACCTTGTATACCTTGTTGAATAGCTAATGAAACGTAGATTTTTTTAAAGGTGTCTGCAGCCTACGTGTCATAGATTTTTTTTTCACTATTGCTGGTTGAAGTTTGATTTGTACTGATTTTTGTTGATGCTATAACTATCAATCTTCTATCTACAACCTATTTAGTTGAGGTAACTCTATTTTTATTTTGCATTATGATGAACAAACTAATCTGCTACACAAAAATAGTATAAAACTAAATATTTGAATTATAATAAACAAAAAAATGGGCCAATAGACAAAAATCTGACATTTTTTCAAAAAAGTCTTTAAAGCCTTATAACTTGAAAAGGGTTAAGTTGGGGGGCGGGGTTCCAAGGGGAAATCTGTCAGAAATGGTGGGAACCACGACCCCCTAACGGGGTTCGCACGACGTATTTGGCTGTGTTATTTGTACATATACGAGTATAATTGTTGGTGTCAAGGTCAAGCAATATAGCCTTTATGTTCAATACAACAATGTTCTGTGAAATATTTTCTTGATGCAATAGTGTTACGTTACACATTTATGGAAGCGCTTTTGGTCTTAACAATGGAAGGATACAGCTTTAGAAATTCTTTCAGCGCAACAATAAAGGTCCAAAGGAAAGTACTCGATTGAACTAGACTTCCATTCTTTTAAGGATAAGTAATTAATTGAAAACGCTAAAAGTATCAGATTGTTAGGTAACCTATATGTGTCAGATATCATTACCTACTTTTTCTCTTCAAAATCGGTCCCTCACTACTGAGGATCGTGACTCCGTTTTATTCCATCAACTAGGCGTCTCCATTGGTCTCGTTCTGTAGCTTGGTGGAGCGCGTCGGAGACAGGTATTTGCAACTCTTCCACTATTTGGTCCGACCATCGTTTGGGACTTCTACCTCTAGGTCTTTTGCCTTCTATTTTACCAGTCACCACAAGACGTTCCAGGTTGCTGGTATCTCTGCGTGCAACATGGCCAAAATACCGCACTATTCGTTGTAGGCAGATTGTGGATAGACGTGGTATATTTTCTATCTGTAGCTGTTTCAGAATAGACAAGTTGGTACGGTGGGCCGTCCATGGTATTTGCAGCATGCGACGCCGGCACCACATCTCAAACGCGTCGATTCTTTGCCTATCTGCGGCTTTGAAAGTCCACGTCTCAGCACTGTACAGAGCAATGGAGAAGACGAGGGTGCGGACCAGGTGTACTACCTACTTTTACATATATTTATATCATTATACTTCACGCGTTGCTGGCATGAAGCATGTATAAGTAGGCATGAAAACGATTACAGGTATAAAGTTGAAAAACAATAAGTAAAATTATATTTTTATTTACATTTTCCATCAGCAATTACACCAATTACACACTTCTCTCTCAAATTTTTTCGCTTAACATAGGTACAATGTTTTATGAGTAACTACAAGTAACGACATGAACAGATTTTTTATTTACACATTGCATTAGGCCATTAACTGTTTACTAAAATTATACATTGAAATACGATAGTCATAAATAGAGATCGGATAATCGGATGCATATTTACATAAAGTTAATTTTTGGCTCACAAATTATGGAAGCGGCTTTTTAAAATACATTTTGTTAAATAAAAATCCCGGGAAAATACGGGACTGCAAATTTAACGTAGTGATATTGTTTGAAAATTACTAAATTAGCACGTGGTATTTATTTTCAAAAGACCGAGACTCCGGGTTCATTTATACAACTATGCATACGTATTTACTTGAAGTTTAGTTTCAGTTCCCCGTGCGATTTATGAATATACGATTTATTACATGAAGAGTGTTATACGAAAGTAGTGAGTTAGTTTGACTAAAACAATAATCAATTAAATAATTGAATAAAAAACACAGAAATGATGAAAAATTTTTTTTAACAAAACAATAAAAAGCCGTTTCCATACTTTGTCTTAAACTAACTTTAGGTAAATATGCATCCGATTATCCGATCTCTACTCATAAAGCATTGCCTCTTATTATACAGATGTACTCGTATATGATATAATGATTCCAAACTAATTGCTATAATTTTTACTACAAAAAATAATTTTTACTTAACCAATATTACAATTATACAAAATGTTGTTCTGAGGCTAACTTACAATTATACAAAATGTTGTTCTGAAGCTAACTTACAATTATACAAAACTACCCGCCCTGGCTTCGCACGGGTGCAGTGAAAAAATGGTTATGGTGGGTTATCCCTAAGAGATAGACATATACCATCGCGAACTTTTTTGTGGATTTTTGTAAGTTGTACAATACTGTAGTACATTATTTTGGTCTATCTCGTAGGGTTCAGCCAGCGTTTGCAATATAAGCGCAAAAAAACGTGCTTATTTACGACATCACATTAGAAACCTTTAAATTTATCAGTGTTTCTCTACTATATTATGCATTTATTATACATACAAACCTTCCTTAAGAATCACTCTATCTATTTAAAAAAACCGTGTCAACATCCGTTGCGTAGTTTTAAAGATCTAAGCATACATACGGACATACAGCGAAAGCGACTTTGTTTTATACTATGTATTGATGTTTATCTGAGACTAACTTACAAATGACGACGCTGTAGCAATATAGGGACAAAAATAAATCATCATGTGTTAACAAACGAACAGACGGACGATCTGGGGGTAAGTGGTAACAGTCGTGTATAGCACAAGAACGTTATGTGACACACTTTTGCTTGCTTTGCTTTTGCAGCAAAAGCGTGCAACCCCACAACCACTATAGAGTACGTTGTTAATATGTGACACATAATATACCTAACTACAGTACCCCGTAATTTCACTGCCTATCAGAACATAGAAATGTATACGTAAAATGGACGTACCATCATTGGCCTTGAGCCGTCTATTTCAGACGATTTATGGTGTAATCTTATGGAGACATCCCTTCTCATGGCTAAATAATCCAATTCGGGAGCGACATGGCCTACCACAGGTTTGACAAGAGAATCTTTGGGCTGTTGGTTCAGTGTCGCTTTGTAACTTTTTTTCTCTCTTGTCAGCAAGCGTTGCGAACCACGCTTTATCACACTTAATGCAACCTTCCATCACACTTCTACGCCAATCTGCTCGCCCCTCCGCGAGCCTCTGCCAGTTCTGATGGTCAATATTGAAGGCGGCCATGTCCCGCTTCGCGCAGTCCTTAAAGCGAAGCAAAGGTCTCCCCACATTCCTTTTTGCATTCGCAACCTCACCAAGAAGAATTCGCCGTGGTAATCGAGAGGATTCCATTCTGTACACATGCCCCAGCCAACGCAGACGCCTCTGCGATACGCTGACGATATCTCTGATATATAGTCAACTTTCAGTAAATGGTTCTTTCCAACACAATACAGAGGTAGATTTGTGAATAAAATCAAATCAAACTTAACTTTATTCAAATATGACTTTATATAAAGTTTTTTTGAAACGTCCAAATTATTTTTCCCTACCACATATTCAGGACGTATTTTTTAGCTGATACGAAGAATGGGCGCAAGAAACTTATTAGCTTTATTACAAATGACATAACATCATTAACTTTAAAAAAGATTATGTCAATCCCAATTTTATACAATTATTTTCATTTGTATCAATGCAAATAATTACATGATTAAACGAAAAATTAAGTGAAGTTCTATTGTAGTTATACGAGATGCTTAGTCCGAGATATCTACAACACATATGATGTGAAAAGAGTAGAACTACATAGTAAACTTCAAGAAGATCAAGAAGATATAAGCACGAGTATAATTACGTGTTTATTCTTTCTAATTTAATGATTTTATTATCCACTAGCTGTGCCCGCAACTTTGTCCGCATGGAATTAAAAAAAAAGAGTTAATTAGTTTTTTTTTTGTTTTTATTATAAGTGATAAGCGCGTGAGCCGCCCGCGGTACTCAACAGTACTTAGTCATTGCAACATTACTTTATTCAGTAAAATCCATACTAATATTATAAATGGGAAAGTGTGTCTGTCTGTTTGTTCGTCTTTCACGGCAAATTGGAGCGACGAATTGACGTGACTTTTTACTTGTAGATAGTTGAAGGAATGAAGTAACATAGGCTACTTTTTATCCCGGAAAAATCGACAGATCCCACGGGATGCGCAATAAGACCTTCGCACCATAAACCGACTTCCACGCATATGTAGCCGTGGGCAAAAGCTACCCTTAACCCTCTATAGATCCAATCCCGAAATCCACGCGGGCGAAGCCGCGAGCAGAAAGCTTTAAAAATAAAAGTAGTCTAAGTTACTCCTAACAACAGCTATCTGCCAAAAAAAAAAGTCAAAATCGGTCCAGCTATCTCAGAGATTAGCTAGAATCAACAGACAGACATACGTCACTCCAAATTTATTTATATGTATGGATAAATATTGTAAATATATATTTAAATCATGAATATATATATAATTATTAAAAATGCAAAAGAATTCATATATTAAAATAAGGTGCAAACATAATTCAGAATACGGATCCTTGAAAGGATAATGAGTACGAAAATGTAACGTTTAATATAATTTGTCAAGACTCGAGATACTTCATTAAGGGTTGGAAACGCGATTAACTTATTTCCGGAGTAATAATAGAAAGCAGCGGTTGATGGCAGTTAAAAGAAAACGTGACTAAATAATTTTATGAATACCTTATATAACACTAGCTGACCCGACAGACGTTGTCCTGTCCCACGTCTCAAATGTCAAAAAACAATATCTAGATGACCGTATTTAAACCATCCTCAAACCCCCTGGAATACACACAAAAATTTCATCAAAACCGGTCCAGCCGTTTAGGAGGAGTCCAATGACTAACACACGTACAGAAGATTTATATATATAAAGATAAATAGAGAATTTCTAAACAGGAAACATTATTAATTATCTCGACGTCGTTTAAAGTTCTTAAACTTGTATTTCATTAGTTTCATTATTTTTGTACACAAAATGACTTCTCTATTTTTTGACGTGACAACGTCTATTAAATTGGTACGGCGTGGAGTCATTCTCGAAAACACCGTAACGGCCGAATCTGACGCCACACGGAGTCCACGCTTAATTTTATTGTAACTATAAACTTCTGTATGAAGATGAATGAATGTATGTTCATATGTATGTGCAATCATATGCTTATTGTATTTAGTGTGCAAGTGCACGTTACTCATAATAATTAATTTATGTATAACTTCAGAAGCAGAAAATTTAAACAAACTATTAAATAAAAATATAAATGTTATACATTACTTTATTTTAAATAATTTCATTGCACCCAGAAAAAATTACCATGTAATAGACGTTGTCACGTTCAAATATCGGCAGTAGACGGAGTTCTACAGACAACCAATTTTTTACTTACCGGAATGTCCGAGAGGTGAAAACAAATTGATCTACTTAACTATTAATTGAATGAAAAAGGTCGGTCCGTTCAAACTTATATTATTTTGTGATAAAAGAACAAGTTGACGATTATATTGTCAATATCTTGAATGTTTATAGAATCTTAAGAGAGATTTAAATTTTCCTGTTGAATGTTAAAAAATAACGCTTAAATCTTAAGGATTTGCTGCAGAAGCTTGATTTTTTCAGGGATAGATTACTTTTTCTCGGAACCAATGTTTCCGATTAAAAGGATATACATATACAAAATAATCTGGGTTCTGTTGACTTTCATAACTGTGTTATAAAAATTAAAGTACATTATAGTTTATTTTTAGATATTTGTATTGTTACAGTCATTATTTCTCCAGCTTATAGCTCCACGCCTGATCACTGTTTTCACAAATTTCACTACTACTTATTTATACAATTTATTCTATCATTGTTTTTTATTACGTTGAGATTAGCGCAGATGAGGTCTACGACGAATCTCGCCAATTCAATAGACGCCTATTCACTGTTGATTTGAAAGGATTCGATAATCTCGGCTCGTATTGTCGCGGGAACACACAAGACTGTAATAAACTTCATTCTTTCGAAGTTTCCATTATAAAACTAAATGCAAAATACTTTGTACACTGTGGGAAAACTTTTCTAAAATAGTTGGCGTAATCGCTAATCTCATTAGTGCTGCGTAGAGATGTAGCTACGTTATGTATCCTCTATCGCTTATATTACGGGGAGTGCTCTGAGGTATTGTTCGGATTAATTCCTGCTGCCAGTTTCCGTCACCGTTCTACGCGACACAACATTCATCCTCATCATCTAGATGCTTGGCAGTCCATCACAGTGCGTTTTTCCAGGAACTTTATGCCACGCACTACTAAAATGTGGATTGAGTTGTCGCCTGCAGTATTTCTGAACCGATGCGATATCGAAACCTTCCAAAAAAGAGCATATTCCCATTTAAAAGGCCGGCAACGCATCTGTGACTCCTCTGGTGTTGCGGATGTCCATGGGCAACGGTTATCACTTACCTTCATGTGATCCGTTTGCTCGTTTGCTGCCCTATCCTATAAAAAAAAACTGAAATATTGAATTAATCTGAATCATCACCAATCCACGATAGTACCCAAGGCTTTATCACTCTATCAAATCAAGATTTAATAGAGTCTTCCTAATTAATATCAAAAGCCTGACATAATCCCGCTTAATCTTGGAAATTATGGTCTTGAGAAGCAGTAGCCACGTCCACTTCAATTATTCATCCAAAGCTGTCAGTTAATACAAGGTTAATGTCCAGAAGAAATAAACAGTGTACTTAAGGCAGGGGTATATTTTGGAAAGGATAACAGAAGTTGCACGAATTTTAATTACCCCTTTGATTACGATGTATGGAAATTGACTCTATTACCTTCTCCTTAATCTCACAGTGCTTTCAGGGTTAAAATCTTCCATCTCATCTGTTAGCATCTCGGTTTTGATCCCCCAAAACCACGATTTGGATATATTATAAACACATGCTTTTCCAAATATGCAGATTTCAGAAAATCGTTGATAAGGAAGTAGTTGCCGGTTAGAGAACCGAACCCTGAGGCACTCTCGCATTGACAACCATGATTGAAATACGTTTACGTTTGTGGTAACATCTGTGTTTATTGTACTATTTGTACATAGTAATTAAACATTTCAATACCTTGAGCTTAAGGAATTTTTTTGGTTTCTTTGTATTTTTAGTTGGTCTTTCAGTATATCGTTATCATGTGTGTTATCTAAAAACGCTTGTCTAAGTTTGGTAATAATAGCAGTTTGGTGTAACCTAACAACGCATTGTCTTTAAATCTTCTGAAATCAAAATTTATGTTCAAAAAGCAAATATAAACTGTTCAATCTCGTTCTGTTACAATATCCATAAACAGTTGTGCTATTAAGAGTCGCTGAAGCCACGAGAAGAGAAGCCTTGGCGAGCTTATAGATTACGTTTTGAAAATCATGTATGTTGTGTATGTTCAATAAGTTCAAAAAGTTCAATTTGGTATTGTAAAAAACTGTATATTCCATTTATGAGTTTTATAGAAAATAATAATACTTTTAGGTGACTCCATTAAATTAAAATTATGTGAATCTACTACATTATCTAAATCAAAGTATGCTGATTGTGGGATAAATATATATGTTTTACTTAGTGTGTGTTTATGAGTGTGAGTTAAAATAAATTTAATATGTGTGCATGTACGATAATAAAGTTTAGAAATATAGTCTTACACAAAATGTTTTTTTTTTTCAATAAGTTTACCCTTTTTTTAATAAGCTTTAATAACGTCACTAGTGGTCGCATGGAAATATTCTCCAAGGACATTCATTTGGGTAAAATGTTAATATATTTCATTACAAATAAAAATAATGTTTACCATGTTTTTTCATAGGCTTACAGCACACCTGCTGTGGCTTTTTTTTTTTTTTTTTTTTTTTTTTTTTTTTTTTTCCTCAGGAGAGGAGGCTGAGAATCCATCATGGATACCAACGCAACAGGCAAGCAGGGATGCGTTGATTATGTCGGACTCCTGGTACTGTCGAGACGGCTCGACTACACAGACCTACCGACTAAACTCAGCCTAGCCTTTGGTCCTATTGACCCTACTGGCTTTATTGACGAGAGAGGACCGCACCTCAGGAGAGGCACGGTTAGCGCTACCCCATGGTGAGGGTATATGCGCTAGAAGAAGGCACGGATCTCCAGAGTGGGACCGGCCCGTATTGACAAAGGACCTATTCAGGCTAAGCAGAAGGCTGCCGTTTAGGGGTTGACAAAGGGGAGCGACGGCTCAGACGCCGCCGCTTGCAGGTCTAGAAGTTCCTGCGTGAGTTGGTTGGGAGTGTCGCTAAGGACATGTCGCGGTCTACGAATCCTCTGCCGGTATTGATTAGTGTTGCCTTGTGACAGGCTCACAGTTGGTGGTATTGACGGGTAGTTAACTGACTCGCGTATTAACGGGTTGACGTGCTCTTCCGCGGCTCTAAAGAACCGCTTGGAGCACTCCTTAAAGTGTTGTTGAATGGTAGGGAGTTCGAGGTCCCTGTGCAAATCAGCATTACGGACATAGTATGGGGCATTGGTCATTCTACGCAATAGTTTGCTTTGAATGACCTGTAATGGTTGGAGGACTTGCGGCTCAGCATGTGCGAATACCGAGCTCGCATATGAGAGTACTGGCCTTATGCAGACCTTGTATAGTGTTTTTTATTCCTAAGGGACATGGGACTGTGCCTACCTAGCATCGAGTTGAGTCTTGATATGTAAGTTGGCATTTTGCGCCACCCTTTTGACATGCGCTCGGAAATCGAGCTGCCTGTCTAGGGTGACACCTAAGTACTTTGCAGTACGCTGCCAGGGTATGGGCTTCTCCTGGAAGTGGAGAGAGGGGAATCCAGTGGGTACCGGGTCCAGCCTGCGGGTGGGTTCGAATAGAACCGCGGAGCTTTTCTCCGGGTTCACCTCGATCCTCCACAGTTTGAACCAAGCGGACAAGTCGTCAATTGCGTATTGCAAAGCCGACACTATGTGTTTATTGACACGGCCCTTATAATAAATGGCCGTGTCATCTGCGAATAGGGCTAGTTGGGGACCATCGGGTATTGGTATATCGTTCGTGTATGTCGCGAACAATAGAGGGGATAGCGCAGAGCCCTGAGGGACTCCAGCTGCTAACGGGCGAGGGGTGGACAGGCATTTTTCGTGCCGGAAGCGGAAGGATCTATCTCTAAGATAGGCCTCCACTACCCGCACTAAGCGATCGGGCATACCGGTTTTATAGAGTTTGTAGACTAGGCCTGCGTGCCATACCTTGTCGAAGGCTTTGGCGACGTCAAAGAATACGGCCACTGTTTTGTCCCTGCGGGGGTGGAACCCACTAAGTGCGTACTCGACTATGCGATGCACTTGTTGTGGGCAAGAGTGTTTGGCTCTAAAGCCGAACTGGTGGGGGATTATGATGCCCTTGTCAAAGAGATGTGTTTTGAGACGTGAGAGTATGAGCCTTTCGTACACCTTCCCCAATGAGCTGATCAGGCTTATGGGGCGGTGACTACTGGGCATATGGAGGGGTTTTCCCGGTTTGGGGATGCCTATTACAGTGGCCGACTTCCACGCATTCGGGAAGTGGCACTGTTTGTAACAGGCGTTGAAAAGAATTGTCAGCATGGTTAGTACCAGCTGAGGGAGGGACTTAAGCGCTTGGTTAGAGACCCCATCGGGACCTGGGGCCTTGCGCTTTTTGAGACCCTTGATGACGTTAAAAACCTCATCATTGGAGATTGGATCAGGGACAGGTTCGTCAGGTAGAGGGAAGGCGGCCCTAGAGCGAACCTCCACCTCGACCCTTGTGACGTGTGTGGAATCGTGCGGTTGTCTGCTGAGAGAGCATTGTGAGGCAATGCTGTCAGCAAAACATTCCGCTTTCTCGTCATCCTCGAAGGCGACCGAACCATCGGGACGATGGAGAGGTGGGGTATGAGTTATTGCGTCACTACGGAGGGCACGGGCCACTCTGTAGTACGCTTGGTGGGAGGGCGTGATTGTGGCCATTAGGTCGCGCCATTGGGCGTTCCTATGTTCGGCTAGCCGAGATCGTACCTCCCGCTGAAGGCGGTTGGCTAATGATCTATATTCGGGGGAGGGACATTGAGCAGCTCTGCGGACGGCAGCGCGCTTTTCTTTGATGAGATCTTGAATGGCACGCGGAAGCTTGCGCCTAGGCACAGTGATCTCCCGCACGCTACTCTCGACCTTATTTTGGATAAGAGTGGTGAGTGAGTGGATGGCGTCATCTATCTTAGCAGTACTGTCGAGGCAGTCTGCTGTGATAGAGATAGGGGGTTCCGGCACGTCCAGAGTGGACTGCATGGAGTTGTGGAATGCATCCCAATCGGTGATGCGTTTGGTGGTAGCCTGGGTAGGGTATGGAGTGCCTAGTGTTAACTTAACGGGCCTGTGGTCGGATCCTAGTTCGTCTAGGACGTCCAGGGATCTTAGCACTAAGGCCACGTCTTTAGTGAGGGCGATATCGAGTATATCCGGATCGTGCGTGAGCACGTCCGGATAGTGTGTGGGCATGTAGGGCGACAAGATATCTAGATCCAGAGCGGTCATGATATCCAGAAGTTTGTTGCCACTACTATTGGTGTGCTTGCAATGCCAGTCAACATGCTTAGCGTTGAAATCACCAAAATGATAACCGAGTTGCCAAGCGAGAGTATGGACTCAAAGTCGCTCGTGAGCGGAACATTTCTACTCGGTATGTATACTGACGCGACTATAATGGACGGGTGTCCAGTCAGCGCCACCTTACACACCGTAGCTTCCATGTTTATGAGTTGGGGAGTGGGGATGGGGCAGCAGTGAAGCTGTTTTTTGAAATAGATAGCAGTCCCGCCGCCCGGGTTTGCACCGGTAGGACGGGCCTGTCATTTCTGACTAGGTTGTAGTTGGGAAGTGAGAGACCCCTTTGAGTGCTAGGCTTCAACCAGGTTTCCTGGATCAGCACTAGGTCAGCGGGGTGGTCTTTGACAAATTCTCTAAGCTCAGGGATATTGGGACGTATAGAACGAGCGTTATATGAGATAAGGGTGATTCCTTCGGGTTTAATACGACCATGGGTGTTAGGTTGTCTTACCGGTGGGTTAGACATCCTATTATGTGAGATAAGGCGGTTGTTGGGCTGTTAATTAAATTAACAGAGGGGAGTGAGATCAGGGAAGGCCTCGAAAAGTGGAGCGTACTCCAAGGCAATTTTGACGCGGCTAATGGCCGAAGTGGCATTAGCCATAGCCAGCTGGTATTCGCGATAAGCGTTATCGCGCAGCTGGGTGTGGGAGGACAGCGCGGCCGCAGGGCTACGCTGTCCTCGGACTGGGAGTGCAGCCTGAGGGGCCTGAGGAGGGACTGGGCCCCATACCTGAGCGGGTGTCAGGGTAGAGGGGGCGGATTGAGGCAGAGCCGGGAAATTGGCTGCTGTCCTGGGGGGGACGACTGGGCGTGGAGCTGCGGTAGCTCGGGTTGGGACTGTTGGTTTAAGTTTTGGGGCTTTTGGGCATCCCTTCCAGTTGGCTGTGTGGCCAACTTGACCACACAGCACACAAGCTGGAGGGGCCGTCAATGTTGACGGGTCATTGTGTTTGCGTGGGCAATCAGCCGAAGCGTGATCGCCCAAGCACTTTACACATCTGGGACGAGCATGGCAGTTGGCACCCGCGTGTCCATACCGCTGACAGCGGTTGCACTGCGCGGGGCCTTTAGAGTATGGGAGTTCGACACGTATGCCGGGTATGTCAACTACTGTGAGGGTTGAGTCCTGGGGGAGCGAACGAGCCTTATCGGACGGGTTCTGAGAGATTTGGACTATGGGAATGGGTTTCCCTTCACGGTTGTGCAAGCGTTGCACACCAGTGATGGGGTAGCCTTGTTCGACAAGGCTGGACTTAATTTCATCGTTTGTGAATTCCACGGGGACCCCGCGGAGGACAAGTTGGACTTTGCGCTCGCTTTCGAGCGCAAAGGTGTAGTAGGGGATGTTGTGGGATCTGAGGTGCGCCGTGAGAGCACGGTACGCCTCAGGTGTGTCGGTGTGGAGGATAAAACAATCCTCCCGATTCTGAATTTTAGACCAGTGAATATTGGCTTGTGCGAGTTGCACACGTAGGGTAGCCCAGCAGGTCTTGTCGGTCAAGTGGACCGGCGGGACCTTGTCTGGGCGGACGGGGTAGACTTTGCATGTCGAAAACCGTTTGGTCTTCGACGGCAATGATTGAGAGGTGGACGGGACGGAGGGGGCCACAACCACGTCCATGGGGGACGGGAGTGGTTCGGAGGTGACGGGGGTGGGCGGCGCAATAAGGGTATTGCGTCGCTTCTTTTTGTTGTTCGACTTTCGTCGAACAACAGGAAGGAAGCCGCCCTCCTCAGTGCACGGGGGCTCCGAGGTGGCAGCGGAAAGGGTGGCGGGGGAAGGATCCCCCTGTGGGGATGGCGAGCGCATAGGGCGCTTTGGGGCGGAGCGTTTTACGGCGCCAGTGGACGCCGAAGAAACGCATGGGACGGGATTTGGATTGAGGCGTTTTACGGCGTCAGAGGGCGCCGTAGACACGCTTGGTGGGGATAATTGGGTGCATGCGAGCGATTGCTCGCATGTGGTGGGGGTGGAGAAGTGAACAGAGCGATTAACGGCGCCAGGGGACGCCGTAGACTCGCTCGGACGGGAAAATGGGTGTGTGCGAGCGGAGGCTCGCAAGTTGTGGGGACTGAGAATGCTCCCTGTGTGGACTGGAGAGTTCGGCTTTGAGGGCCGCCAGTTGTGTGTTGAATTGAGATGTGAGGGACTGTGTTAGGTCGTGAGTGAGGGACGTTATTAGAGATCGAATTTGACCAACGAGGTGGTCGGTGGAAGCGGAAATTACCTCAGAATAACGGGGATCCTGAGGTAATCCTAACTGGCTCACAAGTTGAGCCTGTGTGTTTTGGATGATGGTTGAGAGAGGGTCTGACGTAGTGGGCTCGGCAGAGGATTCGACGGACTCACTAGTGTCCATCGCGACTGAATTTAAGAAGGGACGACGAAACAAATTGGTTTGTTGCGCGGAAGGCGCGGGGAAACCCGCCAAAGCGCAATATGCGCGTGCGGGGCGCAGAAGGCGCGGACACGCGGCCTAACAACGCGGTTTACACCCCTGCCTGCGAGGCAGGGGAGGGGGGGGAGACGCGGGAACGGCCACTCCCGGGGAGCGGACGTGTACCTTCACCCTAGGGACAAGCCCTAGTGCAATGGGTTCCGGTCTTCTAGTTTTGTCGTATCGGGAGATACGACGACGCACTAGGATCGGCGTCGGTTGTCTTAGTTGCCACCGTTAGGTATCCGACAACCCAAGCAATGCCACTATCTTTCCTCCGTCCGCAGCACACAAGGCACCGCAAACGATGGAACGACAGCAACACTGGCGACCGTGAGGCGAAACTCGTACCACACGGAGGTATCCGCTGTCAAAGCGCGATGAGCGATAAATGAAAAACTCGTAAAAAACGAAAAAGATCGAGAGCCGATCGGAGCGGTCGGAAGGACACGTGCGCACTCTGAGCGGTATTGACAGCGAATGACCTGGCTTGGCATACTCACTGTCCCTTTAACAGAAGGATTTTGTCTTTAAATTGTGGTCACTCTAGAGCCTTTGCATTTCGGTCCACGTTCAGTTAATTTTGCTTTATACTTGGGCTTTTTTAAAATAAATTTAATTTGCTTCGATGTTCAAAAGTATGTTCATATTTCAATGTACATGGTCTTCCAAAAGCTATTTTGAAATCAACTTCTTGAGTTCAAATTCAAAAGCCGGATATATGATATTTGGTGCAGCCAAAGATCCAGTGCCTTAAGATAGATTGGAGCTCTAGAGTTGAAAATATCAAATAGACAGCAGACAACCCTGAGATTTCTACGTTGAGGGTTGGGAAACAACATTATATAACTACCGGTAATAAGAAATGTGGTCGAATTTGCGAAGAGTATTTACATTATGTAGCTCTCTGTAGAAAAAAAAACCATCTCACATATTCATTGAATAAAATAGTAGATACATAGATACTTTTAGATACATAGATAGATAGATAAAATTTTAATTATGAAACATCTTCATTGCACACAAATAAAGAAACACAAAGAAACTAAAATAACATTTTATTAAAACAAAAAACCCAGTACAAACCAAGAGCTGTGTGTGCTGTAGAATTGGAAAAGGGTCGCAGCTCAGTGATTTGAATTGCTCACAAAAGTATGTGAGCAAAGCATTGATATTCTGCTGCAACCTAAGGGTTTTGTCTTTGCCAATAATTTTCGAAAATCTTACATAAAATAAAAGAAAAGATAAATCTTTATAAATAGAAATATGTATGCATGTGTATACAAATATATATAAAATCAAACACAAGCCCATAAATAAAATACAAATTGAAATCATATAGTAGTATAAGAAAAAAAATACATAATTAATATTCAAAATACTGGGTGTCGCATATAAACTATAATATCATGATGATGATGATATCAGTGATCAATGTTGGCGTTCGTAATTTTAATTATATTTGAAAGTGAAAGTGTTTTAAAAACAATGATTGTTCAGCTCGCTTCATTTTCGAAAAAATGGGATTATTTTTGTTGAGTTTATTATCTATAGTTATCATCTTATCATGGGTAAATGATTTTTCGTTGAAATCTTTTTTTTGTGGTTTGTTTATTTTTAAATAGGTGTCCACTTCTGGGATACATGCCTTATAATTTTTGATAAATCTTTAAACCCTGTATTTCCTTCGAGCACAGAAAAATATCAACATAATGATTTAAACTAATGAAACAACAAATTTAGTATATTGCAACATATTTCAATTTCAACATGCAAGACTAACAATTAAATAAATCAAAGTCTTCTTTGTATAGAATATTTAAATTTAAATAAGTATTGCTTATAAGGAGAAAAGTTATTATACAGTTTTACTATAAATGAATTTATTGCATTAGGAATCTTAATTGAATAAATAATAAAATTTAATAAAAGTTTATGTTTCTTATTACATATTCGGATGTAGGGAAACATTATATATAAATCTCGAATTATACATAAATGCTTACAGACTAGTAAGTGAAGTTATAGTACAAATGCATTCAATTACTCATTATACGAGTATACAACTGACAGTAACATCAAGCATATAGTATCATTCTATGGAGCAAAAAGCACATCTGATTTAATCATACAAAGCCTTTTTATTTTCTTTTTTTTAATTAAAAATTCGTATCTTTTATACATTTACTTAAATAAGTTAAGTATTAATTAACATACATACTACTAAACGTTATATTATGTTAAAGCCTTAAAAATCTTTTGATTACTTGCCTTTTTTATTTAGCACAAGGAAGCTGTCAATTGCTTAGCTGCTCGAATAACATTGATATGGCCGTAGGTAAAAGCGAGTTCCTTCGAAACACCCCAAATACGAGGACTGTTAATTTACATATAGCTTTGCTGAAACACACATACGTTTTGGCGATTGACTAGAACACGTTCTGATTAAGAGCTTAGCTTTCATAACAATATAAACTTAAGAAAATATATTTACCATCATCTTTTGTCATTATAATTTAACTATGTTACATACCATTATTATTTTTCGTTGTTTTTTTTTGTTACAACAATATTTTGAATTTGGATATAATTTGTATATGGAATATATATTAATAGAAATTTATCTTAAATATTTAATTTAACGGCCTATTTCTTCTGAAACACATAAAATAAAGTACAAGTCCACAGAAGGTTTGAGAACAATAAACTTGACAGTACAAATTATTACACAATTCAAATTACAATATTCGCACTAAATTTATAAAAATATCATTTAACATAGATATAAATGTAAACAGGTTTACTTATATTTTTCTATATTCCATAATTAAACCTAACCTTGATAAAAAAACATATATATTAAAATAATTTTAATGTGCAAACGAAAATATTTTTACACTATAGGACTTTCAACATATCAAAGGGATAAAAGGAACTTTAAATATGTATATAATTTATAAATCTACATTTGCGTAAAACTTACAGCTGCAGTTAGAGATAAATTGTCTTGTTGATACTCCTTAAAAATCGAAAATCGCACATGGTCACTAATTCTGGAACCTTCCGGTTCAGTGTACGAACTCATTACAAGAATTGAGGTGCCTTCGACTGCCGGCTCAACCCGTTCTCCCTGGCCGAGTTCCTGTTAACTCTCCCGTACTGTATGCTGGGGTTGCAGCTGTTGGGCCGCTGCTGGCTGCTACGGAACGTTACCGTGGTGCACGTCCGCAAACTTGACGTGTTAGACTTTTGACGCAAGCCTTGCATCTGTTGGGAATAAGCCTGCTAAATTGACGAGAAAAAATATTTGTTATAGCTTGGGATTGCATCATTTTCTTCTGTTATAACTTAATGCGAATATTTGATAGAATATATTAATATTTTACAAAAAGTAGGTGGAGGAAAGAGTAGTATGTATGCAAAGTAAATGTGGATAAGAGGGGGGAAAATAAAAAGTAAATAAAAGTAGACAAAGTAAATAAAAGTATATTCTTTATTTAAAACCAGATACAAAGAAGAGACAGTATATGCACAGAGGTGGACTTATTATGTACCTACATTTGTTCTTTTTAAGTCAATTTCACGGGATGTTTGGCAAAAAGAGAAGAACATTATATTAAAAACAGTATTCTTGAAGTGACGATTGTGAGTAGAAACATGGGTGTAACTTGAGTATCTGTGATTTAGACATAACAAGTTCAAATAAATTATGGATACAGTGAGTTGTAATCAACCTGAGCACTTGGTCTTTTGTGGGTTGTAGTTCATCTGGTACTTTTCTAGCTACATCTAGAACATGACACAGCTTACTAACCTAAAAGTATACAGCAGCTCAACATTATGTAGGCAGATGTATTACAGACATATATCCACCAGAAGGAAACTTAAGAACCTGCCAAGAAGAAATATAATCTTCTTTTGCTTTATGTATGCCACAGCAGCAGCTTAGGTATTTATTACGATTCATAGAGAAGACATTGCTTTGATTGCAAAGTGTGTATAAAAAGAGTCATTTCTATTTGACCCTTGGAACGCTCGTTTTAGTAGCGCAAATGTTAAGCTCAACGTGAACTATAATACCTATTATGTAACAAGTTGCAACGTGTATATTTCCAAATTCTACAAGGACCATTAGATTGTACTTTAGTTCCTTGTATAAAATATTCTCATCGATTCTGGCCGTTTCTGGCTGGAACCACTTTGGTATATCGCGCATTTTTCTAGCACATGTCTTCTTTATAGGGCAGCGTTGACCTTCTCCCGAGAGTGCGATGCAAGCTGTAAGGTTCTTATGATCAAGGCTCAGTCGGTAAGTCATTCTGGTTGAGCCGCCTGGATTGGTTTAGAGAACGACATAAGTACCATGGCACTTAGTTGGTATTCATGAGGATTCTCAGCTTCTCGTCTTCGGAGGAAAAATAATATAGTATATTTTTGGGAGTAACCCCGTGATATTAGCTTAGGAGCGAGTCTCACAAAGGTAGCTGGGTTAGACTTGCACAAATATAAATATTTCTTACACTCTCACCGATTAGTCTAACTCAAAGTAAGCACTGTAAAGCTTGTGTTACGGTATCTATGGTAACGTTAACGTTATATATGTTGAAAACCATGACTAAGGCACAAATGCTCGCATTCATCGAACAAACATGGGCCTCCACCGGGACTCGAACCCGGGATTTCGGCGTTGGTGACACCTTGCAGCCAGTGTATTACCCACTCTGCTACGGAGGTAGTCGCTCAGTGATTTGATGTCCTATATCTAATATTTTCAAGTTATATTGTTGTATGACGCAACCTGCACACATCAGTGTCAGTGGTCTTCTTGCCTGAATTTTTCGCCGTGACCAGACATGAATTTCAAGGAATCACAACTAAAGTCAAAGTTTTAACCAAACTTAAAGTTATATTTACACATAAAATTGAATTACGACTAATGGAACAATTTACAATGATGGAGAAATGAAGTGACTTGTGTATATCAGGGTGCCTGAGGGTCTAAACTACTTCAGCGTCGTATCACACAAAAAAGTAGTCTATATATTTAAGTTTGCTTTTATTATTATTCATTATAGTTGCAGCTGTTATATGTTTATTTTGAGAAAGAATTAATGCATGAATATTATATATACTCGTATATACAGCATTTGCAAAAATAATAATGTATATTTTATATAAATATGAAATTATATCTATATGATATTTGTTTCGTTAAATGTTCAAAAAATCATTGAATATAGTGAACCTTAACCCTCTATAAAAATAATTCTCTGGCTTAGTTTAATTCAACATTATTCTGAAAGTCAATAAGCGTTTATACTTTCTAGACTTTGGAGAAATTATGAGATGAACTGTCGACTCTCACATCATATCATTTCGTCTTCTAAGTCCTTGCCAGATTGTACATTTATAAATTATGGAACTGAGAAAAGATCATGCTTGTTTAAAAATCGAACGGGCGTCAGTATTATTATTTTTTTTTTGCAAATGAGTATATGTGTTTAGTTTCAAGCTGTCACGTTTAAATAGTTTTGATTAAAAATCGTTAAATTTGTTATTACAATACAATATGTTATCCTTAACAACAAAATTCAATTGACAACGTATAATCATGTTAATGCTACTGACGATTTTATGCGGTTCCCTGAGTTAAAGTTAAGTTAAGATTTTAGAAGGAAATCTCTTCTATCCAAGTCGAAGTAAATAGGTCAAAGTGATGAATCTTATATGATATCTTTAAAAAAAATTATAGTCTGTTTCTACAATTTTACTTTAGAAATTATATAAGTCACTTCAAATAATAAGTTATGTAGAAATATGTCTATCGTCACTTTTAGTCCGGGAACAGTTCTAATGAGTCGCTCGTGAAAAATTGACACAATTTAACAAGCTCAGTTAATAAATACTACGTTTCATAAAATTAATTAAACCAACAAATTCTTTTATAAAGACGGAAGATGGTTCTAAGCAGTGTTCTTTGTTTAAATTAAATGCAAAATAACTCATTTGAATATTGGAGAAATTTCCAAATATAAAATTATTTTCTTTATAACACATTTAAAATGTTGTCTCATTTAAAAAAGAAATTATTTTTGTTCAACAAAATAGTCTACATTTTTATTATCCGGCGTAAACTAATACAGTAAAACGTGTATTGCGTTATGAAATATGTTCTTAATTAGAATTAGATTTTTATTACAATTTTATATTTACCGAAGGATTAGTTTTAATCGCTTAAATCAGTTTTCAATTAAATAAATTTTATAATTGTTTTTAAGTATGTTACCACATGTCATAAATCAGTTAGGTAAATATATTTCTTCGAAATCTAAATTTCGATATATAATCAGTTTCTCCAGCTTACAGATTATTATTATATAATAATACTATGAGATTCAAATAAAAATAGGAAGCCATGTCAAATTGAATTTGAGTTCGGAGCAATGGCAAGTGAAACTAATTATTTAATCTGAATGTCAACATATCTATACATATCTATCTATGTATATGCTGTAACAATTAATATTTCATTATAATAACTGCTGTTTAAACGAATAAGTAGTTGTAAGTTGGAGTAACATCTCCACAGTTCTTTACACTGTACCAAAATATTATTTTTCGTATGAAATAAAATCAGTATGGAGTAATGGCAGGTGAGACTAAGTATTTAACCTGAATGTCAACATTGATTATGCGTTGTCACGACGCTGGCAAGCTTATGTTGGTTCTTCAACTTACATGGAAATGAGTACTAGAGTTTATGTTACCGGGGTCGTGGCAGATCAGCTTGCGAAGGGAGCGCCGGAAGTTACGCGTCATGAGGCAATACACAATCGGGTTGATGGCGGAGTTTGCGTGCCCTGCAACAAGTGAAGTATTTACAGCAGCCTTTCTTTTGATTATGCTTGATGTATGCTGATTATCCAATGGCTTATTTATATATATATTAATATATTAGATTCGTGATCTACACTTCTATATAAAGAGAAAAGATTTGATTGTTTTTTTGTTTGTATGTTTGCATTGAATAGCTTCTGAAACTACTTGACCGATTTGAAAAATTCTTTCACTCTTAGGAAGCTACACTATCTCCGGTAAACATAGGCTATATTAAAACTTTAAAAATTTAGAAATCCAATGTATGTATGTTAAAAATAGAGATAATAGAGCATCGGTGGCGCTGTGGTCTCGGCACTGGTTTGTGCGCCGCATAGAATCGGGAGGCCCGCGATCTCATCCCCACAGTGTACCAATGTGTTTTTCGTTCCGAATTTCATATATGTACATTTATCCGACGCTCCTACGGTGAAGGAAAACATCGTGAGGAAACCTGCGTACATCTGCGAAGCGATTCAAAGGTGTACGTAGTCAACCAACCCGCACTGGGCCAGCGTAGTTGACTAAGGCCTAATCGCCCTAACGTAGTTAGGGTAGGCTCGAGCCCCTCGGTGGGGACGTATATGAGCTGTGATGATGATGTTAAAAATATAAAGAGAGTGTGTTTAAAAAATTATAACTTTTAAAATCTTTGTGCAACGCCCATGCGAAGTTGGGGCGAGCAGCTAGTGTGTGTGTAATAAACAGTAATAAATTAGCTATCTCGTTTTTATAGTTTGAAGGCTTATTAGAAGTCAGTCGTCGCGATGTAACACGCACTTATATATTCATAATATAATATTTTGCTTAAAAATAACTGTTCGAAGTGAAATACACAAAAATTATAACACATAAATGTAATACGCAAAAAAACAATAAACTGATACAAATATCAAATATATGACAGGCCTATATACTCGTACGCATAGTGATCATTTTTGACAAACAAGTTTACGTGTCTGTTAATTTTATTTCCTTATAGTAATATTATTTTTTATAAAGAAAAAAGTTTATTTCCCATTTTATTATATAGGTTAGGATAGGTTTATGAATACTAAAATCAACTATTTTAATAAGTAAAGATGTAACGGTATAACGGTACCAACGGCGGTAAGATTATCAGTATCTTATATCAGTATCAAATCAGACATATTCAAGAATTCTTTTTATCATAAGCTCATCAGATATCATTCGTTATTTATTACAGATATACAGTGAGTACTAAATAATGATGCATACTAAACTTTAAATGTGTAGGCTGTAACTCCATTAACAAATGTGTACAGTTTTAGTTAAATCGCTAAATATGAAAACAAAACACTTGAGAATAAAAACAAAATAAAAATGACTACGTTACAATTGTACTCTTCCTACTCGTATATATAAAAATGAATCGCAAAATGAATCGAAATCGCAAATCGAATAATTATCGGAAAAACCCTAAAAACAGACCTTTTTTTTCATACAAACGTTTTCTAACTAAAACGACAGTCAATTTGAGCTTCATTGTTATTGTATAAAGTTCATTTGCAAGCATTCACTGTTGTCTAAGCAATGTAGGTGTGTTCCTAACATCAAAGAGTCAAATTGCGCTTTATTAACGCTATACAAAGTTGAAAGTCAATCATATGTATTAAAACAGCGTGCGTATGTGCGTTGGAGCACAGAATACATCGTTGGAGGATTTAATATCACGTTCCAAAATTGAATAGTCACAAAATGTAATAGTTCATTTGGAACTTTTTCGCAATTTGGTTGGCTATGCGATAAACTGACACTTTACAAATATTTTTGACAGGACGAAGTCTGTCGGATCCGCTAGTTTTTGTTTATAAATTTATAATGACACTTTTGGTATATAATAACAATAATACAGTGCAGGATTAGAAAAGACTTTAAGTTACCCAATAAGAGCGTGTACGGCAGAACTGAAGACACGGACTCCACTTCCACTGCATTGACATCTATCAGAAGCTGAAGGATGTTGTAAGGCAGCCAGCACATTGCGAAGAGAACTGCCAGGAGGAGCAGTATTAATGCAACCCTTTTCCTTTCACGAACTATTCTCAGTCTCTGGAAGAACAGGATAATTACCATCAGATATCTTAGTAAATCCTAGTATTTATACTTATGTGAGCAAATGTTTAAATTTTATAACAAGATTCCACATAGTGTAGCTGAATTGCCTATTCATGTTAAAAAGACGCCAATGAGTAAGAGCTATTACAAAGTCAATTATTATTTAAATGGTGCCAATGCTTGGTATTGATTTGAAGATATTACATTCTAAATTGTAAATATTTGTTTTTCTGTATAAATTGTAAACACACATGTACATTGTAACGACATAATTTATTTAAATGTTGTTATTACTTTTGATAAAGCTGATAAGTTTCTTGCGCCCATTCTTCTTATCAGCTAAAAAATACGTTCTGAATGGGTGGTAGGGGAAAAAAATTGACCGATTCAAAAGAGCTTTCTATAAAGTCGTATTTGAATAAAGTAGATTTTAATTTTTATGGTTTGAAAACGCTCAGAACAGTATTACAACAGAATCAAATCAAAATAATCTTTATTCAACATAGGCGTCCACATTCACTTAGTGACGTCAAACAGTTATAAAAGACTTTAAGTATCAAATAACCTTGTACAAGAAAAATAAAAAAAATCTCTACACCTATTCGGAAATTGGGAGTCTTTCAGAGAATAACATGCAAGAAACTCTGAAGGCCTAATTAATTATCTCCTCTTTTCAAAATCATAAAATTTAATATATTTATATATCCACAAATATATAAATGTATCGCAAATACTCGTACATGTGTCCAGTAAAAACTACAATTTATTTTATACAGAATCAACAAATTGTATGTCATAAAAATTTTATCCAAGCATTTTCATAGTTTAAGAATACAATACTTACAATAATTACAATACTTTGTAATACACTTTTTTGATTAGAGTATTTTCAACAACTGTTTTATATTTATTATAAGACAAAGCAGTAACACTAGAGGTTCGTTAATAGGGAAATGTGTAGCTTGGTATGTATACCAAGCTTCCCCATGAATGAACCACTAGTTTTTTGTATCCTAAACTTTGAAACAGCAAGTTTATTTTTATTTTTAATGTTTAAATGCTCGTGCTTTAAATATTAACAATATTACAACTGAATATTTAATTTCATGAAACGTTCACTTAACTTTTTGAAAAGCCGTTGATAGAAATTATTTTTTTATTCCACATCTTATTTTCTCTTATTCAAGAATAGTTTCGATATTGAATACTATTTGGAATAAATATTTCACTCGGCAATCCATTCAAAGCAATTTCTATTTATAAGCAAAACGGCATTCGAATTCAATGGTCAAGACCGATGAACTTTTCGTGGTCGAAGAAATTCGAGAAAGGTAAGGAATTCTTTGAGATATCTGTACAACTATTTTCAACAGGGACGTTCAGGGACATTCCTGATGAGTAGACATCAAACTGTGAGTGCTCCTTATCTAGATGGCTAAATATTGTACTCTAGAGAGAAAACGAATATAACAAACGAGATTAAGGAAACTAAAGTTCTATGCTCATTCTTCTAATGTTATACATTTTCGTTTAATGTTCCAGTGCTGACAAAGTTTGATAACAATTTCTTGAACCAAATTGAATCATTACAACGTAATAAAAACCAAATTTTATAATAAGGCCTACACGGTACAAGCAGTTTTATTGTGGAATGCGTTACCTTTAAATATAAGACAAGCACAAAGCCTTCCCATTTTCAAAAAACTTGTTAATAAACATTATTTGTCACTATGATTTTGATTTTATTGGTATATGTATGTAAGTATGTTTGTATATATATGTATGTATGTGTGTAAGTGTATATATGTATTATAGTATGTATTGTTATATTTATAGTATGTCATTAAGTTATACTTCGCCATCTTCCCACGAAATAATTGATTTAAATTCCTGTCCATCCAAAGGTTACCTGGAAGAGATCACTCTTTGTGATAAGGTCGCCCTTTGTACAGTTAGTTTTAAGGATTCATTATCTGTATTTTTTTTCACTATGGTCGATGTACAAAAAAGTTATAAATAAATAAATAAATAAATAAAAACAGGAGAAAAACACTCGACAATTAAAGCATTGGAGTTGTCAACTGAATTGCAATGAAATAACTAACTCCATGAATTTCGTGACTAACCATGCAAAGACCACCAGGCAGAATGAATACTTAATTACATTACGCTAGGAAAATGTCTGTCGTTGTAAATGTCAGAAGAAACAAATTTATTTCATTGGCGTGCTTTCTTCTCTTTCGAGTTATTGTCAATATGTACGGTTAACAGCACAAGGTTATCAGTTGAAATACAAAAACAGCTGTTATTGCGTAGGGAATAGAGGAGGTCTCAGATACTATAGTCTGAGTTGCAGCTGTCCGTGTACTTTAATTTGTACATAATACGATAGATTAAGTAGTCGTGAAAGTATTTACTATTATTCATCTATTACTCACCATAAAATGACCACACATGTAAAATGAACTGGTGGAACTTGCTTAAATTGAAAGTCTTTAGTTTTCTGTTTGAGTAGTGCAACTCCAGTACTAGCAGCAGTGCATCAACCTTTATAAATCCAATTATTGTGTAAAAGTCTGAATGCCCCAGAAATCTTTCAGTTTCTTTTATTCTCAATGATGATTATTCTTAATGTTGATTACTGATTTTTCTGGAATTTACTTATACCGCCTATGGTTATAGGCGTTAAGTAATTTTAAGCATAAAATAAACATGATAGTCTACAAAAGAGGTTACGTTAAGTGATTAAGTACTTAACAATTACAATATATTGTCAATACAAGCGGTTGATCCGGCTGCTATTTGAATCGGGTGTCGAAATATATTAATATTTCATAATAAATTCATATAATTACTAAATAAAAAAATAAGTCTACTAGCTTACATACAATAATTGTTTTAGTTTTTCTGGGTGCCATTCTTAAAACGTTTTCCATAGCAGACTCAGTCTGTCTGATATATACTAAAGAGAATATTATTAGAAGAACAAACTTTAATTCTTAAGCTTTGAGGAATATTCAGCTGATAAAATCTTGTGTAATAATCAACTTCTTGGTACAGTAATTAAGCCGTTTAATAACAGCACGTGCTTATCATGTAAATATTTATACATCCTTATGGTAATAGCAAAACAGCCTGACAGGCATCTCATTAAGTCCAAAATGCTTTCGGTGAAAATTTAATTAGTCAATTTCATATCAAATTGATAAAATTTACCCGTAAATATTCTCGTGCTTGCAATATTTTGTGTGTTTTTAATAATTGAAAAATGAGAAATTATTTGCTGCCTTAAAATAATACGATTTAGAGCATTAAGTGGTTTTTAAGTGTGTTTGTTAATTTACTGGTTTTTTTTTTGACGAATCTATGCTGAAGCCGCAGATGGCTATGTTCAGCTTTACCTTGAGTGTGTTTGTGGAAGGCGCACGAACGGAAGGTTCGATGTCTTGCCTACTAACGACACTGGCGACCGTTCCGGAGTCGTTAGGATCCGTAAAAGAGTCGACGAAAATTGAGCGGGCCGTCTAGTGGCTCGGATTTTTTTTTTTTGGACGGACCTATGCTGAAGCCTCAGATGGCTATGTTCAGCTTTGCAATGATGTGTATTTGTGGAAGGCGCACGAACTGAAGGTTCGACACCTAGCCAACTAACTGCACCGGCGAGCCGGTGTCGTTAGGGTCGAGACGAAGGAAGTCGACGCAGCTTGAGCGCGCCGTCTAATGGCTCGAACGCTCAAGTTCGTCGGGTAGTGGTGGGTGAGAATCTACCCGGTACGTGACGGTACCGGGTATATGTTTGACGAAGGTGTGGCCCGGGTCTTCGCGCTCGCCGACGAGCGCGGTGAGTGAGCGAGAGACGTGGGTGTGTGGCGTGAGGGACGACGCGGTTGGTGGCCGGCGGGAGGGATTGGTTTGCGCGTGTGATGGGGTCGGGTGGGTCGGACAAGTTTTTAGGTCGGCGGGCTCTAGCCGAGACGCTATCAATGGGGTGTAATCTATCATTTTTTGAATGAGAGTATTCAGAGAGTATAGAGAGGGTGCGTGAGAGCGTTATTGAAATAGCGAGTGGCTAGATCTTTTATGTGGGCTTCGATCGACTGAAGGTCAAGATCGTAATGTAAATCTATGCTACGTGAGTACCACGGGGCACCCAGGGCACGGCGTAAGAATTTGTTTTGGACTACCTGTAGTTTGTGCAACCGGCACTTAGGGACGTGGGCGAACACTACGGATGCGTAGGTAAGTATCGGGTACAAGCTTTGTATAATGTCAGCTTATTTCTAAGTGACATTTTACTTCGCTTCCTAATGAGGTGGAATAGTCTACCTAAGATAAAGGCTGCGCGATTGCGAACTATGTCGATATGAGGTTTGAACGTTAGCTGACTATCGAGCGTAACGCCTAAATATTTAACTACTTTTTGCCAGGGAATTGGCTTATCAAAGAGTTTTATTGACGGAAGGTCAGGGGTGGCTACTCGAGCCCTACCTCGATAAAAGTACATTGCTGCGCTCTTATCGGGGTTGACCTCGATTCGCCATTTGGTGAACCAGGCGCCGAGCGAGTCGGCGGCTAGCTGGAGATTTTTTACTAATTTTGGGGATGTTTAAGCCGGATGTATCTAGTGGCTCGGACGCTCAAGATCGCCGTGTAATGGAAGGTGAGAATCTACCCGGTACATGACGGTAACGACGTGGGTGTGTGTCGTGAGAGATGACGCGGTTGGTGGCCGGCGGGAGGGATTCGTTAGCGCGGGTGATGAACTTTTGTACATTTTACCGAAACATATGATCTTAGAAAGGTCGTCGAAATATAATCGAGATCGTAAGGCACCTTGCACGTACCAAAGAATAGACCTCAAAAACGTGAAGTCGTCAATCTGCAATATGCTAGTAATGCTCATCGAATCTAAACTTCTTAGCTTTCATTATTATCACAGTATTAATACTTCCCCACGGAGGAGCACGAGACTACTCGAAGTTAGGATGATTCAAATTTGAATTAGCCAACCACACTGCCTCCAGTCTAGAACAGATTGGTCGAGATCACATAAGCTTTGAATGTTTTTGCAGATACGAGTATTGTATTAGTTTGCAGTAATTATCTATAGATATTTTCTTTACTATGGAGTGTAAGACATGAAATTCATTATCTTCATTTTAACCAATAGACACCCATTGCTGGACATTCACCCCCCCCAGGAAGCCTTTCTTTAAATACTCAGAAAATTGTCTGACATAGTTCTTAATTTGACTTGTTCTAATTATACAAATTCATAGAATCAATGTTACTTAATTAAAAAATTGCTAATGTCAATACACTAGAATATTGATGAGAATTTGAAAAATATTACTATAAGAGGTAACTATGATCTGTGTAACTGCTGGCAGTTAGAGGTGACCTCTTGCATGCATGACGTAATGGAGATCAGTCAGAGAGGTCATACCACGAGGAAACAATTAAGCGAGGACGTGACACAGTAAAATCTTAGCATTCTGTTCTTCTAATAATATCACTTTTGTCACTTTTTTGAAGAGTTTATATTTACATTTCATACGAAAAATACGTATTTATAATATTTTAAATGATTGATACTGAGAAGCTTCTGGGAATATGACCCGTTATTATTAACCTACTCTGAGGTAACCACGGCTCATTGTAAAATTTCCAGTTATTCGATTTGACATTATGAGTATTTACGACCGCACTGCGGAGGGTTCGCCAGTGACATTTGGGGAGTATGTCTCTGCGTTAGTATTAATGTCTCCGCTAACAAAGAACCTTTTATCGCATTAAGCACGTATTCTTCTAAGGCTGAGCGTAATGGATCGTGTTTGCAGCGATGATACTGCGGAAAGTTTTTCAAACGACAATTATCTTATAGTTAGTTGTTTCTGTTAAAATTTATATATTTAGTTAATAAATTAATATTAATTTTGTTAATTAAATTTAATATTCTTTAATCATACGTATATGATCACTTTTATCTATACCGACAAGTTAAATACATAAATATCTACTCTATTGTAGCAGGTGTTATTTTGCGGAAGTCCATTGTATTACAAAGGATATTGATTACGTTTGCTGATTCCGCGCAGTTGATGATGACTTGTCCAACAAGCAGACAAGGTCGACACGTGTTTCGTCTCTCAGCGAGACATCTTCAGGATCTGTTGCCCGCTCGGTGTCTCACGAGCGACCTTGTCTGCTTGTTGGACAAGTCATCATCAACTGCGGGTATCAGCAAACGTAATCAATATCCTTTGTAATACATAAATATCTATATGGTTGCTGCACCTCGTGTAATTGTTGTAAATTTCTTTTTAAATTTTTTTATGTATTAAAATGTATAAAATCTTAATACATAAAAAAGGATTCCAGACACAAACACATACCTGTTGACTGTTTGCACTCCCCTCTGTTTGATCAAAGGGTGGTAGCACAGAACATAGTCTTCGGCCCATCAGTGAATATGACACCACCACTATAGATCCTGTAACAAAACATGGTAATTTTACTAAGCACCTTTACGAAACATGTAATCCAAACTTAAATGCTTACAGCATTTTTTATCTGGCAAGGAAGATATTTTCTCTCCTGATAATAGGTGAAGATAAGAAGGTGGCGGACGCGTTTCATTTGAACTTTTACGAATAAAAGAAAGAGGAATGGTCGGGTTACAATAATGCTGTTCACAATGTTGTTATGGTAACGAAATAATGTATTACTGTAGCAGAAGCTCTGCCAACAATTACACTGATTGTATTTTCGAAGGATCTATGCTGGTGCTGCAGATGTCTATATTCAGGTTTGCCATGAGTGTATTTGTGAAAAGTACACGATCAGCACTGTTTTACGCCTTGCTTCCGAGGTCATTAGCGACCCTAAGGGGCCATCCATAAATTACGTCACACGGTTAGGGGGAGGGAGGGGGTTGACGAAGTGTGACATTGTGTGACAACGGGGTGGGAGGGATCTTAAATTTCGTGACGTCACATTACAAAATCTATTAAATCAAATAAGCTAACTGTTAAAACACAAACTTTAAATTATTATTATTAGTATGAAAAGTGCTGTAAACATTAACTTTTATTGTAAAGTCTGTATACTCTCATAAATAAATAAAGGAATAGTATCTTCTTCTATCTGTTAATAGGGGTACTCCCGAAACGTACTATTTTTCTAATTGATTATAGTAGGTGATTTTGAAAAATATAATAAGAAAATCATGAAATGACCATATACTTTATTAATATAAGTAATCGTTTTTTGTTTTGTTAGTTGATTTGATGTTAATTTTATTAAAATGAAAATAAAACTGATTGCGAAACCGCTTTTATCATTCAATAATTTCAAACTTTGTGATGTCACACTAGGGGGGGGGAGTCTCACAAATGTGACTAGCTGTGACAAGGAGGGGGGAGGGGCAAAAAATCAAGGAATTCGTGTGACGTAATTTATGGATGACCCCTAATTAAAAAGAAAGTCGACCTAATTTGAGCGCGCGTTTACTAGCTCGGACGCGCAAGATCGCCGTGTATTAGGTAGAGGGTGTAATACACCCAGTACGTGACGGTACCGGGTGTATGATTGACGGGTATCAAACTGATCAGAAAAACTTCTGAACTTATGTCGTACTAAGTAGCAGATTTGCCGTTGACGGATGTATATGAAAATGAGATATATATACTTATATATAACATTTTTATAATTATTGGTTAAAGCAGTAATCAATTAGCAAGTGGCAAGTTATGGGCAAATAGTTTTCCTTAAAGACCTTGCGGACAAATTGGCCTTTTTCATCGCGAATCGTTCTTAAAGAAAGCAAACATGTCTTTTGCTCAGAATGTTTCTTTATATTCAGAATGTTATCATATAATACAATACAACAGCTTTTTTAGCATATTATTTGGGCTGACGTCATAATTTAGTGCCTCCTCTATATTTGCTCAGATACGATTTGATTATTATTTGACGACGTGCATAGTCGAGTGGATAGTATCCACTCTACGATAGTCTCTGAGGTCCCGGGTTCGAATCCCGGTGGGGGCAGATGTTTGTGTGATGAATGCGAGCATTTGTACCTTAGTCATGGTTGTTGATATATATTTCTATAAAAAATATTTATATATGTATAATATATGTATGTCTATCCGTTACCCTAGATCCCATAGCACAAGCCTTATAGAGCTTAGTTTGGGCTAGGCTAATTGGTGTAAATGTAACAATTGTATATGTATTAAATATTAATACACTAATTAATACGCGTAGCTTGTCGTCGTCAACCAGCCCTAACAATATTTTGCGCTCGTTCTCTAAGCGGTGATTATCATATAATAGGTCTACTTGTAAGAGGGATATAAATAAAAAATAAATCATAACCCGATTGCGTAAAAATGGTCTTAAATTTTAACTGAAAGGCAGCGTTTGGGCGGTTAAGTGACATATGTTCGATTGTCTACTCAAGACGACAGTCTTTGATTCGTGTGTACTACTGAAACCTAAACACTTACAATAGACCTTATAAAGAGATTCAAACTCGCCTAGTAATAGCTACTAGCTTAACTTGGAGTTAAAAGAAAGAAATAAATCATCCTACTGCGTAAAAAGGACCTAGAACATAGAAAATTCGAGACCGAGAGACGAGAGAAGGAATATTAGACGTGGGTAAGATATTTAATGGTCTATTATTATTTTATTCCGCCATATTTAATTTTTGTTATTGTCATGTATTCAATGACACTTATATTCAGATATTTCGTGTGTAAGTCGGAGCTGACATGCATCACTGCGACCTATTAAGATCTATTGTGACCAGCCTCCTATGTAGGTTCTATGTAGGCCCTACAGTAGCTCTCTTAACTGGGCACTGACCAAGAAAGATAGGATGTTCCCAGTTCGGATTGTTTTTATTTCATCTGGGTCAAGGATGTGTTTCCCCAGGTGTCTGTTTCTTTTGTGAATCAGCGGTTCACAGTAGCACAAGAGGTGTATTGGTGTTTCACGCTCTTGTTCCCAGACTCTGCATGTGTCAGTGTCCTTTAGTTTCATGTTGTAAAGGTGTCTATTCAACTTGCAGTGACCGGTCAAAGCCCTAACCATCACGCTCAAGTTACTCCTGTTAAGCTTTAATAGCTCGTCAGTGCATTTGCGAGAGTATGGTTCGATTAGTGCTTTTGAGTGTGTCATCCCGGACGTACTGTGCCAATCTGCTTTCGCCTCGTTAAGAAGGCGAGTTTTTAGGTATTGCATGGCCTGGTTCTTTGAGATACCACAGATAGGCTCTGGGCCGAACTGTATTCCTTGAGCCCCAGCCCTGGCTAGTTCATCGGCCATTCAATGACACTTGCTAGAGTTTTTATATGTTTATACGTACATCAGATAAACACCTTTGCGTCGTGCAGTCGGGTAAACGTTATGTACGAGTAAGCATTGTTAGATATAAGTTTATTGCTTAGATCTGTGGATTAAATCAAAAATTTATTATGATGAATAATTAACTAAGTATCAACGATATCACAAACTACGATATATTTACATGATTATCATGGGTTATAACATATATGTTCCATTGACAAATGTGAATTCGCACGCTACACAAATACAACATCCAAAAACGGAATGAAAGGATAATAAAGAAAAAAAAACATGTTATTTTGTCTCCGTTCCGAAGATTTATTGTTTCTGAGCGATCGAACAATAATTTTCTGAAGGATTTATTTCACATCAATAATGTGCCAATAACGATTTAGCTTGTAACGTTGGAAGCAGTCATAGGTAAATAATTCAATTAAAACGTACACGTTTTCAGTTTATTATTAGAATGTTTGTATATTAACGTATCGCATTAATATTTCTTCTCTGCCATCATTTATATAATTCATCCGAATCAATCTTTTAATAGTACGTGTTTTGATGACTTTAATTATAGATTTAATATCTCAGCAGCATCGAATTCGAAGTTAGCTGTTATTTCATTAAGCGTTTTGACTTTTCACGCTATTACATCTATTGGTATTTATTCGAGATTGAACTGGTTTTTATCGCCGTTGTCGTTTTAGCGCGCTGGTAAAATATTTTCATCTCATAATTCGTTTTTCCGTGGTCCTAACCTTATTTTAAAAAGTCCAATTTCCACTTTCAACATTATTTCATGTAACACTTATTACAATAACAGAAATGGCATGTTTAATTGTATATTTGCGGTAAATATTATTTTAGATTACTATTAAAATTTATTTCCTTTAAAAAGTATAAATATTTTGATTCGAAAGTCAGTTGGATAATATACAAAAATAATCCTCTTGATAGATTCACCAGCTTCAAATTCCTTAAGTGCAGCAATACGGAGGTCTTTTGATACCTCCAGAGATTTCGCTTTCCTCTAAGCAGTTAAACCCTTCATTAGTGACCTTCCCGCGTCTAATACAGTATATATCAAAAACACCGCAGAATAATTCTTGCAGTACAATCACGTTAGCAACACACACACAACATCAGTAGTGAGATTAGCTTTTTATTGAGTGCATAAGCGCATACATAACGTTAAATCGGATCACTTTGGCAACCGATCTCCTTTAAGAGCATACGCACTCTCCTGAAGTTACGTTATGCATCGTCTCCCGCTCTGAAGGGCTGTTAGTTCAAAGCCTATAAGGTCCCAGGCCTTCGGCCCGACCAAAGGCTGTAAGTAGTGTTTAGTTGGTGGGCTCGCCTTCTGCTAGAGTCCAACATAACCACCCGCCGTAGACGTGGTATCCGGTGTAAGGTCATCCGAGCACCAGAGGGTTAATACAACGACTATATTAGTAGCGCACCCGTTATGCGGATTCACTACCATCCCCCGTGGGAAAAAAGAACAATTCTTATTTGGTTCAAATGACTTGGTGACTCAACTCGCTCAAGGTATCATCCCTTAAATGTTGATTATAAATTATAGACTGACCATTTTAAATCTACCAATATCGTTAGTCTGCAACGGTTGAGAATCTATCTTATTTCTTGACTTACTCAAACTAATTTTCAAAGTGTAGCTGTAATAACTATCTACGACTAACAATCTAGGCTCACCAAAAATATGTCAATCATCAATACATAGCATAAAACAAAGTCGCTTTCGCTGTATGTCCGTATGTATGCTTAGATCTTTAAAACTACGCAACGGATTTTGACGCGGTTTTTTTTAATAGATAGAGTGATTCTTAAGGAAGGTTTGTATGTATAATAAATGCATAATATAGTAGAGAAACACTGATAAATTTAAAGGTTTCTAATGTGATGTCGTAAATAAGCACGTTTTTTTGCGCTTATATTGCAAACGCTGGCTGAACCCTACGAGATAGACCAAAATAATGTACTACAGTATTATACAACTTACAAAAATCCACAAAAAAGTCCGCGATGGTATATGTCTATCTCTTAGGGATAACCCACCATAACCATTTTTTCACTGCACCCGTGCGAAGCCGGGGCGGGTCGCTAGTTAATAATAAAACAATCATTACGGTATGATCAATCAGTATTGTGAAAAAAGGAATTCTAAATAAATTCTAGAAAAACACTCAAACAACTTTGTTTAGCCATTAAACGAATAAAATCAATCCATTGTCTGAACAAATTTACCAATAAGCGGCGCCACAAATCCTTGTGACATGCAATTATTTATTACTACTGTTTCTGGTATCGCTGCCGTTAACGGTTGTTGAGGACAATTGCCACGCTAATATTCTGGAGAGACAAAATAATCCACATTGAATTTATCTTCGAGTTTGAAATATGACATCGCTTTACGCGGCGTAGAAAACAAATGCCAGAGTCCTGCACGCGATATTTTATTCATATTTTTTTTTTGTATCCGTAGCTGTATTTTATAAGAAGGCGCGATAATAACTGGGATAAGACATAGGCATTTTGTCAGACCGACGAAAGTCAGGCGTTTTGATGAAAACGAAACTCCAGATAAAAAGTAACAAAGTTGTCCCTGTGGAGTTTTTGCGAATCCTTTTATACGGATATACTATAAAAAGGTTCCCCACTGTGAAATTTCATTTGGCGAAGTTTTCTTTGTGTCTATAAACAAATCGTGCGAATTTGTTTATAAATATTTTTAAAAGCTTTTTTAACGATGCCAGTTGAAATATTGAAACAACTGTGAATCACGAAACTTTTACACTCCTTCGGACATATAAGCTTTAGAAAATTTATCGAACAAGTTAAATTGAATAGAATTGAACAATTTTTACTGATGACACAATTAAAGGAACAATCCCCAACAGGTGTAAAGTCGTTTTTTTTCCCTTGTGTGTTATGCAGCTTTTAAGCTCTTAAAAAGAGCAGCTTTCAATTGTGTATTTGTATTACATTAATTGCGTGTAAAGCCTATGTTGGCTATGTTGTAAAGGTTATTTTGATCAAAATAATGAAATATTCAACATGAAAAAAGTTATAAAACACGCAGCTGTTACATTCATTCGCATATATTAGCTTAAGAAAAATTTATTACTTACACTGTATAATTCTCTGTGATTGTATTACTGAATATATTCTTTTACACTATTTATCAAAAACAACCAAAGTTTATCTAAAACACTCAATGAACACCAATTAGTTATTTATTTACTAGATTCAATTCCCCTTCCCTTTTTCCCCTTCCCCCTTAATAAGTGGATAAATATTAATCAAGTTTAGCAGATAATGACACGATATCACGTAAATCTTATTATATCGCCGGCGAAGTTATATCTGATAATGCGTAATTGAAGCAAGATCAAATAATGCCGAACGACGCTCAATTTGGTTTTCTATCGAAAATATGATTAGGTTCATATAGTGAGGGAAATGTCGAGTGGTTTGATGACAGCTGACAAGTAGTGATTGAGGCGCATTTTTAATATACGAATTCAGGGTATTGTTCGGAGGTATATTAACTTTATAAACCCTTTTGAATGGATATTGTATTACAATAATTACCCTCACACCACGCTCGCCGACTAGTTCCTCGTCAAACATATACCAGGTACCGTCACGCAGCTGGCGTAGTGCCCCGCGTGGGCCTCCGAGCGCCGGGTCTTGGTCGCAGAGATCGGGCGAGATCTGTCTCCGCCGGCATTGATTGCGGCAATGCTGGCGGAGGGAGGTTGGAGGGCTGTGGCCTCCTTCTGTGAAGCAGTGATGCTCCAGAAGGAGGCCGCCGAGCGGGGTCGGGAGATGGCCGATGCCGCTCGAAGAAGGCGGCGCCGGGCTTGGTCGCACAGCTGCGGCGCCGCCGCGGGTCGCCGGCGGGCGCGAGGAAGTCGCGACTGCTACGGCGACCCGGGATGGACCACGCCCCTTCCGTGGCCGGGGGGCGTCGTCGGTGGAGGAGACCGGGGGAGGTAGTGTAGCCTCCCCCGAGGAGGGCTCCCCTCTAGGCAGGGGTTCCCGGAAGTGGCTTGATGTTCCCGGGGGCTCCCTACATGCCTGAGGAAGGCCATCCCTGAGGTTTTTAGTGGGTAGGCCTCCCCCTTCTGAGGAGGAGAGCCCCACATAACCGCCGGCTCGCCACAGCCGGGGTATGCAATTTAATGCATTTTCCTCAGGGGAACAAAAAAAAAAGGTACCGTCACGCATTGGGTAGATTCTCACCTTTCACTACAAGGCAATCTTGAACGTTCGATCAAGTAGACGCGCGCTCAATTTGCATCGACTCTCTTTTTATTCGACCCTAACTCCCCGGAACGGCGCCGGGGCTGCTAGTAAGCAAGGCGTAGAACCTTCCGTTCGTGCACCTTCCACAAACAGATTCAAGTAAAGCTTTTGGTTCAAGTAGATTCAAGTAAAGGTTCTGTTTACCATATATATATATATATATATGATAAACTGAACCCTGATACACTCGTGTTTCTGTTGAAAATATAGAAAATCCTAAATATATGACGTTTAGATATATAGTCCAGCTAAAGAATGTCAGCGGCTTAGTGTGTTAAAAAAGAGATTTCCAAGTGTAATTTTAATTATGTTAGCTTACCGGGCACCGCATAAACCAGGATAAAACTGAACGCTCCAAACAGTTCCTTTCTGATCGAGTCTGGCCATTTTTCCGTGCAGAATTCAATGGTTCTGTCCACCAAAACCTGAAAAGAATTTTAAATTTATTTTCAATAATATATATTTCGTTGATTCTTATGTATAAGGTCCATATCTAGTTTGCTAGTTAATCGATGGGTCGAAACAGCTATAAATATAGATACTCAAGCATACTGTATAGTTATAGTTAGATGAACTCAAAACTGTAAATAAATTTGTTTCTAGTTTTACTGATTTTCCTAATGTTGGTAATGAAATAAATACTATAACAGACTTAGATCTTTTTAATCAAAATGTCTTATACAAAAATATATCTGTTAAATTATATTATAGATATGATAATTGTAATACGGAAACCGCGATCTAGGGTGATCTTATCCCAAATTTTATTTGTATTCCTCCCATGCCTTACATACATTTACATTATTGGATCTTCTTTCCGTGAGGTTACATCGTTTGAGATGATAAGGATTTTATACACAATTATGAATCGCATGTGAGTTTGCTGTACAAAATCAATTTGAAAATTTCCCTTTCTTTTTTATAGTAACAGATGGTTCTTTTTGATTTCTTTAATTTCGTAGAAAAAATATATACTATATCTAAAATTTAAATGGGAATTTTACAATTACTTTTGCACGTCAAAAATATCCGCCATTAGTTCACAAGTCTATGTACTGGAAAGAACCAGCAAAAGACTCAGATAAACTGAACCCATATATATATGAAACACTATCTATATATAAAGATAACATTAAAAAACATATAAAGAAGTTGTTTATATAAATTGGCAAGTAGGTTAAATTATTCGACAGACAAGTAATTAACGTTCGAAGAAATCATCGAAAATGATTAATTTATGACCCAAATTCTGGAATTCATCTTTCTCTAATGGTTTAGAATTATTGTCAACGTAGACTCATGTAGATTAACTAATGGTAAATCCAATTTAGCAAGAATAGTAATTGTTTTTTTTTAATTTTATTTTTAGAATTAGACAGAATTTCATGCATCCTATCTAAATTCAGTTTCATAAGATTACGAGCGCTATAGTTGATTCCCCTTACCTACTGAGTATGTTAATGAAATCCCCAAGAACCAATCTGAGTTCTCGCAATACATTCTATGTTCCAATCATCCGAACAAATTATCTAAAAATGTCTTTATGCTCAGAGAAATGAAGCAATATAACAATGGATTTAGCATATTGATCTTTAAACATAACTTGTTAAAATTTAAATTGAACAAAAGATTAGAGTTGTTATCTCATCTCATCACAGTAATTACAAATTTCATATAATCGTAGTGGAAACTGTAAGAATTTATTTTATCTTTATATAAATGTGTTTTAATGCTGTTTGTTTTCCAATAAATTAATCTCTATCCACAAGATTAAAACTACAGTAGATATTATATATAAAGTGGTAGTAACCTGTTGTCTTAGTCAGTATTTTTCACGGTTAGTCCCAATAATGATGGATAAGGTAATCGTGAAACTACGAAATCAAAAATATACTTTGGCATTATATTAGCAAATTGAGATGAATCGAGAAAAAAATGGTCCTTAAAATGTTTTGACAAATCAGAATCACGATTCCATCTTTTGTTAATAAATTATAATGAATGAATTGATGACAGTGGTTTAATGGCACGCGTGATAGACATATGGAACATTTAGATCGTTATTTATTAATAAAATACTGTATTGAAGATAAAGTATCTGTACATTTCACTTTTAACATACAATACTTATATATTCGATTATTAAAAGAATCATAACATAATAAATGTACGTATAACTGATTAAAATTTGCCCTTCTTTCATATGTTTTAATAATAAAGATATAATAATGTGTCTACAACATTTATTTTTTTTTCTAAAATAAACGAGTTCTATTTACCTGTTAAAATTAATTCAAAAAGAAACTCTTAAAATGAAAAATGATATATTTTTTATTGAAACACGGCTGTGCAATTGCACGATAAGCCAGCATTTTGAATGGTGAATTCCGAGACTGCACTATTTTTGTTGACCGAAAATGTATTGTAGGTATGATTTCCTTTTGAAGTCAAATAAGTACATTTAAAGTCCAATTCGATTCACTTTTGCCGTAACAACCAATAATTAACTCAGAGACCTAACATACTTATAATTATGGTGTTTTTTCTTCAGCAAATCATCCAGTTTATTTGTGTTGATTACAAAGGACAAAGTGTCAATTGCTCTTCAAAATCGATTTCAAGATTTATCCTTGTTTTAAAACCGATTTTATCTATACTAATATTATAAAGAGGAAAGATTTGTTTGTTTGTTTGTTTGTAATGAATAGGCTCCGAAACTGCTGGACCGATTTCAAAAATTCTTTCACCTTTGGAAAGCTACATTATCCCCGAGTAACATAGGCTACTTTTTATCCCGGAAAAATCGACAGATCCCATGGGATGCGCAACAAAGGCTTCGCTCAAAAACTACTGTACAGATTTTCATTCATTAATAGATAGAGTGATTCTTGAGCAAGGTTTTGCGGTATTTTTTATCTCGGAAAAATGGATAGTCCCACGGGAAGCGCGATAAACTTTCGCGCCATAAACCAACTTCCACGCATATGTAGCCGTGTGCAAAAGCTATGAGCCTTAACCCTCTATAGACCCAATCCCGAAATCCACGCAGGCGAAGCCGCGGGCAGAAAGCTAGTATTATTATATGCGGCGTAATGTCATGCGTCTTTATAAGACACGGTCCTTTGTAAGGCGTACGAAGGGACAGAGATCCAACGCGCAGAGGCTATTCAAGCTAATTAAATGGAACTACATGGAATGCACCAATTGGGTCAAATCTTTACAGTCAGTTAGATGTACTGAAACTATTGTCTTATAGGTCAAAACATTTGTGGGCTATAGTATTGTGTTGGTATAAGCCGTCATCGTCCATAGCGTTCTTTCAGTTTAAAACTTCCTCACCCGTACTTAAATCATTAAATGTATATATTTTTTTATTTAATTAACAAAATATTCACTATAATTAATTTAAATGACTAAATAACATTTACTGTGTCATCTAGTGTAAGTCAAAAGGAGTGTTTTGAGCTCCGTTTGTTAAATAATAAATTACATTGATTAAAACTCAATTTAAGATTTAGATAAGAACCACACCAAAATAACTAAACTACTTATTAACACAAATACTTCCTGACAGGAGATAAATCGTAACTTATTTAACCTTTTCGACCTTTCCGCGGTATTGCTTAACCTGACCATCTCCCAACTGGTTTGAATAATTATTGGAGTGGAATATTTAAAGCTATAAACAAACTATCAAAATCACATTTAAGTCGAATTAGTACGTCACAGGATAACGGTGAGCGCAAGCCAAACAAAATTAAATTTTGCGTGGTCGACTTAAGGTGTGAAATCAAATAGTAGTTGGCTGCTGGTGCTTGATTAGGGATTAAAATATGCCGTGAACGACCCAGATTACTGTTGAGATCTCTTCGGACGTGCCACATTAACGTGGGACACCTAGATAGCTTAGGCTGAATCAATTCCACAGCGACTTTATAATTGTGAATTTAACTTTCAATTTTCGGATAGACTGCGCATATTTTTTATGATAAAACTGGATCGTAATAATTCATCTTAGTGTTACAATATTTATATATTGACTTAATTTTGAAATTTGATAGATATTACCTAATAATTAAATTAAACTAAAGATAATAGTCATATATAAATTACTAAATAGAGACAAACCCTTTACAAAAAGAGAAAACAATTCACTAGCTCTGAGATGAAGAAAGAGAGAACATGAAATATTCGAGAGCTTACACTACATTCTAGGATCAAGAAGAAATTGAGTGTGAATTATGACGAACACTCTACAGTACAAGTACATACATACATACATATGCACTCGAAAGACATACAATTTTAAAGATATATTCGTTATTAAATATATCGCTTAAAATACGGATGCCAAAAATAGTCCATTGAAATATATAATAATTTGACCACTGAATTAATTAAACGTGCTGGAATAGATGGCCGATTAATTAATCATCTGTATACATATTCCAATAAAATCAAATGTCCACAATCATCAAGATTAAAATCCCAATTAAAGTTCAAAACAAAACATAATTATATCTCTGAGAAGAACGCCAATTTATTACGGTGCTCTCTTCAAATATTATTGTATTGTATACCTACTCATTTAAATTCATCGGCCATAAATTGGAATCTCTCACCTTAGTCACGCAGCTATAATTTACACTTCGGGAATATTAATCATTCTTAAACGGGAATCTAAATGGAATTCGAAACGAAATTCTATCCTCAATCCAATTGGTCAATAAGATTTCAAAGAAGCCACCACTGCTCATAAAATCTACATTCATTTTGAAGTGAATAGAAAATGCGACTCCCTGAGGAAACATTGTTAGGAACTGCTCACAACTAATTGGATCATGTAATGGTCCCAAAAACCTTCGTCGATTTAGCTCGTTAGGAAGCTGAGACAGCTGTCGTTCTTTGGTGTGCAGTACGATACATATCAGAAAAGTTTGACTACAGTAGCTGTCTGAGGAACCCGGAAAAAAATTAGTCTTATTACTTTGCTTAATGTGTTTCTGGAGAATAACTATAGTGTAACGTAAAAAAGCGTAACTGGTAGTGTAAGTATTAACTTACAAAACTGCGTTACTCAAATACTATTATTTTAGACTTTAATGTAGGTTCAAAAAGAGGTCACTGGCCTGGAGGCCTGAAATCGGTAAATTCCATTTCAAACTAAAAATAGACCTAGACTTAAAATTCCATTCGAGGCTGATAGAATGACCTGTGTATTGTTCCTGGTCCACCTTTATACTAGCCGCCCCGTCAGTAGAAAACGATAGTCAAGAATCTACAAAATCGCAAAACTTCACGTCTGATTATTGCATATTTTTTAAATATTATTTATTTATTTAGAAGCTGAACAATGAAAATAATCTATAAAAAGTAAGTAAAGTCTTGTACAAAATTACAGTGTTTCTGAGAAATTTAACAATCTTAACAAGCATTTGCATGTATTTACAAGGTTAATAAAATTGAACCCAAGGTTAAGACATTCTTATTTGTAGTTACATACAGGATTGAGATTTCAAGCTTTATATACTAAGGTAGGTCAAGAGCGCGAGCTGCGTGCGCGTCTGGCTACTGCGCAAGCCGGAGTGATGTCCTTCCGTCTGGGTGACTATCCAGGGGTTCTCGGGCAGTCCCTCCCTTGGCGTTGGCTCGACCAGACCTAGGTCGAGCCGGCCCCGGAGCACATGGCGGTAGAATCACGAAAACGCACCCCGCCATGTGCCCCGCATGGGCCTATAGAACTCAGGGGGGTTTTAGTGGGTAGGCCGGTTCTGTCACACGGCCACGCCTAGCCAGCGCGGTGTCACGATGCATAAGGTGCATTTCCCCTCTAAAAAAAAGTTAGGTCAAGAGAGGTCTTTCCCAGAAGTTGCTTGATGTTCCCGGGGGCTCCCTACATGCCTGAGGAAGGCCATCCCTGAGGTTTTTAGTGGGTAGGCCTCCCCCTTCTGGGGAGGAGAGCCCCACATAACCGCCGGCTCGCCACAGCCGGGGTATGCAATTTAATGCATTTTACTCAGGGGGAAAAAAAAAGGTCAAGAGAGGTCTACGGTATAAATTAATCTCAATCAATCAATCAAAAATTTATTCTTCAAATAGGATTTTACAATCACTTTGAATGTCAAAGATGCTACGCCATTGATACATAAGTCTACTGTAATCTGTAAAGGTAAGTATCAAGATAAATTATATGTATTCGTTAGCGCAGGTTGTATATTTCCCATACACTATTCGGATATTATCCGTTAATAAGGAACACAAGCCTTGTACAATAATTATATAAACAATTTCCAATGGGTGTTAATAGATATGTTCAATCTAGTACGCTTTACACTAATGACAGTGATGTTAGCCTCGAGTACCTCCAGTGTATCCGGCATACAAGTTAGATCTAGCAAGTCATGTTTCTGAAGGAGCTAGCAGAAAGGAAGCGGCAAAACGATCCTTTCGTCGGCGGGTATATGGAGCCTGCCTTCTTTGACCGGTTTAGGAATGAGCGCTAAGGTGACTGTCGAAGCGTGCAACTATCAAAATCGTCAGATTACTTTTGTATCCTCCATAAATGTTAATAATTGGTCCGTATCTGGCTTTGTTGATGAGGTGTGGTCCGGAGAAATTAGGCTACCGGGTTCATGGATCGTTCCAACTTTGATGAGTATGTGAGTAGAACCGGGTGAGTCCAACACAAGCCTTTAGCCTTTCGACTAGCCATCGACAGGTACGATGCACCAACGCATTTTATCTCGAAAATCATGGGCAGTTTATGCCTATTATCTAGAGGGACAAATATCCCATACTCGAACTCTATATGCGTACCGTTGAGTTATAAGAATACAGTTAGCGTACTCGTAGATGTTCAGAACTCACAAAATTCGAGAACTTTCGAGTTAAACATTGTGCCCGTAAGAGGTTAGCATTGAATAAAGATTTGTAAATTTGAATTTATAATGCCAGTTTCCCTTTAGTCTTGTAGAATACCCTTGGACGCACTAATCCCTTTAACATACTCGTAGCAAAGCGCCCTGTGCAATCATCCCTTTGTATAGCGGTAATCCGAGGAAAGGTCGTGATAACAACCAGTATTATGATATAGTTCAATGTTAAATACTGTGTGGAATGTGGTGTGATTTATAATCATGATAATAGAGCAAATATAATATGTTTCTCAAATGACTTTATAAATCAAATGTAATATTATACATAACATAAATTTTAAATGAATTTAAAATCCAGGCGGGTGTGGCATGCGCGCTAGAGTGGTGTTCTACACGAGTAAAACAACCCCATGCCTCCCGTCTTGGGATGATTCTCCATAAACGTTGCAACTTGGCGCGAAACTGACCGAGCCTTATCAGAGTGGTCCGGAGTCATTAAACTATCCAGTTCCTGGTTCGCCTTGACTAAGGACGGGGTGGATGTCGAGGTGGCTTAGTGCTATACAGGCGCTACAAAATTCCACCTCGAAAAGAAGAAATAAAATGTATCCATCCCGAATATGTTTTTTTTATTTTCCTTGTAAGTATCCGTCTAGAAATTATGTAGCTTTTAATATTTTTGTGTCTTTAAATTTTATATTTCTTTGTCCTCAATTAGTAACTGTAAAGGCCTATGTTGAATTATTTTTATTTTGATTTTGGTGGCCCAACGCTTACAACCAAAAATTTCGGTTATAGACCAGAATCGCGAAGTCATCTCGACGCAACAAACCGAACGACCATTCTGATCGGTATTGTAGTTTTAAGTGTAATTTACTTTAAATAACCTATTTATAGTAATTTTATTTATTTACATTGTGGGTGCTTGGCTGTGAAATTGCGTTAGTACGTAGACTCTTTACGGAAAAAATAACCATCTTCATAAAAATATTAGAATAAAACGGCGATTTCATAGCCAAATATATACTTGTAATTTATCTCATAATTTACTTACGTAAATAAAGTGCAGCGCAGGTAATGTATAACAAAAGTGGGGACAACGAGTTCGTAGAGCATTAATTTGTAAAGGCATTACAAAAACAAAAATATTTTTTAAAAGTGCGAATTCGATACGAACTTGGCCAGATTTTTGCTATAATAGGAAACCTTTATTCTCGGCTTTATCCTTACGAAGATTCGTTGTTTTTAAGATAAAAATAACAGGACTGTGAACAAAGTAGTCATCTGACGATGATGTCGAGTGGCTTGTTGTGTACCCGAGAACCACTTAACGGACTTCGTTACGCCACGGAAGCGTAAAGTAAAACTGTTTTTACTTTGAAAATTGAATCAATATGTTATATAATGCCATTGCTTATCGACACAACTTAACAATTGCCCTGTCCTTCAATTAAAGTGAGACCTACATATTGACGGGATTTTAATGTACAAGCGATAATCCTCACTCTGAATGTGTTTGCTAGTGTTTAAAATCCAACTAACATGTCGTCAAAGCATTAATTTTATTTCGGACTGTAAATATTTCTATTAAGAATTCAAATATAACATAATATAACTTGGATTTGTATGTATATTATCCAGTCTTATAAATAGGCAGTCCTATCAAAAGCTGAACTCTAAACGGCAAAAATTCTATAGGTGTTAGTTGTATATGTTAATAATTATTTGGATAAAATTACACAAAAGATTCAACAATGTTTAAAAATATCAAAAAAATCTCCTTACGTCAAAACGTCCAAACTCAGACTTAAGTCAGGTAATACGTCCTCGTCTGCGCGAAATCTCATCCGAATACGATCCGCATTCAGAATTTCGTCACGTGCCTTCTCAACGCACATTAATTATCCTTGTAAGGATTAAATTATCCCAAGCTCTAGCTGGATTAAACTGTTAAAATCAACCGTATTGTATAATTAAATAAGGAGTGCAAAGTATAAATTATTTTCGTTTTAGCAAATGACTTTAAGAAAGTGTGGAACCGATTTAAATTGAAAAGTTGTCTTTCTACTTCATTGAGCAAAACATTCAAGTAATTAAAGATTGTGGATCCGTTCCTAAGCATAGTTCTAGAGAATTAACTATTCCCGAGCTTCTTGTAAGAATCGATTAACTAAGAATGCTGAGATGTGCGTTTACGGATTATCTTGGTTCGATTGTAATAAATCAATCAAGACTTTGTAATACTGTAGAAACCTGATTAGAAATTTCCGAGTAATCTTATATATAAAAATGAATCGCAAAATATGTTGGTAAGCTCATAACTCAACAATGCCTGGACCAATTTGGCCAATTCTTTTTTGTTAATGTTCGTTGTGAAGTACAAGGAGGGTTTTTACAATGAGGAAAATTCGAATAATTATCGGAAATACCCTAAAAACAGCCCTTTTATTTTCCCATGCAAACGTTTTCTAACTAAAACGTACAGTCGAATTGAGCTTTATTGTTATTGTATAAAGTTCATATTGCAAGCACTCACTGTTGTCTAAGCAATGAAGGTGTGTTCCTAACATCAAAGAGTCAATTTGCGCGTTTTAACGCTACATATAGTTGAAATTCAATCATATCTATCAAAACAGTGTGCGTGCGTGCGTTGGAGCACAGAATACATCGTTGGAGGATTTAATGTCACGTTCCAAAATTGAATAGCCACAAAATGTAATAGGTCATTTAGACTTTTTTTGCGATTTGGTTGGCTATGCGACATTATCTATAAAATAATTAGGAACAAAAAACTGCCACTGTACAAATCTTTTTGACAGGACGAAGTCTGTCGGGTCCGCTAGTTGGATATAAAAGCGAATGGACTAATTTAGTCCTACAGAGATATCTTGCTAACTAGTAAAAGCAAAAAGTCATTTGCTAAATACATATGAAACCTCGAAAACAACTTAACTGAATTAAATGTGGCCCTGTTAAGTCCGATCTGTTGCATAAACAGGGTGAAAAAAGGTGCATCTTGTAGCAAGAAAGTATCGCTATCGTAGCTCATATACATACATTTCCCATGAGTATATCAGGTCTTATGTATAGGCCCACATCGCTATCACAATTGGGAGGGCGAACGTATCTGATAGAGACGATAGTGTTAAGGATCTGAAACTGACCAAAAAGTAGACTGGGACCCAACGGGTGGACACCACAAGAGTGGCGCATTCTGAAATGTTTTATTGCTTTCCCTCGTGAGAAACAAAGGCCCAGTGCAGTTCGGTCGGCTTAATTTACACTTTTTCTATTTCACCACAGGGGTATTGCTTCCCTGTGTATATTTTCACCTAGGATCATCGGATTAATGGAAATATGTTATTTAAATTACGAAAATACATTGCTAAATGTTTAAATCACAATTCACACATATAAATATGTAACGGGAATAAATACGACACACCGCAGGCGGGCTGGAGCTGCAATGTCATATCCCTGTAATGCGCCACTTTTCTCAGATCACCAGCATATTTTTGGTTTCCCATGTATCGTCACGCACTTAACTCACAGTGTCTGTATGTCGCTAGCCATAATGCTTTCTAGCGATCTCCAACAAAGCTTTGGTTTACCTTCTCGGGGCCTACTAACGCTATATTTTTCGTTATTTACTGGAACTGGAACTGAAACATATCCTACCACGATATGAAAATATATATTTTTAAACCTACTTTGTGATCATAATTTCGACCCTGTAACAAAGCAATGTATTGCCGAATAACCGCAGCCGTATAAGTCACAGCCCTAACAAAATGGGCATCGGCGAATGAACAAACCTTTGTGGAGTCAAGCGAATGGCTAACGACCCCCGACATCAATCGCTACAGAAATCCTTTTACATTTGGTATCATTAATACTAATGGTAAAGAGGCACGGTATTTACAAAGTAGAGAAATTTGCGAGTCGAAGAATCTTAAAATCAAATCAAATAAAATTTATTTAGTTCATACCAACCTATCCAGAATTATTACTTATAAAAATAAACGTCCAAAATAACGTGGTATTAATAACAAACACTAACTAAGCAACATCAGAAGCAGATTGTCCTTTACGAGTTTTGGGTTGAGATATAACAGTACAAGTAACTTGGTGCTGCTTTGAAGAAATTAATTTATTTGAGATAAGAAATTGTCACAACGAACTAATAATATCATAATAAATTTATGGTAATTTAATGTGACGACTGTAAATTAAATGCAATAAGTGTGATATGAAAGTGGATGTGTGAATGTTGATATGGTAAAGAAGGGAATGAGTCTCGGAATGATGCGTGATAGAGGAGAGTGGAAGAGGGAAACATTTTGTGCCGACCCCAAATAAAATTGGGAACAGGGCAAGAGAAGAAGTGTGCAGTTTGTGTGTACAAGTAAAAAATATGGTGAGTATACAGATATGTATGTGTATATAGATTAATACTTATATAACCGTATATATGTTCACTTAATTGTATGAAATAACATAATTAAACAGCGTGATATCTAGTCATAAGGAAGCACGGAAGAGAGTAATGGAGAAACTATGTTTGGATGTAAAAATATCTTAACCGATATAAATATATAACAGAAGTTAATACGACATACTTATATGCCCTATATCAAAAAGATAAAATATATAACGTATCTTCTGTGTTAATATCCGGTATGAGGATAAACAAATGGTAGCAGGACACAAGATTGTCCAGCCACTACAAACTGTAGAAGTAGGCAAAAGTAATTGCATTTACTTTTTCTTCGGCAGTGAAGTGACTGAGAATCCTCATGGATAGCACCGCAATCAAGTGCTACGGTGATTATGTCGGGCACTAAGCCGACCGAGGCGGTTTGACCAGAATGACCTACTCACTAAACTCGATCTACGATCGACCTTTGCCATGAGGGTCCTATGGTTTGGATGGAAGGGAGTAATTTATTTGCAACTGTGGTAGTTCTTATACAGGCCAAACGAAGTAATCTATAGCTGAAAAGGTCAAGAAACATATCGCAGATATTGCATCAACTATTAGATAGAGTTTTATCGTACGCAAGTCCTCTCCATATATAGCAACGTTTATTGAAAGTAAAGACTGAAGCGATTGAAATTTAAAAAATGACAAAAACAATTTCAATCGGGAAGATGTTTTCAGATTATAAAATATGTGGAATCCAGTGGTGACACAAATTCGATTTACACAGCTTGCTTGCGAAACACGGATACTGGGTAGTGTGTGAGAACACGTGAAGAACGAATATGGCGTGGTTCGAGAAAATTGCTATGTACGGAAATAGACAGCCCATCCATCTGCGCCACAGCCTATGCAACCTGGTCGAAATGTCAGACAATAAAATTGGTATGTCGTGTTAGTTTCCGTTATATATATTTATAAGTTTGTAATTGAGAATATCATAGTCAAGTGTAACTTTTAACGTTTTATATTCTTTAAGCGATTTAGCTTTGAGGATGCAAAGTACAATTGGAGATTATTTATGTACAAAATCTGTGGGAAAGCGAAAAGCCTTTATTAACAATTTGACCTCAATTACTTTACTCTGGTCATGTTTCTAGATAAATTTTGCTTTCTCTGACACTTTTGTAGTATATAATCAGCATAATTATATAAATATTAAGCATAATTGTACTACTTCATTCTACAACTAGTTATAGTCATTTTGTATCCCCTAGAATTAACATAATAAACATTCTACCTTAGCTTCACCGGCTTTCGTTATAACTTTCATACACAGTCGTTGGTTACGGGTGCTCTTGACCTGGCCTTTTTTCAATATATCACTTATTTGGTCCAAATATGTTTTTCTAGATATTCCTGTACCGAGTGGCTCATTAATATTATAAATTTTATTTTTCAAGAGTCTTTTATCGATCCTTTCAGTTCAGAGTTCAACCATCTAAGTATTCCATTGTTGAATTTTGTCATTTCATCTTCTTTCAGACCGCACATTTCCTTTAATACTCTATGTCGCAATATATCTTTCATTGTCAGTCCAGCCATTGCCCATACAAAGCTCTCATTTCTACTGTACTAATCTTGCTTTTGCGAGTATCTTTATTTTGCCACAACCATTATTCTCTTATTATTAGACCTGCCTTTTTTGACAAAGTTTGATTGCTCTTGAAGCCATTTATAGCGCTGTTTATTTTGTTTCCTGCAATTACTCTTCTTTCAATGTAAGGCTCATAATTACTATTTCTCATAGATCTGAGATACACAAAATCATTCACTTGCTCTAAACGTTACCGACCATGACCTTGCTTGCTTGATCATTACTTTCGTTTCGCATACATTCAATTTCATTCCTTTTATTTCAAATAAATATTTTAAGGAAATTGGCAATCTAAATATATAGTAAAGAAATCTCTATTACAAATAATTACAGTCAATTATAGCTTAAATCTTATTACTTCAGGCCCCTGTCTAATATCCCATGAGGGTATGAGCTTAACTGGATTACTTGACATAGTGAATAATTGAAACAATTTTGCTCTCGACATATTTCATAGGGTAGGCATTAAGATTATATATTTAACGCACAAGTTAATAAAACAAGCTATTACACTAAACTTGTTTTATGTATTTAATTCTTATATGTTTTATAAGTAATTGTTCTAATAAAAAACATGAATGAAAAAGAACATCTGTGATGCAGACCGCACATAATAATGATGATAATTTATTTGATATTTATAACTATCAGATATAACCATAAAATAAAACTGTTTAAAAATATTGAGAAATTAACAATAATTTCTGACTAACTGAATTTCACTAATCTTGTCTATGTAATGTCTTGTAATGAATTTGTCGTCCATATTAAAAACAAAAACTTTTTAACAATCAAATAAAATTCAAGCCCATTATTTTAATCAAACTTCATATAGAGTGCAGTAAATTTGTTAATCTGGCATCATCTGTTCTATATTCCTTAAATACTGGTAAAATAAATTAAATGATTATTAAATTTCTGCATAAAATAAGCAAATTAGCAAAGCAAAGCGATGATGTTAACCACTGCAAAGTTACATTGTGTAAAGGAAGTGGATCAAAGAAATAGATATTCATCAGCAACATATATTATATTTAAATATAATCACATTTCGAAGATATCAATTACATTTTTATAATGAATAAACATATTTCAAAGTAAATATGTCAGTACATCTTATAAGTTTTAACGCAAGTCAATAGTACAGTCAATATGTCGTTAAAAAAATCGATCTCTCCGAAAAATGACAAACCGGGATTTGACTTGACGAATCGTTAGAGGGGCAAGTAAAATTAAACAAAGTTTTAAAAGTTTAATAATTAAAAAATAAGTAAACATTACAATTTATTGATGTATCCATGAATTGTGTGACAAACACACTGTAGCTTCAGCTTGTAAACTGCACTTGTTCCCCTATATAGCTTGAAAACGGTAAGTTTTATAAAAAAATGTTTTAAACAAAAGTTGTAGCTAATTTTATTACAAACAACTTTCTCATTTACATTTTTGCAAAAAAATTGATATTTTACAATGAAAATAGCAAAAAACCAATTTTTCAAAACTTTAGCGCCATCTAGCGTTTGCAGTTTCAGTCGGATGATGTTGCTTCAATGAAAGAAAATGTAGTCCTGAGTGTCCTTTACAATTTGAAAAAAAAAAACAAGTCGCTAGCCTTGATAGTTTCCGAGATAAATGCATTTCAAAATTTTTTTGGATTTTCTCAAAAACAGCAGGGGGGAGGACTTCGGAAATCTGACATTAAGCTTTTTACTTGCCCCTCTAACGATTCGTCAAGTCAAATCCCGGTTTGTCATTTTTCGGAGCAAAAATTGCAGATTGACTGTACTACAATAGTTTTCATAAATCCTTAACCTCATTGTAAACCAAACATAGGTTTTATATGAAATCATATGTTCAACAAATTATTTATACGTACATTAAGGTTTCGATATTATGCCGATATTTCTGATGTATTTGTGATATAAATGTAGAGCCACGGTCCATTAACCAGTTTGCCAATCAATTGCCAATTGAATACAAACTATTGGGCACATCTAATCATGAAGATAATCATAATGGATATCCATGTATGTACAAATACTTTATAGCAAAGTGTTCAATTTTACTGTCACAAACTTTTTTGTAAGCGGCATAAAAACTTTTTGATATTACCATAGACAATTAACTTAACTTTTTGCGTTTAATATAATTTTTTATTAATTCATTACAATACAGACTTGATACAATTTCATATATTTTCATTAATTCCACAATTACAAACCTAGCAGTCTTACGCAGGTTTACGAATCTATTGTGTAGAAGATATGAAAAAAATATGTCTACGGAGGGTATAAAAGCGAGTGCAAACTATTGACTCGGTCATTGCCTTCCGTAATTTTTGCGTGTTGTCGCTAACGAAATGAAAACAGATGGCGCTACGTGTGTATGTATCGTTGGAGCGTTCGAAAGCAGCCGAATTTATCCGAGCGCTCTCGAGCTCAGAGGCTTCGTGGCGGCTGCCAGTCTCATTTACTTAGTCGACGAGTGAACACATGTTTTTCAAATTACCCTCTATAGTTTTCTATTAAATATTAGTTTTGTAAAAAGTTACGTCATTCTCTTAATAATAGCGTGGATCTTCTTATAATAGTATATATATTTTGGTGCTGAAACCTTTATTCAATGTAAAAACGGTCCAAACTACTGTAAATATAAGCAAGAAGGACGATGCCCCTGTGGATGCCGCAGTATTTATTGGTTCGGATTCGAAACTTTAGTAAGGCTCACATATTGAGAAATTGTCTTATTTGCGGCCTACTCTGCCTGGAAATTCTGTCAGCTGAATAATTGATATAGAGAGATACAGTATTCTAGAGAGATGTAGATTAATAATTGCTGTATATTTATTTTTGAAAAAAGGACAATAAATAAGGAACTGAGATAGAAGTCTGTTCCAATGTTTGGTTTGGTGTTATAATTAGCTTCTATGTTGACGATAATTTTAATAACACTCGACTATTATATTTATTATATATTTTATATATTTATATTTTATCGATAAAAATACGAAAACTAAGAAGATTATATCAAAATCTATTTTGTTAGCTTGATATAATATGAAGAAACATTAGGACCGACTGACCCATAACATTGAAAAACAAATACTTATGAGACGTTCAATGGGGAGTGGTTGCTTGTTGAACACTATCTGTTTCTTTGCGACCCGACTTCAGAGCTACTCTCTATACCGGCATATTTTTTTTTCAATAACAGCTCATGTAATCGTTGGAATGCGTCTAAGAGAACGTACGTATTCGGTGTCCAGAGGTTTGGCCACTTTAGATAGAAAGACATATCACGCTAGCGTTCAATAGAGGAACTGTAATATTCTCAGATCATATATTAAGAACTCTGTGAATGGTTATTCACAAACTTCTTAATATATATCAAAAGGTTTTCTGCTGAGTAAGAATCTAATAACTTTTCAGTAGACTCTGCATAGTGATAAATTTATATGATTTATGAATACCGTTTAGACATATATATTCACATTCAAAATCTCTTAGTTTCTAATACCTTATCATACGACGTAGTTTCAGATATTCTCTTTGTAGAAGAGGCTGGAATTGCACTCTTCAAAACAATCTAATAATATAGGTGGATAATTTTAACCACGTTTATTGTAAATTTAATGCTGCTCTGCCAGAAATTGGGTTCTCTAGCTATATACCAATGTGTTTTATGGTGTGGATAGTAAACCATCATCAGATATTCTGGTTAGTTGTGATTTTAGTGAACCAGCAGTCTCTAAGTAGCAGCGGAATCGTTGAACCGTGATAGACAGCTCAGTGCGTTGGGCAAAGGCCATAATAAGATGCTACAATATCTAAGCGATTCTTTGATCCATGATCTGCAGAGGTCGGAATCAGGTAGTTTGAATGCGGTAGAAAGACACAAAATCTAGTCCATTCTATTAAACGAGGAGTGGGGAGTGCTCCGCATTCCCGCTATTGTATTCTTTTGTTCTCACAAGCTATGTTGTCTGAACTACAAATGTGGCAACATCGCGCGAATTGGAATTTTGCAACTTCGAACATCCGATGTCATTGATGCAAGTAGTTTAAATTGTGTAAAAGTAGATAACTTTTTATTTTAAAAATCAAGGGAATTTTTTCTGCTCTTTAAAATTAATCTCAGTATTTGAGGCATATCCATTTTATTCTTTCGCTGTATGAAATCAATAGTACATGAATAACTCTACCTATGATGATCTGTGATATGAAAATAGATATTTATCAATAGAACTGCAATGCAGAAAACAAAAGAAAAGTAACGCTATAACCGTATTTATTGATACGTTAGCAATAAAAAATGTTGTTTATATAGTTATTTGAAGTTTTATATTCAAAACTTATTTAGATACCTACGTTACCTTGTCGCAATCTGTAGATAGTAGTCCTACTGTTTGCCAAATCAAATCGGTTATTTGCGAAGATATTTCGGTAAATGGACCACGGGGCGGTTAGGTCATGCCAATTTGAAAACAATTCCTTTTGTAATTCAATTTCCTACTAACATTATAAATGTAGGACACAAACGCCAGTGTTTATTTTGTGATTTGTATATTATATTTCTTCCGTCTTTACATTGTTATAATAAACCGTGTAAAGATAATTAAGAACGAATGACTTATTTATAATACTCATAGAATAAGTATTAACAATACATAACAAATATATAACAACAATGACTATATATATATAATTACTTTATATTTCTTGGCCACTTGCGACTGGACAATGATAATGGAAGAAAAAAAGTTGTTACACATAAGTAATCGTAAATTCAAACTTCATTAAGTGAAGATGAAAAAATTTATCAAGTTATTATTTATTAATGAGTACCTATGTACTGAAAAAAAAAAAAACAATATTATAAGGCATCCATAACTTCCAACAAATTTCTGAAAATTCTAATTAAATTTTGTAATCTCTCTATAACCTGCTGAAAGATCTTGGTTTGTCCAGAAGTGCAGTAAGTTCTATACTAGAACTTGTATCTAAAGCTGCATTAGCGGGTTCATATCAGATCAGATTTGGTTAGGCAGGGAGAAAGACACGAGTAGTGAAGGTGAATGTTGATGTACGTCCCTCAAATCTACACCCGTGTCACAAGTCTCGGGATCTACTCGGAGTTTCTCTTTCTGCCACACGATTTCTTGCACCCGCACGGTGAATCCATAGAGTGCTAAGAAGTTCGTCTCATCTCTCTATTAATTAGTAAGAAAAATAACGCCTAGTACCAAAAGTCATCGCCACCTAAATGATTCAAAGCAACTGAAGTGGAAAGTGACTTCTTGAATTCCAGGAACAGCCAATACATTATGGTGTATGTTTGTGTCAAAGCAAGTAATTATAGATTAATTACATCCAACAACTGCTCTAATTCATTACACGATTAAGGAACGATTTTCGACTTATAATTTTCGGGATCGAGAACATCAAAAACTTATTATATAAATGGTACTCGTTTCGAACATATAATTAATTATCAGAATATTAAATTTGATAAATATAACGTTAATGTACTTGAAACAACGCGTTCGCTCTCAGAGCAATTGATAGATAGAATGAAAATTGAAGATCATTTCCGAAAAAGCTATTACAGTCCTAATAAATTAGATTCGATAAAAATATTTTTTAATCATCAGGATTCAGGACATCTTCGGTCAATATGAACACTAAGACTAATTATTACTTAAATGGTGAGGGGATCATTAAGCCATGACGGTGTAATATAGGTTAGCTACGATGGCGTACCAACCCATGACCGCATTCTGAGCTCTTCATTTCCTAAGAGCACTTGCGATGGCCAGGGTACTTCAGCTATCTACACCTATTGAGAGCACCCCTCAAAACAGCTACCATCGTATGCACATAGCACGCCCGTGACCTTACCTTACAATATAACTACATATTACATTCTAGATAAGGTAAGATACAATTTTTAGTACTGGTTTAGGTACATTATGACAGAATACACTCCTAGTATAAAAACTCACCGAACCATTCCTCGTACTAGAAAGCAGAGGCACCATCTCCCTTTCAACAGCTGTGACCGCTAGCAGAGGCGCGAATATTGCCAGTGCGAGCAACCACATCAGGGCTAACAGGCTACAGGCCCCACCACGCGATGGCATCCAAGGCTGCCTCAGCGATTGTGTGATGGCGAGGTACCGGTCCACCGACATCGCAGTGATCGTGAAAACGCTGGACGCTACCGCTACACCTGAAAACAAAAAGATCGCATAAATGTAATAAACAGATATTGATTATCTGGTAGTTAGTCATTAGCGTAAGTAGTTTCTGTGAGATTATAAAGAAGGTAGAAAATTCTCGTTAAAGATAAATTGTAATTATTGCCAAAGTATGTTTAAAAATGTCATATAATTACTTCAATTCACATGACTATTACTAGAGTAATATAATTATTTATATAATAATATTAATAACCATATAACCACATTCACACAGTTCAATCTTTATTCAATTAGATATCCCTTAATAAATTAGTCGATAAAAATAGTCGGGTCAATAAAACATAGAAACAAGTAGTCAGTATAGAGCTTGACATCACATTAATATTAAATAAGCAATTAATTTCCTACAAACTATGGAGGATTATAGAATATTAAATCTATACCAAACACGGACCTGAAAGTTTGAATTAAAATTTCATACAACACAACTATTGGAAATGATTAGTACTGAACAAATAATGTAAATAATAAATGAAATTAAAATAGTTTATGTTGAAGTTTTTGAACAGGAAAATTAATCTAATACCATTCAGTCAAATCACAATAACATTGAAATTAAAACACAATTTTAAATAAAACTTTTACTCTCAATAATTTTCTAATATAATCGATTTGAACAAATTTATAATGTTACTGCCATTAATCGTGGTTCTTAAACTTTTTCCGAAGACATTCGACATTTCTTTAGTTCTTTCCGAATGGATAGAAAACTATTAATTGTAATAGAAGCACTAAATAGTAAGTAAAAAAGTCATCCATGGGAAAACTTAGCTAAGGCATAGCACAGGGTTTAATTTTTAGTTCAATATTAAATTCGATATACATTCTACTAAATACTATAAACATAGGCAAATGTAACCACTAACCACCAGATGGACAAACTGTTTGTTTATTTTTCAGTATCATCGTATTCTTAGATGATGTTGGCGCAACTGTTGGTGGTGATTAGGAATCAAAAGTTCTGAAGAGTGCAATAATTATAAATGGTGGTAGACTGTACAACAGAATCTCTATGTAAAATTGGTCAGGAAATAAAAATACATACAATACACTAACTGCTATCCTCGCACTACGTTTTCTCCTGAGAAATAGACGCCCTCCTGTCAAGTCATAAGGTAAATAATAGCAAAATTTAAGGCAGAATTTAGATTATTCATGGGCACTTAGCTGCGAGAGTATCCGGAGCGGACTTCCCGCTCCTTTATGAGGATCCTGACTCTCCTCTTCTGAGCGAAAAACTAATATACTAAAATTGTAAACTCCTTACAAATGAGTATATAACTGAGCAGGATAAAACGCTAACTTAACTTTGATAAATAATGTATAAATTATAACTGAATTATTTTTTATTTCATAAATCATAAACAAAAATCCGAGTCAAATATTTTATTTGCGTTATACATAATTATGAATTAATTTTCTTTCAAGCTCTTTGTCGTTATGTAATTGAGTTACCCCAACTACAATATCTAAACTTATCCATTACGTATTCTAAGCAAAGAACGCTAAAAACGTACTACAATCTCGAGTAGACAAAAGAAGAATAGAATGTGACAAATCGTAAGAATTCCTTTGGCCCCGGCTGGAGAGGTGAGACGTCTAGATAACATATCTGAGCTTGATCTTTTGTTTTGTCATTTGCATATTCTTGGTATTAGACCTTGCCATAACAAAGGTTTGTTAATGTTCATTTTTTGTAAATTCCATTCGTTTTCTTTCTAAGCATAGCACGTAGGTCATGTTGAAATAATTTCTGAACATTTTTCTTAAGATACTAGAAGTAACGTAATAAAATTTTAATACTAACATTCTTCATATACAAATTTCTTTGGAATAACCTTTTCAGTCTTTGTAAATGTTAAGTCGTGATCCCGTCTGCAAAGTTATGTGTAGTTAAAGCTTATATTAAAATTGCCAATTTCTGAATTTTTATATCTGATAAAAGCTTTCATATTTATTATTACATTACATTATTATTTTTTTTTGTTTTACAAATTGTGTTCAACTTAAGTTTTAATTCAATTGGCGGTGGCTCTATGTCTATTAGCATCTGATCAGTCGTATAGACATCCAGACTATTTGGGCCACCCCGTTAATAGTTCTAGTCGTCGGGATTATGCAGCTAGCATAATAGCACTAAAAAATCCCCATGCATCGTCAGAAATGTAATAAGCATACACATCACGTAATTTGAGTAATCTATCATAACAATATAAAAGTGAGGCGAATCCTGAAATAATACAGTAGTAAAGTTAGAAGAATTTACTGATATAAACCAGAGTTACGACTCACGACTCACGTTATCCTTAAATTAGAAAGGAAAATACGTGGTGTACGTGAAAACGTCTTGAAGTCAAAATTATAATTAAGTTTTGGTCCGAGAATTGAGAACTCAACATTGTTTTCATTTTCTCTTAATTCAACCGTCAAAAATGATAATTTTCTTATGTAACATTGTGTAAGAGTCGCAGTTGCTGTAGATGTCTAAGTTTGTAAATTCTTTATCGTCTTACTCGTATCTTCTAAGAGGCTAGATGGATTAAGCCAGTTATAATATTTTTAGAATCTTTCTATGATGTTTCAGAAATATTAAAATCGGTAATATTTGAATCTGAATATTTGGTAATATCTGGTAGAGTGATAAAATAAAAGAAATTGAAAAATATAAGTTTTACGTTGTTCTTATTGGTAATAATAATAATCAACTAGTAAGAAAAACTTCTTTTTTTGGTTTTGAAATTAATAATATATTTACAGCTTTAATAGATTATAATGGAAATATAATTTAAAATGATGAGGTAATCCCTAAAAGCAATCTATTCAGTCATCCCAGAGGTGAAAGTTACACAGGATAACATATAATACAAATAAATAATAACTACATCTGTCTACACGTAAACATATATAGGCAAACTTGTTGATTTATATTTCATGTTAGAAATTAAAATAAAATAATATCAACTTCGTTAGTAGACTTTATTGTGACATGACCGCTTAAAGCAGAAATAAAACCGCGATCGGTTCCAAATGATATATCTAAAGTAGTACCTCGTATACGTATTTAAGCTTTCTAAAACGGCGAGCTTTGGATTAGAGCGCTTAATTTTTAGAAAGGTTCAGTTCTTTGCGCTCCAATTTTGCTTTGTCCTTTTTATTTTTTACTCTAGATTTTTTTTTGTGTATTGCTTCCAAGTGTAAAAATGATCGGTTTTTTTTATATTAGTTTGAAACTTTTACGTTGTAGATTTCTAATATTCGGTTATTAAGGTTGAGACGGATAAATGACGTATAAATCCCCCAAGCTTTTATTGATATTCCGGGATATTGAAGGATACAAACTAACATGCCTTTTCATAAGTTCAAGGTACATGTTAAAAAGATACTAATGAGTAAGGGCTATTACAAAGTCAATGATTACTTAAATGATGCTAATGCTTGGTGTTGATTTAAAGACATTACATTCTAAATTGTAAATTATATACATTACATTCTAAATAATAATTGTAAACACATGTACATTGTATGATAACGACATAATTTATTGTAAATGTTGTTATTACTTTTGATAAAGCTGATAAGTTTCTTGCGCCTATTCTTCTTATCAGCTAAAAAATACGTCCTGCATGGGTGGTAGGGGTAAAAATTGGACGATTCAAAAGAGCTTTCTATAAAGTTATATTTGAATGAAGTTAATTTTGATTTTGTTTTTGAACATAGCTAATGCCAGTTGATTGAATATCCGATAATTTTAAAAGTTGTTCTGTAAAAGTTACCTGGCTATTAAGTTAATTGATGCGATGCAGACTTGGCCCGATTATGTCTGTGCTAAGCGAAGTCTAAGCAATTAAGTAAACGCTATGCTTCGTAATGTTTACGTTGGAAACGCGAAGTCATCGCGGAATCGCAGCGTAAGCATGTCTGCTAAAAACAAAAACAAACCATTAAACACTGTAGATTTCAGTACTTTCCAGCTAATTAAAATAAAAATCACTTGCACTATATTTATTTATTTTTTAAGTTTTTTAAATACATTCTAAATTCGTCAACTGTCCGTCCCTTTCTTTTTAATTCAATTTTGGATGCGATGTCAAAGAAAATGATTTACATGTCACTTTCGAAAAATGTCAAAGATGTAAAATCGACCCATCTGCAGCAGCAGTTCAATGTCTTTGAGCCCCTCGGTGATTTAGAATAAGAGTTGTCTTATTTCTTCATAGCCCGTACAAGTTCCCACCAAGAAGCACGAATCTACCCTTAACCGAGGCGATTAGGCCTTAAACATGGTGGTGTAATGCGGACTGGTAAACTACATACATTTTTGAATTTCGTCGCAAGTGTATGCCGGTGTCCTCACGATGTCACCCTAGGAGTGCCAGATAAATGTAAATATTAAATTCAAAAATTTTATTCACCGCCCACCGCTCTGGAGGGCGGGCGCTTTAATTCAAAGTCGATAAGGTTCCAGGCCTTCTGCCCGACCAAAGGCCAAAGCCTTTTGCTGGAGTCCAACATAACCCCCCACCGCAGACCGGGCGCGGGTGAATTCCGGGGTAAGGTCGTCTGAGCACCAAGGAGTTATTAAGACGACTATAATAGTAGTGCCCGGATTCATTACCATCCCCCGTAGGAATAAAACAAAAAAAAAATACATAGCAGGTTTGACCCCGGGCCCCGCGAATCCGTTTCGTAGACTAGTGCAGTATCTAGACTTTCTTGTTTAATTTACCAAACACGTAATCACTCGATTGCATTGTGAGAAACTTTAATATCATTATTGAAAATCCAAGTAGATGAAGTTTCAATTTTACTTTAGCCTTCCGCTTAGTTGTACTGAAAGAGATTTCTTTGTACATTATACAGAAACCTTTTAAAATTGTGTAATAACCTTACTAATATTATAAACCGTATAGTGAGTTTGTTTGTTTGTTCCGTTTCACGCCGTAACTACTGAACCGATTGCTTTGAAATTTTGCATACGTAAAGATTAAAGTCCGAATTAAATAATAGGGTACTTTTTATCCCGGAAAAATCGACAGATCCCATAGGATGCGCAATAAGGCTTCGCTCAAAAACTACTACACAGATTGTCTTGTGGTTTTCATCAATAGATAGAGTGATTCTTGAGCAAGGTTTTGCGGTATTTTTTATCTCGGGAAAACATTCGTTTTCCCGAGATAAAAAATACCGCAAAACCTATTCAGTCTCACGGGAAGCGGGATAAAACCTTCGCACCATAAACCGACTTCCACGCATATGTAGCCGTGGGCAAAAGCTATGACCCTCTATAGACCAAAGCCGCGGGCAGAAAGCTAGTACATATTTATATAAATAATGAAGACATTAAGTTAGCAGAGAGAGCAATATACTACCTCTAAAATCTGTGATTTGACTTTGATAAAGCCACATCTTCACAAAAATACTTATTGGAGACGGTAGCGATGTTGGGTACAATAATAACCTCAAAGGACAAAGTGAAATATCGTTTCAAATGACTTCATAATGGAATTTTACTGACCGCCTTTCTCGTCGCCTTTGTCTTTCACTGTCTCACCTTGTATTTCATAATGACCTACATAGTTCCGGATCGGAAGCGATGTATCTGGTAAGTCAGCGGGTCAAGGGTAATGACTCATTCTGTTGGCACTGGTTTAATCGTAGTCTGTATTGCAAATGAGACTCCGTACCTGCAGCTATGTTATACATTCGGAACATTTCCAAGTCGTGGAATTACTATATTATCATATTTACTGTGTCGTTTCAAAAAGATGATGTATCTCGAACTTTGTCGATTTGACAGTTGTGAATTCAGAACTGATTGTAATAGCGGCAGAATTCAGTGGAGCGTGGACTTAGGGTTTAGATAAATGCCTACTAATATTATAAGCTCGAATTTATAAGGATAGATGTTTGTTGCTATTTCTCGTAAAAAATACTGAGCAGATTTTAATCAAACACTACAATAATATAGTTTATAAATCAGAATAACATATAGGATATAATTTATAAATATATTGCGTGAATTATCTAAACTATGATAGTAAGTGTCCTGCGCAGACTAAGCCAGTTGTACCGCTAGTAAGATGTGATTTTGAATTTGTTACTAAATTTGACGTTTAACTTTATGTGCGAGTTGAACATTACACAGCCTTTTTTTTTTGTTATCGCTGAGGAAAATGCATTGAATTGCATACCCTGCACCCCGGGAAAAGCGCAGAATTATGTGGGGCTCTCCTCCCCAGAAAGGGGGTAGGCCTACCCACTAAAAACTTCAGCGAAGCCCCTCGACTGACGCCTGCCGCGATCGACGGCGCATCCGACATCGCCGCCAGACGCGCCGAGGAGAACTGCCCGCGGCGTGACAAGTTCGTGGGAACCCTACCACGTGGGGTAAGGACACTACCACGACCAAACATTACACAACCTAATTAAGTATTTATGAGCAGTTGTTAAAGAGTTATTTAGGAATTTATGTAAAATTGAACAACTTTCTAACACGCTATTTGCTTCAAATTAGCGATCTCAAAGACTTCGATATCCGCACTGGAGACAAATTTTTGAAACAATAGAAAACCAATTCGCATTCGAAATCGTTAGATTCATATACGAATTATCACTATTTCTGAACTTTCATTTCGTGCGTTGTGCAACGAGTTGTTCAACCCACTCGTTTTTTGATTTCTACTAGTAGACTATCCAACGTTGAAGTGACGTTGACAGTGAAACATTTACTTTGGTTAATGTAAAGCTTGTAAATAGGTACATTATAATAAGAAAATATTGTTTGAGCACATATATTAAAATTTTCGTTGCTGTGATTTTTAATTTTTCTGCGTGAAACGAATTCTAATTAAGAATTTGTTTTTAATCACAATACTGAGTTCGAGTGATTTAAAAATCTATAACATTGTAAGCAGTAGAAATTAATTTCGCGCACGAAATGTATTCGTATTCGAATTCCATGTTTATGTCTAATGATTCAAAAATATGTCTCCTGATCTTATTCCATTCGCGTAACATCCACAACCGAATCAACAAAAACAAATATTGGGAGCAAAAACAAATCGGCGCCAATCCAGAGGTTCGACTTTAATGAATTCCGCAGAGGTCTGCGATGGACGCGAATCGAATTGATTTATTAAACAGCTTAACGAGTCGAACAAGCGAACCGACGACGATTACACGCTGACCAAATGGACGTGCGCATTAATTTAACTGGTTTTGTAATTTTCGATTTGATTGGTATGTTATTGAGCAAGTTAAATTATCGGAAATTTAGAACAGATTTGAAGGAAAAAGAAGACCAGAATTCACGCAAGGCCTATGAGCAAAAGAGACAAAAACTTGATAGACTCTGTACCAGAGTTGTGTTAGGGACCTCCATTTTGCTTATTTCTGCTGCGTTGCAGAATTATACACATGAAAGAGGCAAAAATCGCGCCTGTTTCATAATAGGTCGTTTCTTTCATCTCATTAGAAAGCGGAGTAAAATGTCTCTTAGAAATAAGCTGACATTACATATTACACTCAAGGTAAAACTGAACATAGCCATCTAGGGCTTCAGCATAGGTCCCTCTCAAAAAAAGAAGATACATTTTATTCTCTCTAGAGAGGTGAGGCTTCTCACAAGTCCAACGATTTTTTTGTCTGAATAAGTTTGATTGATGATCAGAGTATTTTGATGATTGCACTCTAGGTACCTACCGAATTATTTTATTTTTACATATCTTAATATTTATTTTATCGTATACTTATCAATAAATTAAGCTGATTTTTCAATAAAACTTACAAAAAAAAATAAGCCTCTAAAACAGTAAAAAATTACATGTCTTTATTAATTTCCTTTTAGTTTTAAATTTTATTAATAACTTAAATTTTCTTAGACTTTAAAGTTAAGCATATTACAGTATTTTATTATTCCGCCATTTTGCCATTTTCTTGGCCGCCATGTTGGATTTTCATTTTAATTTCAAATATCACTTTATTTAACTAATAACTCCATTCCAATTTAGACCCATATTGTGAAAGTAGTGATAAAATATGCAATATGCTATTTCGCAGTGGAAGCCATTTTTTATTTCCAATGATATCGAATATATTAACTTATATTGTCGTCAGTACTAAAGGTACGTACCAATTTTCAGATCAATTCGTCAACAAAAATGGGATCAAATTTCAACTAGATTACTCCGCAAAATTACAAAGGCATTCCCTTTTGTTCCTAATATTCAGTTTTTAAATTATATTCCCGCCGCTAAAAAATAAAACGCTCGATAAAATGAATTTATCTTTTAGCCCGTAAAACACGAGACTGTCTAAAAGCCTGAAAGTTCTTCAAACTATCTGAAAGTTCTAGTTATTAGATTCTTTCTACATGTACTTCATGTACAAATAAAGAAACGTTTATTTTATTTTATAGTCACCTTTAATTTTTGAAAATAGTTTCAAAAATTCACAATACGGCGAGAATAACACTAAAAAGCATTGAAACGGTAAGTATTTATGAACCAGCAAAATGTATTTCCCGAACGAAAAATCCCGGGTGGTAAAACAACTAATAAAAATTCTTGTCCCAGTTCGCTAGTTCTAGGATTCTCTCAATTTCCAGATACATAACACGTTTGCTCCCACAGTATTTTATCTAGAGTATTCAACGCAAAAACGACGAGGCTATTTGTTTAAGAGGCCTTTCAGTTTTTATTTTCATGTATTTTGCAGTAACGCAGGCTGAAATACCGAAGGTTTTAGTTTTCAGGACTTTTTGTGAAAATAAAACATAAAACAAACAACGATATGCGCTGAGTGCCAGCTTTTTTTTAAGTTATATATCGTACTATATTTGTATAAGGAAAATAATGTACAAGCACAAAGAACTGCGATACCAATCAAAGTACTAAAAACGAAATGATCAAGTTTATTTCTCTGATAAAAGAAAAATGAACGCAGAAAATTCTTGAAAGTATTATATTTGGAATTATGTTTCTCGTTTGGAATTTAACGCGCGTTGTATATTACTTATCTGTTAATATTTCACACGAGATTGTCACTTAATGAAACACTTAATGATAACGGAAAGAGACGGGCGACGAACAACGCCTACACTCTCTCGCTGTAGCTATGTGACTAAATAAAATTACGCCCATTGGTGGAATTTGAAATATAACATTACTGTTTGGAGAAGAAAATAAGGGAAAGAAGATGTGGTGACAAAAGTAGAAAGGTTGAACCGAAGACATCTGATGATAGCAATTTATAAGGCAATATGTATGGGCCAGTTAGTACGGAACGAACGAACGAAACATACTTGGACCAGAATGATATGAGAATAGATGAAATATTTACAGAAGGTCAGGTTAATAGTAACCGACAAGAGTGTATAAGTATTAATAAAAGTCGAGGAAGCTAGAGAAGTATGTTTGGAAGCAACTGGAAAACTGTGATCTATGCCTACCTCTACAGTCCTACCTATAGGAAAGATGCGTATATATGTTTGAAGAATCGATAATCTTTAAATTCCTTTGTTTAACGAATCCTGATAACATAAATTAGATACTCAGTCATTAATTATGTTGATGCTTGTCACCAACACATTACGATAATATTTTACAGATTCAATGCTACAGATAAGTACAAATATTTGCACCGGAAAAAATAAATACACATTGCCCGACTTTGAAACGAAGCCAACGAATCAATCGGCATCAGTAAACAAAATCAAGGAGTCTCCAAAAATTTACCTCGAAAAAATTGACCTAACAGAAATTTCTGAGTTTGATCATTTTAATTTTGTAGACTTACAATTTAAATTCATTTTTACAGAATTTTTGCCAGAATTAGGAAATTTAAGTCATTGCCTTTCGTCGCCTATCTATACTAATATTATAAAGAAGTAAAGTTTGTGTGTTTGTATATTTGTCAAATTGTAAGGGGTAATCTCGAGATCTACTAAATCGATTTTAAAAATTATTTCATCAGTAGAAAGCTACATTATTGCTGAGTGACATAGGCTATATAAAAAACTGAAAAATAAAAAGGTGTTTAGATGGTAGTCCGTTTTGCAAAGTGAATCGGAGAAAAAACGGTCGAATGAAACCGTTTCTAACGAACGCTGCCTTAAGTATGAAAGATATATTTTTGAGTTCTAGAGAAAAAATATGGAGTTGGAAAATGCCTACAAAAAAGTCAACGACAACATACTCGTATGTCTAACTTTTATATTCAAGTTACAAAAAGTTGTTTTTTCAATATAAGCATAGATAATTTAATTTTTAATATTATTAAAATAAATTAATTCATTAGGTCATATTTATTATTTTGGTTATTTAATTACCAAAAATTATAGATCTTTATGAAAATAAGTAAACTCATCGTCTTAAGTGTGAAGGCCAAAGCAGCGGACGGCGCGCGATGGCTTCGGGTTTAATTCGGATTGCGTTCGTGCTCGCTTCGGGGATTATTGATATTATGCCCAACGAAGTGGGTAGGGGTCAGCTAGTTTTAAATAATTACCGGAGCTAAACACCTGAAAATAGATTCACCGAGAAGAATTTACAGTTCTATCGATATGGTCTTGTGATAGAATAATGTGAGGCATGAAAAGATTTTTATATTATAGGTAGACAAACGAGCGAATGGATAGCCAGAGAGTAAGCGATTACCGCTAGTCATAGACACCTGCAACTCCAGAAGAGTCACACACACACAACATGCGTTGCGACTTTTCAAATGGAAACACGCTCTGTTTTTGAAGGGGAATTGGATATTTCATTGGTTTGGGACTACCTGATACGCTAATTCATTCATTTAGTTCTGTAGATAGTTTTACCGCTGCCCGCCATCAAGGTGATAAAGGTGAACTTTTTGTTAAGATGGCGAAAGCTAGCAGCAGGGCTCAATCCAAGCAATTCCTCGGGACCATCTCCGGAATATATATGATTGAAGATGCATAACGAAGCAATATTTCAACGCAGCGCTAAGGGGTACATTCAAATCAGTCTCAGTTAAATACGATCCATAGGGAGAATTTAGGGGCTATATGCCCCTACTTAAATTGTTAACTGTTCAACTCAAATATACCTTTATGCTTATAAAGGTATGCTACTCTGTGTAAAAAGAATCGGGAATATGTCAATAAAAAGACCCGCGTAAAAGAGGTCGTTCTAATTTTTTTACTGAATGTTGGTAGCACTGTAATGATTTAGCGCCCAAAATTTGAGCGGGATCTGTCATTTAATTTGTTTTAAACTACACTTTTTGTTGGTCATAGTTTTGAGTCCTCGGTGATTTTTACAATGGAAAATATTGTTGAACAAAGAATGTGCCTTAAATTTTGTGTTTCATATGATATTTCATGTGGTGAATCACCAAAAATATTGCGAAATACCTACGGCGAATCGTATACATTGAAAACAAGGACTTATGAATGGTATAAGTAGAAGTAGGCCTGCCTCGTTCTGGTAGACCTTCAACCGCTACGACCAAAGAAAACATCGACAGAATCAAGAAGCTAGTAGAAGCTAGAAGAAGAAGTCGAAAATCGACATATGAGTCTGAGACAGTTGGCTAATGAGGTGAACATATCTTTTAAGTCCGTCCACAATATTCTCATTGACATTTTAGGCATGAAACGCGTCACCGCTCGACTAGTTCCAAAAGAGCTCACTTTTGTTCAAACAGCGCAGCGAAAGCATGTCGCGGATGTCGTGGTTTCCCGAGCTTCTATGGATCCGACTTTTATGGAACGTATAATAACTGGCGACGAGACATGAGTTTATGAGTATAACATGCAAACAAGCCAACAGTCTTCGCGGTCGCGGCAAAATCGCTCCAAAATTAAGGTGATGCTGACAGTTTTTTTTGACTACCGTAGTGTGGTTCACTCCGAATTCCTTCCAGAGGGAGAAACAGTGAATAAAGAATATTATTTAGGGGTCATAAAGCGTTTGCGTGAGAGTATCCGCCGAAAACGTGCAGATTTGTGGCGTCACAAATCCTGGATGCTGCACCATGATAATGCACCATCACACACAGCCATTATAGTGAAAGGGTTTTTAGCGAAAAATTCAACAAAAGTTCTCGACAAAGCACCGTATTCACCTGATATAGCTCCGTCTGACTTATGTTTATTTCCCAACTTAAAATTACCACTTCGAGGAAAACGTTTTGAGTCGATAGAAGCCATAAAAGAAAATTCGCTGAATGAGCTAAAGGCCATACCGCAAATAGCCTATGAAAAATGTATGGAAGACTGGGTGAAGATGTTGTATTGCAAGCGATGGGGCCTACTTTGAAGGTGATAAAATAAATGTTGATAAATAATTTGTATTTTTTGTTTTATTGACAAATTCCTATACTTAGTACACAGAATGTATTTGAGTTGTACAGTACAGTTAACAATTTATGGCGTCAAATACAAGATGATACTATTGTCTGTTCTATGAAAGCCTTTCCAATTTCGGCAAAGGTAATTTCCAATGTGATTTCGAGCGACCCTTCTAGGACTTTACGCATGCTAGAGCATACTCTTGCCCTAGAAGAAGGAAGGTGGAGGATGTAGATTATTGTCCAGAGATTAAAGATCTAAGGTATAAATTTAACATCAACTGGATTTTATTTATACTATGGTTGTATTTTCTATACCTTTCTAGTGGATAATAGTACATTATGGTACAAGTGTGTAATGTTGAATAAACGTGTATCATACAACGTTTTTCAACATACTTCTGAATAAAATAATACTTAAATAAAAAAACATTTTTTTCATAAATTGTATTTGCAGACATCTTAATTAATAACTATCTAAATAACTTCAAAAGAGAAAACGAGACGAGTTGTGAAAAATGTTTCGTAATGGCGGGAAAAATTAATCAGTTTTCCTATGCGCGCGCATCGGCCATAGACTAATAAATTTCGTAATGGCGGGAAAAATTAATTAGTTATCCTATGCGCGCGCATCGGCCATAGACTAAATAATGAGGTTTCTTTTTTTTTTGGCTTTTCGCGGATAGGTTTTTAGCGCAAATGTAAGCGTTTTCTAGGAGGTAGACTCTGTACCAGGGTCGTCTGCATGGGTACCTCCGTCTTACCTATTTCCGCCGCCAAACAGCAGGGTTCGCTTTGCTGTGTTCCGGCGTGAAGGGTAAGATAGGCAGTGAAATTACTGGGTACTGTGACTTTACATCTTATGTCACAAGTTGGCAACGTACACTGTGGTTCTTATGAGGTTTGCAGATTTGCTGCGAATCTCGTGGGAACCACATGTACTATAGGCCACTGTTACCACTTACCATCAGGTGGGCAGCCTGCTTGTTTGTCAACTTTAGCAATAAAAAAAATAATAATAACTCAACCAATAATATTAAAAGAAAAACTATTACTCACTTGTGAATAATAGTAATGAAAAAGTCACAGTTTGATTATAGGTGTCATTATGTGCCTAATTGCCATGGGATTAGAGCCACTTTATGAGGAAGTGTGTTGAAAAAAATATAATTCGCTTAATGAAACATTAGAAAAAATCTATTAACGGCTACAAGAACACAATCTCTAATCATATAAATCTATCTCGTTTTTATAAGCTTGAGAAGCTTTATAATTAGATCATAAATTAAACTTGGATGTGAATAAATTACGATAAAGTAATTTCCCCGGACCCGATTCATGTCCTCGTTCAACGCGACGAGCAAAGAGCTCTTATTACTCCCCTAATTAGCAAATCTTATCTAATCGGATAATTTCAACAAAAGCTAAAACAATCAAGAAATTCCAGCCATTCCCTTAATTCAATTACTAACAGACGGACTTTTTTATGAGTTAATCGACGATGTCATTTCCATCCTTTTTATTATTTTTGATGCCAAATTAAAACTTGAAGTATGAAACCACACTATCCACCTATTTGATTTTATTCTTTATTTTACTCAGATATATTAAAAACTAGCTGATGCCCACGACTTCGTCTACACTTATTGACACTTATTTTTGTCCTACTTTTTGACACTTATCGTCAAATTTTGGTCACACAATCCCTACTAATATTTTTATTATTATGCCAAGTATTGAAACATGAAGTACACGCTTCTGGGTTTAAATCGGGTTTTAATACATATTTACGAATACAGTGTAAGTTATGATTGTCGCTTATTAATTAAATAGTTAAATATATACAACATTTTATTTTTATAATATTAGTATAGATTTGGCCAGGTTGTGGTGGTAGAATCGCGGAAGCGCACCCCGCCACATGCGCCCCGATATAGGCCCAGAGAACACCGGGGGGTTTTAATGGGTAGGCCGGTCCTCTCACATCGGAAAGCCACACACGGCCGCGTCTTGCCAGTGCGGCGTCACAGTACATAAGGAGCATTTCCCCTCGCAAAAAAAGATTGGGCTAGGTTGTTTTATTCAATTATTCAGTTACATTAAATCAAATCAAATCAAATCAAAATAATATTTATTCAACATAGACCTTTACAGGCACTTATTGACGTCAACAAACAAAACAAAAAAAAATAAAGCTTAAATAAAAAAAAAAAAACAAAAACCTTGTCCGTACGTACGAATAAGGAAAAAATATATTGACTCGACACCTGTTCGGAAATTGGGAGAGCCTTCTCGAGAAGAACAGGCAAGAAACTCTGAAGGTCTATTTTTTACCTCCTCTTTTCAATGTTAACAATCACAATAATACAATACAAAAATACAATATAGTACAAGATACAATCACACCTAACACGATTACAGTCGTATGTATGTTTACATACACATATAAAATAATACAATATTATAAATAATGTTGTTACCAAACATGGCTCTATGAATAGTGTCCCTATTCCCAAACAGTGTGATCATTAAGATAGTCACTTACTTTATAATAACCTTTACTCATGACTGTCTTTTTGATATGGTTTTTAAATATATATAAAGGCAAATCAATGACACCTTGCGGAAGTTTGTTAAACATACATTTCCCCAAGAACGAACAGCTAGTTTTATGGAGTCTGAACATTGGAACGGCAAGTTTATTTTTGTTTCTAGTATTCACATTATGTAGATCACTGTTTTTATTGAATTTATTATAGTTTCTATATACAAAAACTAAATTATCATATATATATTGACTAGCTAAAGTTAAAATATTAATTTCTTTGAACAATTCTTTTAGGGATTCTCTAGCCCGTAAACAGTAAATAGCACGAATCGCTCTTTTTTGTAAAAGGAAAATACTTTCAATGTTAGCCGCTGATCCCCATAGCAGCAGTCCATAGGACATAACACTATGAAAGTAGCTGAAATATACAATTCTTGCCGTTTCAACATTAGTTAAAAGTCTAATCTTTTTTACTGCGTACGCCGCTGAACTAAGTTTGATTGCCAAAGTTTCAATATGTGGATCCCACTGTAGTCGTGAATCTAACGTAATGCCTAAGAATTTAGTATTATTTACCAAGTCAATGACATCACCATTCATATTTAAACTAGTATCAACCTGCCTTACATTGGGCAAAGAGAATTTGATACATTTTGTTTTCTAAGAATTTAAAGACAAATTATTAGTTGTGAACCAATACAGAACTCTCGAGAGAGCACTATTTACATCGTCATAACATTCCTTTTGTCTATCAACTTTGAATAGTAAAGAAGTATCATCTGCAAACAATACTGTCTCACACGATTCTGTAATGTAGTAAGGAAGATCATTTATATATATTAGAAACAGTAGAGGACCCAATATTGATCCCTGGGGAACCCCCATAGTTATAGGCGAGCTAGCAGATTCTGATCTATTAATAACGACTTTCTGCAATCTGTCTGATAAATAAGATTTTAAAAGGCTAACAGCTCCATCCGAGACACCATAATGTCTAAGTTTACTTAAAAGCGTTTCATGACTCACACAGTCAAACGCTTTGGAAAGGTCGCAAAACACTCCAATTACATCCCGCTTGCCCTCCCATGCGTCAAAAATATGTTTCATAAGTGCAGTTCCGGCATCGGTAGTGGATCTACCTTTGGTAAAGCCGAATTGGCTTTCATGCATGAATCTGTTTGTTCTCAAGTGACCTATTAGTTGATTGTAAATAACTTTCTCGAAGATTTTGCTGAAAGTAGGTAATATGGATATAGGTCTAAAATTTGAGGGATCTTTTTTGTTACCCGATTTGAAAAGTGGTATTAATTTACTATATTTCATTAGATCAGGAAAGATACCCTCATCAATACAAGAATTAAAAATTTGTGCTAACAAGGGGGCTAATTCATCGATGACAGATTGAATTATGTGAGTTGATATACCCCAGAGATCTTCAGTTTTCTTCTTGTTAAGTAAACGGAATGTTTTCTTAATTGAAGAAGCATCAATATGGCTAAATTTGAATGATTCACTGCACTTATTCACACTTGACTCCAGGAGGGTGACGGCTAAACTAGGAGATGAGTTAAGATTACTGGTAGTTATAGCAGGAATTTGAGAAAAATAATCAACAAATGCATTCGCAACTGCATCGTCCGACTTGATAGTCTTATTATTAATTTCTAAAGAGAAAGAGTTCCCAGAGCTTCTACTTTTTCCCGTTTCCTGATTTATTATAGTCCATGTAGTCTTAACTTTGTTCTTTGACATATTTATTTTATTTGATATGTATTTATTTGATATTTATATGTATTTATTTGGTATTTATTTGATAAAGTGACTAAAGGTTAGTCTATATATTAACGTATATAAAAACTATTCAGAGATTGGCTTCAAATGGAACGTGCAACGCGCTTTTATTTCAGATTTCAATCATGTAGACCTTTGTTAAAGTTCCTCATGATAGTTTTGTTTTTTTTTATTGCTTAAGTTGACAGACAAGCAGGCTGCCCACCTGATGTTAAGTGGTAACAGTCGCCTATAGTACATGTGGTTCCCACGAGATTCGCAGCAAATCTGCAAACCTCATAAGAACCACAGTGTACGTTGCCAACTTGTGACATAAGATGTAAAGTCACAGTACCCAGTAATTTCACTGCCTATCTTACCCTTCACGCCGGAACACAGCAAAGCGAACCCTGCTGTTTGGCGGCGGAAATAGGTAAGACGGAGGTACCCATGCAGACGACCCTGGTACAGAGTCTACCTCCTAGAGAACTCTTCTAGTTAGAACTCTTCTTGAATTTAATTTAATATGGGTCTACCAATTAAGACAAATGTTTCAATTTTCTCCTATTATAAACGCGGAGGTCTGTGGGGATAGATATATGTTACTCTTTTACGTAAAATCGACGAAATGAAGCTTTACAACAATATAGCTTATACATCAGAATAATACATATGTTAACATATAAAGATATTGTGTGAATTGTCTAGTGTTTTTTTTTTATAGGACAGGGCCGCAAACGAGCAAACGAATCACCTGATGGTAAACGATAACCGTTGACCATGGACAAGTGTCAAGTATGTAGGTACAAATCTTCTATCTGTGCAGACAAAGTCGTGGGCACCAGCTAGTATCTTTATAAATTGTAGCTAGTAAGAAATTCTGGTGTATAAGCTATATTATCGTATTGTTTCATTAAATTATCGAGTCACTCGGTCCACGCACAGGATTGATCATCGGCTTTGGCATCGGCGTTGTTTTTAAATTTATTCAGTGTATAAAGTGACTCTATCAATTTAAAAATTATCTCAATGTTGTGTTTTAGCAAGAGGTTCATCGTGGTGCAAATTTCTACGAAAGTTATTAAGAATAAGTGACAAAACTTTGAGTTTAAAGTGTTCCTCCTGTGGGTACTTTGAAATTTGTTAGCTCCAAAATATTAATTACATTATTCAGCTGTGTTGGAATCTCGGAATACAATAGAACCGAACTTCGACCCTATAATTAAAATTTGAATGAGAATACTAAGACTTAATTTAACCACATAAACTTGAGCACAGTTGGTCCGTACACCACAGTACTGACTGCGCAACACCGTACCGCTACAGGGCACGGGATCGAATCCCAGTGATGCAACTTTTCTTTTTTTTTTGTATTTTTTGTTTTATTTTCATTAATCATTCAGCTGTGACTATTCAGTAAAAGTTTGAACAAGAGTAATAAACTATCACATAACTCTAATGAAATATTTGTCACCAATAATAATGGGTATGAATACAGGATAGAAGAAACACAACTTGATTTTATTGCCAAGTGTCTGTTTGTTTATTCCCGCTAATCTCCGGAATCGTTGGCCTACCACTGGCTACTTCATTATGGAGAAAGGTATAAAAATGGAATGCATGAAATGCAAAAATCTAATAAAGAACAGGCAGAAAATGTTCTGTTCAGACTGTGAGTATTTTTATCACCTAGATTGCGCAAAAGTTTCTTTTAGTCGATTTCGAATTATGACCAAAGAAAATAAATCGAATTGGAAATGTACTACATGCATTGAAAAATCACAAAATAAGAAATTGCCGCCGACAACTAGATCTCTTACCACTACAACACCCACTACTTTTGAAATAAAGAATTCAACTACTTTGTCCAGCGAAAATACATCCACAACTAATAAAAACTGTAGAATTAATCGGGAAACGTCAAATTCCTTTGAATCGCTTTTATGTGAGTCTGAAGAAGAGATAGGGGGCATTTATAATGATTGTTCTGAATACCTAAATAGAAGCTGCCCAGAAAAGCAATCTATAGACATAAATAGACTCCATCAATTAGAAAAAGAGAATAAATTGTTAAGAGAAAAACTGAATATTGCTGAGAATGAGATATGTAATGTATTGCAGGAAAATTGCTCCCTAAAAAACTGCATCCAAAGCTATGAACTGAAAATTAAAAAGCTTACGCATATTTGCACCGATACAAGTTCTAAGAAAAAGCTGAATTCTACGATTAGTAAAGAACAACAACGTAGCAAATTCGAGATGAAACTAAATTTCACATTAGATTCTCAAAATACGTCGCAGTCATTGCCAGAATTAGAAACTCAAGAAACAGCACAACAAAAGAGGGAAGATTCTTCCTATATTTCCAATCATGAAAAATCGGATTTAGATCAAACACCAACTATACACATTTATGGCGGTGAACAAGCACGCGGCTTAGCGCAGAAAATCATTCATTCAAGGTGCGGCAAATGGAATAACATATATAGGGTAAATGCATTCATCAAACCCTATGCGACGTCGAGGCAAATCCTATATAGTTGTAAGAATATGACATCTATCGCAGAAAAGGATATTATTGTTTTATCTGTTGGCACTATGGATAAAAACCCGTGCACTCTGATATCAGATCTTCATAGTATTTTGTCTACTTTCAAAGATAACAAAATTATATTACTCAGTGTACCATATAATAATTTTCTGAATGTTAATAAATTAAATTATGAACTTCAATTAATTTCCATGACTTACAATCACTGTTCTTTTTTAGACATAAATAATAATAATCCGTTTGTAGACAACTTTTTATCCCTTAAAATTAATGTAGATATTGACTATCAGCAGTATGTTGACAAATTTATAAAAAATATTTCAACATTGTACAAAAATAATCTTAAGAAAACAAATAAATTTTTAGTATTTAATGGAACCAGGAGACCCCTGCTTCAAAAACGAATATATGACTATTTTGCCCCAAAAAGAAGCAACTGTTTTACTGATACTGAGTTCAAAAAATATAAACAAAAAAACATTACTGACTATTTTACCAATAATTCTAGCTCATCAACTGTAAACAATTCCTTGAAAATAATAGATGAAACGGAGTTTTTTCGAGGAGGCTAAAAATGAAATTGTAACCGATCCAATATTGTCGAAACAGTTCGAAAGAATTAGTATTTACTTTCAGAACGTTTGTGGTATCAACTCAAAAAAAGATCAAATAGAACTATATGTGGAAAGTTTAGATCATAAGCCTAGTTTTTTATGTATATGTGAGCATTTTCTGGACAATCATTCCATTTCAATGTTAAATTTTACAAATTATAGCCTAAAAACATATTTTGTTAGAACAACCAAAATAAGAGGGGGGTCTTTGATTTTAGTTGATAGGGACAAAAATGTTGAAGAAGTACAAATATGTAAGCAATTATGTGCTTTGGAATACTTCGAGATTTGTGGTATTAGAGATATGGATACAAATATTTATATTTTTTGTTGCTATAATAACAACACCAACTTCAGTGAATTTATTGTAAGACTTGAAACATTTCTGCAACATTTCTTTAGTAAAAAATGTATGATTACGGGTGACTTTAATATAGACATATTAAAGGATAGCCAAAATAGGGTAGAATTTTTAAATTTATTGACTTCGTATAATTTCAGATTCTTGGTAGACGAAGTTACATTTGTAAGAAATGACATATCATCTTGCATCGACAACATTTTGACTAACATTCCTGAATTCATGAATGTTTCAACTGATGTCGATCATAATGGGCTATCTGACGGTCATGCGTGTATTGTTGCTCATGTAACAGTTGAACAAAATAAGTCGGATAAATGGCGCGAAAATGCATGTTTCATAGAAAAGAGATGCTTCAGTAAGAATAACGAACTTCGGTTTCGACAACAACTTTTACGAATTGATTGGATGAGTCTTGGTATAAATGGTTTTATCCAGACATTAGAAAGTATTTTTAAAAGATGCTTCAAAAAAATTAAATGTAAATTTAATCAGAAAAAGTTTAGAAACGTAAAATGGATTACAAAAGGAATACGTATATCGAGCAAAATGAAGCGTGTTTTGTACACACTTGATAGTAATCACAATGACTCAAGTATTTATAACTATAGAAAAGCCTATATTCGGGTATATAAAAAAGTAATTAGATCTGCAAAAAGACTAAGTACGCAGTCTGAAGTCAAAAAACATATCAATTCTAATAAAAGACTTTGGCAGATAGTAAATGAACGTACCAATAAAAGAAATAATCCTGACAATTGCGTCATAAAGACTCTAAAAATTGAAAATCAAGTTATAACAGATCCGCAAACTATAGCGAACATTTTTTCCGAAATATTTGATCATGGGGAGAAACCATCTTTTGGAAATATAACAAAATCATTTGAACTGATAAATAAATTTAGTAAGCGAATAGAATTACCACTTGAGTTTTCACATATAACGGTAACTGAAATATTTGACATTGTACGTAAAATGAACAATAAAAAATCTGCTGGTTATGATGACATGCCTATATCTGTAATAAAATCCAACATTGACATTTTAGCAAAACCTCTAACACATTTCTTTAACGTATGTATTGATAATGAGATATTCCCTGACCAATTAAAAATAACTAAAATTCTTCCTCTACATAAAAAGGGCTCTAAATTTGATCCACAAAACTACAGAGCAATTGCCTTGCTCTCTGTACTATCAAAAATTTTCGAAAAGCTTATGAAAGACAGAATTGTCAAACATCTTAAAGCTAATGCTATTCTTAATGAAAGACAATTCGGGTATCAAGAAGGTATAGGTACTTCGAATGCAATGGACACAATGTTAAATGACGTGACTTGTAAACTAAATGTAAAACTAAAAGTCGCCGGTGTATATCTTGACTTGAGCGCAGCTTTTGATTCAATTGATCATGCTATCCTTTTGATGAAATTAAAGTATTATGGCTTTCAAGGTAAATCCTTGAACTTACTAAAATCATACTTAAGCAATCGTTGCCAATTTGTAGAGGTAAAAGAGCAAAATGGCAAATTTCTAAATTCAACAAAAACCTCTAAAATGCGCAAAGTCACAAGAGGTGTCCCACAGGGCTCTATTTTGGGCCCTATTTTATTCTTAATTTTTATTAATGACGTAATTAATTATATGACATCATTACAAAACGAAATAAATTTAGTCATTTTCGCAGATGACACTAATGCCGTCTTATGGGATCGCGATATTGTAGGACTTAACAAAAAAATTAATTCTACAATGCTTCTTTTTGACACTTGGTTCTCTGCTAATAATCTTAAACTTAACGCCAGCAAAACCAACATACTATTATTTAAGACAATGACTAGTAACACTAATACTCTGAATGTGCAATTACATGATGAAATAATCCAACCTGTTAAAGTGGTTAGATTCCTTGGTATTCAAATTGATGAACTCCTGAACTGGCAACCTGAACTACAGGCTGTGGAAAACAGCATTTACAAAGCTTGTTATGCACTTAGAGCCCTCAGAGATGAGCTAACAATAGATCAATTAAAATCCGTTTACTATGCTTTGGTTGAGTCTAGACTGCGCTTTAGTATAAAATATTGGGGTAAAAGCTATGATTATAACGTGAACAAGGCTTTTGTGGCGCAAAAAAGGGCCATACGCACAATGGTCAAAATACCTCCATGGGTATCGTGTGTTGAATTCTTTAAAAAACTTCAAATTCTAACCGTACCATCTTTATACATATACATAATTTTAATTGACTTTTATAAAAATAGAGCTTTATTTGAATCGGACGAGGAAATGATGGTACGCGAAAGCACAAGACGTAAAGACCTGAAACGAAAACTTACCCCAACACTACAAATTATAACTCATTGTCCCCGCAATCAGACTGTAATCTTGTTTAATAAATTACCAATTGAGCTCAAAGCAGAGAGAAATGTCAAATTGTTTAAGGGGCGTTTACGTACATTGCTGCTGGAGAAATGTTGTTATCAGGTCGATGACTTTTAATTTTTCTTTTCTTTTTTTTTTGTTTAGACTAAGTGACTTTTAATTTTTAGACTAAGTGAATTGACATTGTGTTTAATAAAATTGAATGTTTTCTAATTGTTTGCATGTATAATGATTATTTTTGACTGATGATTGTTTAGTGAATTATTAAGTTAACGAAGTTAGGTTCACAAATATCTTAATTTTGTTATATGTATTTATACAATATTCGAATACAAATGTACTTTGTTTGTGAATAAATAAATGATGATGATGATGATGAAATTCATTTAGCACTTTTTACATGAAAGAGTAACAAACATTCATACTTGTAAGTACTTGTTTCTAAGTTGAAAGTGTTTCTATTAAAATTTCTTCCAACCAACCCAAATAGTAGTGTAATATAATCTACGAGTATGTATATGTGGGACTTTTTTTGATATATGTATATTTATTCGCTCGTATTTACGTTATAACTTTTTAAGTTTAAGCGCCATAGAAATTACTCTTTAATCCTAAAATGGTTGATTGCAATTGAATCTCCGAAATCGGGTCGTTTAAACTAAATATTTATATGTCCAAAAGTATTTTTAATAAGTACTGTATCTGTATTATCCTACTACTATTATAAAAGCGAAAGTTTGTAAGTATGGATGTTTGTTTCTCTTTCACGTAAAAACTACTGAATGGATTTGAATGAAACTTTACCACAATATAGCTTATACATCAGAATAACACATAGGCTACAATTTTTGAGGTTTTTAATGTGAGGTCGTAAAAAAAACACATTTTTTGCGCTTACATTGCAAATTGTCTGTTGTATCTGTTTATAGGAGCATACTGCAGTAGCTACCTATAGGCCTATGATTAGGGCTCTGCAGTGCTTAGTTACCGTATTTCTTACTTATTACTAGACTAGACGGGACGAACCTGAAGTGCACGCGAACGAAGTCGCGGACAAAAGCTAGTATATTATATTAAGATAATGATGAATATGATATCGTGTATATAATTCAATGTTGTTTGTGAAGGATTAAAATATCTTTTGGTCGGGCGCATCATTGGAGTTAGTTACAGTGGTGCACGCTTGAGCGTCCGAGCCACTAGACGGCGCGCTCAATTTTTTTTCCCACGGGAAACAGTAGTGAATCCTCGTAAGGGGTGCGCCACTATTGTAGTCGTCCTATTAACCCCTTGGTGCTCGGACGACCTAACACCGGATACCACCCGCGCCCGGTCTACGGCGGGTATAGGTATGTTGGACTCTAGCAGAAGGCTAGCCTACCAACTAAACTCTACCTACAAGCCTTTGGTCGGGTAGAAGGCCTAGGACAAAAGTGCGTCGGCACTTTTGTACCGATCTTAACGACACAAACTGTCGCCGGTGTCGAAAAAAAAACAAAAACTTAAAATAAGTACAGTTTTGGGTTTCTTGGGTGGAACTAGTGTCATCTATGGTCCTTTAACAGCATCTCTAAATTACTGACATACTTGATTTTTTGTTATAATTGGGCTATATGTACGCATAATCAGTTATTTTATCATTTGATATTGTGCTGTTGTATACTATTCCTATAAAGAAATTAGATTTATATTTTCAAGTCTCATCACAGTTCCACAAAGTTAATCAGAAAACTGCATAGAACACTTACCCTGTAAAAAGTTGACAGTCTTGCACATGACCTCCCCGAAGTACCAGATGAGCGTCACGGACTTGGCTATCTGGACCGGCATGCAGAACAGCGTGACCAGCAAGTCAGCCACAGAGAGATTGACTAGGAAGATATTGGTGACACTGGAACAAAAGATGACGAATGTTAAAATTGTTTCACCATTATCATTTTCATATATGTAAATAACGCAACATTATTTCTAAACTGTCCAATTAATGTTAAAATAACTGAAATGATAAACGCAACTTTACCTCCAAAATGACGGCTTACACACGCGTAAAATTTAAAATAATATAAAACAAATGTATAGAGTGTGCCCGTTTTTTATAACTTTTGGTTCTAATTAACCTTTTCTTTTCCAATCTAATACGTTAAAGGTATTTAAAAAAAATAAGTTTAATGTCACAACAACTATGCTCAATTTTATAAATTTCTTTTCATATCCATTTTTAAAACCTCAAACATCAACAATATCTAATAAAATATTTTATTAATAATAATCTTTATCTAAGTCTTTAGCCACGAAGTGGTACGGAGATTTTTCTATACTAAGAGTGCTCTTTCTATACTAACGATTTCCCTAATTATTTATGAACCCAGAAAAAAAAACATTTTTTTTTTTTTTTTTATTATAACTTTTTTGTACATCGACCATAGTGAAAAAAAAATTACAAATAATGAATCCTTAAAACTAACTGTACAAAGGGCGACCTTATCACAAAGAGTGATCTCTTCCAGGTAACCTTAGGATGGACAGGAATTTAAATCAATTATTTCGTGGGAAGATGGCGATGTATAACTTAATGACATACTATAAATATAACAATACATACTATAATACATATATACACTTACACACATACATACATATATCGATACCTCCCGCGTATGTTGTTGTAAGTAACAAAATAGCATTTTTTGGTTTTTAACATATATATGTACAACTAAATGTATTTTACATACCCTTGAAAAAAAAATTAAAAATGACCATTTTACAAGGAATTTTGAGAAGTATACTGTTATATGTTTCAAATGTGCCCAACGTAACATGTTGCAAGATGCTTTACAACAAAGTACGCGGTGCGAGTGGCGACGCATGCGGTTCGGTAGCCAATCGCATGTTATACGTGCAACAGTTTACGCCGGGCGCTTCAATCGCACGCATGTCAAAATGTTACTTTAGGTAGTTAATGCATCAAATATTAAATCGTGTTTATATATCACTTTCTTTTATAATGAAACGTAATAAAATACAAACCAGAGCTCAAAAACTATGTGATATGTTAGCCATATCACATAGTTTTTGAGCTCTGGTGCCATTAGAAGAGATAAAAATGAAGATTTCACTGAAATTATACGGAGCCACCAAGTTGTCGCACTAGAAGAAGATAATATTAGTGACATCAATATCAGAAGTATGCAAGGTAAGTAGTATTGAAAACAGTAATTAATTTTATAAGTTTTTTCCACCTAAGTCGCGCAAAATTGTTGTATGTGATACATGCAACATTTTACGTGGGAAAATATTGTGTTCGTTGGTAATGTAAGTTAACATACAACAAGTTACGTTGTAAGATTAATCGCAAAATAATGGTAACTGGTACATGTAGTATTTTACGTCGGAATTTAAAAAAAGATAAGTATGTTTAAATAACGATACAACATTTTACGTCGCGAATACATCAAGTATTCGTGACGTTTACAACATTTTACGCTGAAATTGCTCACAATATTATAGTTTTACGTACTATCTTCTAATAAAATTACATATTAATATTTTTTGTTATAAATAACTAAGTTATTGTTGTAATAAAATATACTGTTTATTGGGTAATCATATCAATTCTTCGTTTTTTTATGGAGCACTGACAATTGATTGACAACTGAAGAGAGGTAATATTGAGAGCAAAGATGTTGTTCGCTGTAAGTCAAGCGAAATGTGTATTTTGTGTTCTTAAAATAGTACTATATGTAATATTAATATGTGTAATTTTTTATCGTAGTTACAGAATCTCCACTTCCAATCGATTTTAATGAATCCGAGATCAACGAACTTGCAAAATTAATTGATGATAACATTTTTGAAAGTCCTAAAATTACCTGCGACCACGAAATAAGCAATATTAATTCCAATGCTAGTATTCCGAGTACATCTCATCCTTCCCCAGACTGCAGTATAAAGCATTTGGATAATGATTGCAGTAATCACTTATGTCCCTATTATATTGGAAAAGCCTCAATCTATAATACGTTTCAGAAAAGACAAGGGTAACGTTAGGAAACGGCATCTAAAAGATTGGCTAGATGTCAAAAGGTAAAAAACTCTCAGAAATTTTGGTAAGCAATATGTAACAAGAATAGGGCTTGTAAAAGCAAAACGAGAAATGGACCCACAGTGTTCTTGCCGTATGAAGTGTTATGATAAATTTAGTCATGAACAAAGACAGCACATTTTCTACAAGTTTTGGAGTTTAGGCAACAGACACCAACAATGGACATTTTTGACAAATCTAGTCACCAGAAAAATAAAACGAAGAATGCTTACAGATGTTACATCAAAGCGTAAATTTTCTTCTAATGATAAAATCACTGATTACGTGAATGTGTATAAAAAGATTTTATTAAATTCCATATCAATCAGTGATCAAGTTGTTAATACAGCACTTATTAAATTAGATACGTCCAGCGGAATAATTTCAACAGATCAGAGAGGGAAGCATTCACATCATCCAAAACAAATTACTCAGGTGGTCACTAAAAGTGTCTGTAATCATATTCAAAGTTTACAACCAGTAGAATCTCACTTTACAAGAAAACGATCTGAGAAATTATATTTGGACGGAGACTTAAACTATCATCGGCTTTTTAACATGTACACTGAATGGCTCGAAACTAATTCATACGAGAAAAAAGCCAAGTCTGAAAGACAATATAGGGATATTGTCAATGAAATTTTTAAATTAAGCTTCTACGTACCCAAGAAAGATCAATGTGATCAATGTCATATTTACAAAAATATAAAAACTCCGACAGAGGAACAGATAACGCTCCATGAACAACATATTAGGAGTAAAAATATAGGCGGGGAACTTAAGCAACTCGATAAAAATGAAAATAAATGTTCCAATGGAAAAGTAGCTTCAGCCACTTTTGATTTTCAAAAAAATATTAAATGCCCCTCATGGTCAATTAAGTGTTTTATACTACAAACGAAAACTGTCTGTATTTCATTTCACCATATTTGATTTGGCCAATAAAGAAGCATTTTGTTACATGTGGCATGAATGTGAGGGCAAACGTTGTGCCAGTGATGTATCGAGCTGCCTATTGAAATACATAACCAAAAAACAAGCAGAAGGAGTTACTGATTTTAGATTCCGGTCTCACAATTGTGCAGGCCAAAATCGTAATAGAATCGTGTTTGCATTTTACATTTATGTGGCTTAAAAAAATACTGTAGTTTCCAAAAGATTTACTTTTGATTTTAAATAAGATAAAAAGTTCCTGTTCATTTTATTTCATAAGAATTTATTTGATGATAATAAGAAAAAATACCTATAAATTTTATTATTTTTTTTTTTTTATGAATAATACGCTATTCAGGAGTTTTGTGAAATAATATATTATTCAATAATATATAAATTATAAGACACCAACGTTGCTGATTTATTGTTTACTTTTTTGTGATTTAAGTATTAATTATTTTTAAATTTTTAGAAGAATCCCTTTTTGCTAGTTAATTACTAGTTCTATAAAGTGTTAAATAGATTTCATGTTTTATTTTCATAAATAATATATTATTCAGTAGTTGTGTCAAAAATCTAAGCTGCTGATTTATGGTGATTTATAGTGATGTCAATTATAAGAAAATAAAGGGTTATATTTTGTAAAATTTTGGGAGAATAACTGTTTTTGTTATAGATATTTGAAGTTTTTAATACAAAATTTCAGAAATGTGAAAGTATTTGCATTTTATTTATGTGTAGCAAACACATTAAGTATAAAAATAAATTTGATTTAAAGTAACCTCTCTTATTTTATTTGACTTTGTTCTGATATCATACACATACAATTATTTTTATCCGTTTAAAACCACGTAGAATATAGTATGTAATAGATACAGTGACATCTTCTTCCATCAGTCCAACGTAAAATGTTGTAATATTTACATAACATAGTAGACGTTCGTGTTATTCCTTGATAAAGTGTTGTATGTACAATATCTGAAAAACTAGCAATAATTTTATAAAATCTTTAATATACAAGTAACATAAAAATAATTGTTAGCCTTCAAACAAAATTTCATTTGAATACAATTATAGTGGTAAATTTTATTCATAACTTCAACTTTGAGTCTCTCTCCTGTAAAGTACTAGTTTTGAACATACAATAGTTTACTCCGGAGGTATCGATATATACAAACATACTTACATACATATACCAATAAAATACAAAATCATAGTGACAAATAATGTTTTTTAACAAGGCTTTTGAAAATGGGAAGGCTTTGTGCTTGTCTTATATTTAAAGGTAACGCATTCCACAATAAAACTGCTTGTACCGTGTAGGCCTTATTATAAAATTTGGTGAAGTGAGATGGTATGCTCAGCATTAAGTTCTCTGCCGGCCTTAAGACGCGGGAATGGGTTTCATGGAGAAACTTAAAGCGATTTTTTAAGTAAAAAGGAGTGTCAGGATTAAACAAAATAGAATAGAGAAGGGATAGGATACGTGCATTCCGGCGAAGGCGAATGGGCAACCACTTGAGCTTAACACGAAATTCTGAAACATGATCATATTTGCGTAAACCAAATATAAATCGTATGCAAAAGTTTTGGAGTCGCTCAAGTTTATCAAGTTGTTCCTCGGATAAATTTGTAAAACTTGTGTCAGCATAATTAAGGATTGGGAGGAGGAGTGACTGAGCAAGCGCAATCTTAGTAGCAGTAGGTAGAAAGTTCCGTAGCCTTCTGAGCGATCCAGCAGATGCAAACAACTTTCTACTGAGTTCCTGCAGATGAAAAGACCAAGATAAATTAGTGTCAAAGTGAAGACCTAAGTTTTTGATTGTTTTGCTGAATGGAATATGAGATCCATCAATTATAACTTTTGGTACGACAGACCGGTCAATTTTAGACGTCATGCGGGAGCTACCAATAACAATTACTTGTGTTTTGGCTGGGTTAACTTTGAGACCGTAGCAGCTACTCCATTCACAAATTTTTACCAAATCGAAACATTATGAATCAGTACTAATGCAGAGATCTGAGTTTGAATTTGTTTTTGAAATACAAACCCTAGATTCTATATAAAGCCATATCTACTTCGATGAAATGGCAAATCTCTTTTAATCTCATAACAATCTAGGAAGTTGTATCCTAAAAGTTATTGTGTACGAGGAAACGTTTTAGAGAGATTTCATCTCGTTAAGTAAGTTACCTTACTTCATATTTTTAAGCTGCATTTTGTCTACTGCCTTTGCTATGCTTATAATATAAAGATTGAGAAATGTTTCCTGTACTTGACTTTACAATAGCAGAGAAATAAGAGATAAACAAAATGGTAGAGGTAAGTTATGAATGGTCCGAAATTCGCTTTCTAATGCAGTCTAATGCATTGATGACAAAGTTGACATATTGTCAAGTGGTTGATTTTTGTACCACGGGCCAAATATTTTGTATGAGCTGCAGTAATGTTTTCCGGTTCTATATGTGCATATGAGATTCTATATGTTTGTAACTGCATTTACGATACTAAATAAAAATACATTGCGAGGCGACGTAGTTAGGGTTCCGTACCTCAAAAGGAAAAAACGGAACCCTTATAGGATCACTTTGTTGTCCGTCTGTCCGTCCGTCTGTCAAGACCCTTTTTCTCAGGAACGCGTGGAGGTATGAAGCTGAAATTTATATCAATTACTCAGGTCTACTGTCCCTTGAAGCTGTGAAAAAATCAAACTTCTAAGCCAACGCAATCAAAAGATACAGCCGTTTATGCCGCAAATTTTCGACACTTGCAAGGGAATCAAAACCTACAGGGTGCTTCCCGTGAACTCAGAATCTTGAAATTTGGTACGAAGCAACGTCTTATAGCATAGATAAAGGAAAAATTACGAAAACCATAAATTTTTAGTTACATCACATAATATATTTTTTTTAATAATTTTAAACTTACTACCCATTTCCTCATAAACGCGTAGAGATATTAAATTGAAATTCATACCAAATACTCAGGTCTATAATACCTTTAAGCTGTAACAAAATCAAACTTCTATGTCAACGCAATCAAAAGAAACAGCAATTTAAGCTGCATATTTTAAAACTCGCAAGTACTCGCAAGGGAATCAAAACCTAAAGGGTACTTCCAGTCGACCTAGAATCTTGAAATTTGGCATGAAGCAACGTTTTATAGCACACATAAAGGAAAAATTCCCTTAAATTTTTAGTTACATTACAAAATATATATTTTTTAATAAATATAAACTTATTACTTTTTTCCTCATGAACGCGTAGAGTAATGTTATGAATTTCATTTTGCAATAAAAATACCATAGTTATGACTCGATTGTCGTAATGAACGAACTTTGTAAGCCTTGCAGGCTTGTACGGAACCCTCGGTGCGCGAGTCCGACTCGCACTTGGCCGGTTTTTTTTATTAGAATAGACAGCAAAAATGTATAATTGTAATATCTTTATGATATCTTTACTTACTCAACATTAACATTTAATTATTTTTGATGAAATTCTCAATAAATATGTGAGGACTAGAGTTATATTAAAAACTTTATGTAATAATTAATTTAAATTAAATATGATTTCCCAGAAATATCTTCTTCGCGTTGATTATATTGTGTAAATTGTCCAAAATATGTCTATAAGCGTTAAAGTCAGTAGGAAAAATTCTACCATCTGTGCAGACAAAGTGGCGGGCACCAACTTGTGAATATTTATATGCAAGTATACCTATTACCCACCACAAAACCGTGAACAGCTGACATTTCTTGTCCTTTCCATAGTATTAAGCAAATCTCTGGAAAATTGTCGAAGTAAGAATGGCATTAAAACATAATCCAGCACGTAAAGCCTTTAAGCCAATACGCTTCCAATTTTCACTCACATTCCAGTATAAAAAGGAATTGGAAGCGGTATGCAATAAAATGTTATCGCGTCAGTGTCGCGGTGTTTTCGGTTCATTGTAATGATTTTTTACTTTGATAAAAAATCGTATAAAAATCGTTTTATAATTATGCTTGTTATAAAATTATTCTTTATACATTTATCGTTTTATAACTTATCATCCTGATGGTCGTGAAATTTTGATAGTATATCTTTTTCTTTCAGGAGAGAGGGGCTGAGAATCTTCACATGGAGCACGATACGTATCCAAGATACCACCGATGCTACGATAATTATGCCGGACTCCATACAGGTGGAGCGGTCTGACAAGTGTGACCTACCGACAAAATTCAGCCTTATGCCTAAGTTCTAAGAACTGTCTAGGCTAATCGGAATCTCACGCTCACACACCGCGGTCATCGGCGAGCGCGACGAGCCGGGCCACACATCCCTCGTCAAACATATACCCGGTACCCTCACGTATCGGGTAGATTTTCAGCCTCCACTACACGGCGATCTTGAGCGTCCGAGCCACTAGACGGGGCGCTCAAGTTGCGTCGATTGCTTTGTTTCAACTCCGAATTGACTCCGGAACGGTCGCTGGTGTCGTAAGCAGGCAAAGCGTCGAACTTTCTGTTTGTGCGCCTTCCACAAACACACTCATTGCAAAGCTGAACATAGCCATCTGAGGCTTCAGCATGAGTCCGTCCAAAAGAAAAAATCTAATCGTGATCCAGTGCAATGATTATCATATACAGAATTTATTATCTCGATAGCGTTTACTTACGTAGAGATATATATATATTTTATAGGATAGGGCAGAAAACGAGCAAACGGATCACCTGATGGAAAGCGATAACCGTTGCCCATGGACACCCGCAACACCAGAGGAGGCACATGTGTGCGGATATTCCTCTTTGCAACTTCTATACAAAGGTAACTGCTCGGGGAACTTGTCCCCTTCCAGTAGTATCTACCGCCAACCGTAACTACGGTTGGGTCATTGGGGCGGTGATGGTAATGATACCTACACCTAGGCTTCCTGTTTATGTGATATGTCCTTGTCCTTGATGTTTTCTGTGGCATATCATATTTCTTCATCCTTCTCCTTCTTCTTCGATGTGGAGGAGGAGGCTGCTCGGGAACGCTCTCCTATCCGGTGGCCTTGCGTGGTAGGGGGCGATATTCCTGATATATGGGTGACGGGAGCTGGTGGCTGTTCTGTGTAACTTCGTGGCTATTCTCTTAATGAAGTAGTCGATGGATTCCACATTCAGGTCACGCGCGATTACGTCGTTTCTGACATATCTGGGCGCTCCCACGATGGTACGGAGCGCCAGGGACTGCTGCGCAGCCAGCTTTTTACGTGCAGACTTCCCTACCAGCGCGTACCACGCTGGAGCTGCGTATGTCAGCCTCGGCCTGATGTACTGTTTGCAGATGGCTATTTTTATTTTGATAGGCAGCTTAGACCCGGTGATTGGTCGGAGGATGGCCCGCGTGGCACGCGTCAGGCACACCTTCTCCTCCACATGTGGTGTCATGGTGATGAGGCGGTCGATGGTCACCCCGAGGTATTTGATTCGGGGCGACCAGGGGATTTCGTGGCCCAGAAGCTGCAGTCGTGGAGGCAATGTTGCAGCACTGCTGAGAGGAGGCACAGATGCGTTGCCGGCCTTTTAAAAGGGAATAAGTGGGGAGGGGGGGGGTCGGTTGGGCCTCCTCCTGCCGAAGCATGACTCTCCTACGGCAAATCCCACGTCTCCCCCTCCCACGATAATAAACTTTGTTAAAGATAAGTTTGTTAAAGATTGACTTCCAAATTTTACGAACACTTCTAATTTGCCCCTTTTGAGTTTGCGTTTCTTGTACCCACTATATAATACATATACTAAGCCTTGTCTATATTTAAGCTACTCTATGATAGTATTTCTCCTATTGTTACGAGAAATGTATTAACGGATCTGCGATTATAACTACCTTGTCTTAACCTTCCGCATACGATGTGGGGTATGACATACCCCAGCGGTAAAATAATTGATACAATTTCTAAACGAAAAGGGGGCGCAAGTCTGTTTTCTCAGTAGCTGCAAATGCGACGTTGCCGCTACGATCCATACAAACACATTAGTTTTGCGTCTGCCACAAACCATGTGACACGTGCTTAAAGTGCGCCTGGGTATCACACACCCCACCTTGTATGGCGCGTGGTCCAAAAGGTAAGTGTAACTACTTTTGTTTTTTATTTATTTTATGTTTATTTCAGTGTTTAACCTAGTGAAATATTGTTTTTATATAATAGTATAACTAAAACATGTTTCAGTTACTAGAAGAAGATACATTAAGGGCACTGATAGAAGAGGATGATTGTGAAACTGATTATATGAATACCGAGGAAGAATCAGAAGTCGAAGCAGATCATATTAGTGCCGACAGTAATACAGATAGTGAAGTAGATGCTGACATACCGTCTTCGAATTCAGACAGTGATGACTTGCCACTCTTGAGGTGCAACAAGCTGGTCATATAGAATATTATAAAGGTAAAGATGGGGTTACAAAATGGCAAAAAAATCCATACAGGCTTGCAATTCGTAACAGTCCTGAATGCCATGCTGGTATAAATAGTATGTTGTACACATGTTCAACAATAGCATCGAGAAAAATAAAACTAACTTGAGGGGAAAATTCATTCGAGAAAGGTTTGTCTTTAGTAAGACCCCATTTAGGAACAAGAAGACAGAACCAAAGACTTCCTAGGGAACTGCGCCAAATAATTGGAAAGTATTTTCAAAAACCCCTTGAAAACTTACAAGAGCCGCCAGCAAAAAGGTCTAATACAATGCAAAGATGCTCACATTGTCCTAGACAAAGTTAGGAAGACTAGGCACATTTGTAAGAATGTACAAAGAAGTAATGTAATACACAATATGTATAGAACATGCAAATTTTTATTGCCATGACTGCGGAAACTTAAGTGATTAGGATCTGATTCATTGTTTGTTTATACTTTAAATTGTTAAAAGTTGAAACTAGATATACCGTAGTTTAAAAAATTGAGAAGACTGTGATTGTAAAATATGCCATTTGATTTCAGTAGGTACTTAAAAAAAGACTGAATAGTTTATAATTTAATGAAAAAGTTGAGCTTTTGTACTTTTATTAATAAAAATCTATTTTAATGTAAAAATTAAATTTGTTTTATTTAAACCAATTCATTATTAGATATAAATATATATCTATTAATATTTAACAAGCTTATAGAACAAATTTGCAGATTTTACTACCTTTTATAATTGGGGTATAGCAAACCCCACCTAGTATAGCTTGATGAGATTAGTCACCTAGTATACGGAAGGTTAATCGAATGAAGGTTTACCCTCTAATTAATTCGTGTTTTATACTGAATTAATTTAATCGTACTAAATTTCTAATGCATACAAATGTGCTACTATGAACAATCACTATGTGGTGAGTTCATAATATTTCCGAGTTGTGCATTAACAAAATAAAACAATATTAAAGTTTGGTAAATTTTGAAATACAATACAAATAAATTTTCGATTCTCGACAAAAGTAATCGATCACCTACCGTGGGAGAGCCATGCTTCGACACGAATTGGGTCAGCTCGACCGGAGTGATACCACGGCCTCACAGAAAACCGGCGTAAAATAGCGCTTGCGCTGTGTTTCGCCGAGTGAGTGAGGGTACCGGAGGCCCAACCCCCCTTATTCCCCTTTATTCCCCTTATTCCCTTTTAAAAGGCCGGCAACGCATCTGTGACTCCTCTGGTGTTGTGTTGTGTTGTCCATGGGCAACGATTATCGCTTGCCATCAGGTGACCCGTTTGCTCGTTTGCTGCCCTATCCTATAAAAAAAATTTAAAAAAAACCTACAAATAATTATAAACAGCATAACTACAAATAAAAAAAAAACAGCGAAAAAATAATTTCGCTGAGCGATAACTTCGTCTGGTATTTGTTCCTCATAACTCTACGCTCCAGAAAGTTCATGTAAAATTTGATTTTAAAATTTTCCTTTTAAAATTTTGCTTGAACATTTAAGCTAATAATATTTAATAAACATATTCAACGACTTTGCTTCAATGTATAAAAAAAGAATGTTACGTCGAATGTCATCAGTGACCTTAACCAAAGCCGAGACGGTGCTATGCCTAGCACGAAATCCTGACTGAAATGGATTCAAAAGGTTGTATCGAGAGAGATGGCAAGTGAGGCGCTGCTGCACAAACTTCTCCAGCACCTTGGAGAGTACCGGAAGTATAGATATAGGGCGAAAGTCAGAAAGAGTTGTTGGATTGAATTTTTTGGCAAGTGGATAATGTGCGCTCGTTTCCAAGTATTCGGGAAAACGCCACTTCGAAGTGAGCTATTCAAGATGTGAGCCAGAATAGGTGCAATAAACTACTGTATTGGTTTTAGCCACTCCAGACGGATACCATCATCTCCTATGGCGACAGTTTTAATTGTTTTTAAACAACTTCCCCACCTCACCGGCAGTAACTTCTCTAAACTCCAACGGATTTAAAGCAATGAGTGGGATGATATTAATGTTCGACAGAGTGAGCTGTTTATGGGACATATGCAGGTTCACGGGAGAAGCACTGAAATGTTGATTTAGCTGATTAATATCTATGTTTAGTGATGACTTCACCCGGTCTCTTTCAATACCTAATGATCTCAGGAATCTCCACAATTTCGTGGGAGGGAGGACAATCTTCAATTGAGGAGTGAATTTGTTTACGTTTAGCGTCTCTACATCGCCGGTTACAGCTATTTCGGATAGTAATGTAATTCGGTGATAGATTCGCCTAAGTGACGCGGTAATTTAGATTGTTCGAAAAATTAGTAATTGTACGCCGAAGTATCTTCTTTATTATTCACTCCCGTAATTTCTTTACTTATATAGTATTAAATTAAATTAAATAGTCTACCAGTGAATTGTGTACTAATTTGGATGGATCTTATCAAGGCAAGTACAACACAAACATTCACATAACATAGAACTTCAAAACCATTTCGCTAAAATTCATACCTGTAAAGAAACTCAGAGGTGTATATGAACACCTAGCCACGCTAAGCCGGAGGAACTAATTAAAAATAGAGCTCCTTCAATGTTAATATATGATAATACTAGTCTAGATTAGATTAGATATCTAGATTACTGTGCCCGATAGTTACTGGTGCCCGCGTTCTACCTCTGGGTGACGGCTGAAAATCGGTGCTTTTGTCGTCAGGCATCACACACCGAGCCTAGACCCATGTTGCTGCTGCACACACGTTCATTACTAACATTTTCTCATGTCTGATCGTTGTACTTTGTACCTACTCCATGTAATTTGTATAAATGTGTGTGTTGCAACAAATAAACTTCTTATCTATCTATCTATCTAGATAGAGTCTAGATAATAGTCTATAACTATGAAATAGTATTTTCTTTTCATTCGCATCGAACACTTTATAACTTTTTCAATTTAAGCGCCTTTAAAAATATTTATTTTTGTATGACTTTTCAACCCTAAATCTCAAGTTTTCATTACTATTGAATATCAGAATTAAGTTATTTTAAACTTAAAAAAATCTCAAAGCTAGCTATTATTCGTTAGAATTTTGTACATTATTGACTATAACTTCGTGATAACTAATTTTCTTGGCTTCGAAACTATGTTATTATTTAAGATTTTCATAAGGTTTGCTTTCTTGGTTATTAATAAAATAGGGAAAAAGTTAGAATTAGCCAAATTCCTTCAAACTTCTTAATCTTTGAGTTTAATCTTCTGTACTTATAATAAATCTGGTCAATTCTGTACATGATATATATTTCTAAATCAACTAAACTTCTTAATAATCTGTGTGTGATTAGGAATCGATACTGACGCCAAAAATGCAATCAGTAAAATGTTTTATCTGTCTGTACAACCGTTATAGAAACAATAACTACTTGACGGATTTTAACGAAACTTGGTACACTTATTTTTATACTCCTGAGCTGGTTGTAGTATAATTTTTATCAGGCTACAGTCAATAGGAGCAGAGCAGTGAAAGGTTGGGAAAACAGGATAAGTTATTCCATTTTTTAAGCTTCCGTCGCGTCTGCATCCTTAATGGTTAAAGCTACACAGAAATCATGTATGACAGAAATGTTCTCCCTAAAATTATATAAAAAATATTCCACGACAGCATATATCTATCTTTTATGGTTGACTCACAATAACACGTGTAACTCCCGATAGCTTAGCAGTTCGAAGCTTTCTGATTATATTTGTCTACTCTTACGTTTATAACATTCTCAGTCATTAAAAATGCTACCTAATTACGAAGTCGTGGGCACAGCTAGTCTATAATATATTGACAAACACCTGATGATAAGTGGTGACAGTCGTCTTCGTGGTCCTTGTAGCAAATCTGTAACGTCAACCAACATCTACTGTAATAATAATGCGTTGCTAACTAGTGAATCCTGTACTCGTGTATGTAAAATTAATATATGTAAATATATATCAATATATGAGTATATACTCGGTGATTTCACTGTCTAGTGTTTTCCTTTAAACTGGAACGCAGCAATTAGAACATTGCCATTTGCGACAAAATCAGATTAGATTGAGATACCCGCATCCGTACAGCAGGCGACCCTAATAGAGAGTCTTCCAGTCAAAACGTCTGTATTTTGCTGCCGGGGGTGTATTTAAATTATAATTTGGCAGCCAGAGATATTTTATAGCATCCTGGTAATTGATTTATTAATAATACCGTCATAAAATACGTTACATGTTGATCTTTACCAAGCCAACGACCCATTAACTGTGTTAACGCTTTGAAGATTAGCTTTTACGGCGGCGCGGCGTTTACATACAAATATATTACAGCCTACGCGACCATTTCACTTTAAATTAATATATTTTTTTAATTTGCATCAATGTTTTTTTTGTATTATATGTAAATGTTATGTTCACAATTACAAGGTCCAGTTACACTTTTAACCATAACACATTTATTCGATTATTCATGTAGTAAAATATGTGTTAGTATAGTTTGAGGTTTCCTTTTTCTATCCGGCTCGAAGGACCAATACGTAGCTAGCTTGTGTGGACAAAGAAAAGAAGTCCTGGGTTCGAGTCCTAATGGGGTACATATTTGTATGATGTATGAGAACATTTGTGCCTTAGTTATTATTGCTATCGTTCAATCAAAAATATTTATATATGTGTAATAAATTAAGTCTATCCCTTACGTTTATTATATATTATTACCGTAATTGATATCACTGGTGGGAATATTTATAAAACTTATTTATATAAATAAACTCAATCACAGTGAGATTATTGCAATTTGTAACTATTACATATTGATTACAGTATTATAATGTATATTTGCTACAAACGCTGGCACAGTGCGAAACTTAATATCAAACGGTATTTTTTTATATACATATAGATATAAACAGTAATATCCGCCTATTAATTTAAATATTACCTACAAAGCAATTATTCAAAGAAAACGGACCCGTTCTAATTAATGTTTGGAAACAACGCCTCATTTGTGCGTTTTATCTCGAGATTATTTAAGAGCAGCTGAAGATTAAAACTTAACAAATCGCAATGATTATGAGCCCCGAGAAAAATACGAATTGAAGTCTTCCCGGAAAAAAATGTTGCGAGTCCGTCAGCGATAAATTTGAATCAGTTGTTGGACCTTATCTGATTGAAATCAATTCTTAACAAAGCTTGAAAATGACCAGTATTAAACATTTTTAAAGCTGCTACAAAAATAATAATACTCATCTACCATTGTGCTGTCTAGTAATCGTAAATCTAGATAGATAGATAGATACATTGTGCTGTCTAGTAATTGCACATCTAAACAGATAGATACATTGTATTGTCTAGTATCGTAAATCTAGATAAATTATTAGATACATTATTGTACACAAACAAAATAAAAATTCTTAAAACGAATGTGAGCATAGACAGTTTTTTTTCTTTCAGACAACCTTTATAAGAAACTATTTTGCACTCTTACTCTATGGTTTGGGCGTGGTTGGTCCACATCTCGAGTTTGCTTGACTTTACTATCCACAAAAGTTTTACTAACTTACAACTAATCTATAGCAAATTTGCTGGTGGTACTAAAGGAATGGAGTGATCGAATGCCCTCTTATTTAACGATATATGTACTATCGGGGTCTCACGCGCCTTACCACTTTTAAGAAATATTCGTGTGTAAGCGGCTCGCACCGGGCACGACTACGCGATCCGTAGCTATCCCTGATTGGTTACGTATTTTACTACGATTTACTACGACCATTCATTATACCAAAAGAGATTTCAAACAAACGATTTTGAAATATCGTTTGTAATACCCTTTCCATAGAGATATTTTTTTTAATATCGCTCGCTTATCGCTATCTCGCTTGCATGTTTCCGCGCGAGCACAATAGTTGAATGAACGGAAGGCATGGCTTGTAGCCGTAGCATCGTGCAGTGTGCAAGCGACTAACGCTACACACTGTACTGGTAAGGCGCCAGTGTCCCCGATAAGGTAAAACCCCCAATACTCGTCAGTTTCTGAACTAAGCTGTGTTTGCAATCATGTCACATAGACAGTATTATAATTATGGATATTACTATTACACTAATATGTACAGAATTTAATATTCCTTCTTGTTAATATATGCGATTTAGTAGGTGAGGCAAGAAGAAATTATTATAAATATTTATATTGAAATTGAGCCATTTGTACCAGTATCCGTCAGATTTGTCCCAATTATCGTCAAAATGTCCGAGAGCTCGTCAATTTTCTGTGATAAATTTGAACTCTATGTCACTGAGAATAAAGTTGTAAATTAACTTCATCTACCATAATTTTCAATAGTAATATTTTCATCTTCATTTGTCATCATTTAGGCCAATACATGTCTATTGCTGAACATAGGCCATATTCAAGTATATCCACACCGATCAGTCTATTAGCAAACATTACCTACCTGTAGTCTTTACCAAATCATCGGTCCAGCTTGTAGGAGACCTAACAACTCTGCGGTTTCCAGCATATGTTGTCTTGCACTCGAGGATTATTCTGCACAAACGGCCAAGTCCTGCGAGCAATATGCCCTGCACACTGCCATGGAAGCTAACTTTACTTAAGGTTCGCAATTCTTCGGGCTTTGTAGGTGACCCTGGTTCTTCTGCCGATTTCATCTTTTCATATTCTATCACTATAATGCACATACCCAACCCATAGTCTAATCTGACACCTCTGAAGAAACTGAAGCACTGCCAAGTCATCTCGACAATGAAGGCTTTCTCGTAATTTAACACAACCGCCAAGAATAGTGGCAAGTAAAACACATGATTAAATTTCCTCTCGCCTAATATTAAGCTGTGAAGCCGCCCAAATGAGATGACAGATAATGCAGTAGCGTGACCCCAACTATCCTACATGCCCAACCCCTGCCGGCCCTTACTTTTTCATGCCTCTTTTGAAGGATGTTATAGGATGAAGAAACATACGCAGATTGGTAATTCCAATTGCAGGATGCACGGCAGATAAAGGAATGTTGCAATCTGTGGGGTACATACATTGTGAGAAGGGGGATATTATGTACGGATGACTGCGACGACCGTAACGCATGTCCCTGTTAAGGAAAGGAGAGGGAACGATAAAAAATCTTTATTTGTTGACATTCGTCTTGCAACAGCAACCATAGCCTTCAACATTGCGTCTACAGAATAATTTTTCTTAGACATCGTAATCTGCAAATCAAACATCGATTATGCTAAGCCAACCACCATAAGAATGAATATAGCTAAATTCATATTTTTAGTACTGTAGTAATTGTTGGACGTTAGCTGCATATGTTACTATTTATTCGCATTTGCATTTGTATTGCATTGCGTTCCTCTAATATGCAAATTAAGAGTTACTAGAATTCATTTCAGCCAATAGACGCCCACTGTTGGACATAGGCCTCCCCAAGGATCTCCACGCAGATCGGTCCTGCGCTGCAAGCGTCCAGCGCCTTCCCGCGATCTTCATCAAATCGTCGGTCCACCGGAGGCCTACCAACGTTGCGGTATCCAGCATATGCCTGCCACTCCAGGACCTTTCCGCCCCAACGGCCGTCAGTCCTGCGAGCAATGTGCCCCGCCCATTGCCACTTAAGGTTCGCAATTCTTCGGGCTATGTCGGTGACCCTGGTTCTTCTGCGGATTTCATCATTTCTGATTCGATCACACAGAGAAACTCCGAGCATAGCCCTCTCCATTGCCCTCTGGGTGACTTTGAGCCGCCTTATAAGGCCCATTGTGAGTGACCAGGTTTCTGTTCCGTATGTCATCACTGGCAACACGCACGAATCGAAGACTTTCGCCTTGAGGCACTGCGGTAGATGGGCCGAGAATATGCCGCGTAGCTTCCCAAACGCTGCCCAGCCGAGTTGGATCCGTCGATTTACCTCTTTCTGGAAATTGGACCTACCTAGTTGGATTATTTGTCCCAGGTAAACGTACTCGTCAACAATTTCCAGTGTAGAGCCTCCAACCTTCACAAGAGTGGGTGCTACATGCTGATTCGACATGATTTTCGTCTGGTCCATGTTCATTTTAAGACCCACTTGTTGTGAAACTCTACGGAGGTCTTCGAGCATTATGCCCAAGTCTACTATGGTGTCAGCCATGACTACGATATCATCAGCAAAACGAAGGTGCGTCATGTTCTCGCCGTTGATGTTAATGCCCAGTCCTCTCCAGTCCAAAAGCTTAAACACATCCGCCAGCGTAACTGTGAACAGTTTCGGCGAAATCACATCGCCCTGTCTGACACCTCGCTGGAGGCGTATTGGTTTCGAATTATGATCCGGAAGACGGACTGACATTGTGGCGTTTTTGTACAGTGACTGCAACACTTGGATGTATCGATAGTCTATACGGCACCTTTGGAGAGACTGAAGCACGGCCAATGTCTCGACGGAATCGAAGGCTTTCTCATAATCAACAAACGCCAAGCATAGTGGCAGGTTAAACTCTTCGGTCTTCTGTATAACCTGCCGCAGCGTATGTATGTGGTCTATGGTACTATAGCCTTTTCAGAATCCGGCTTGTTCGGGAGGCTGGAAGTCGTCAAACCTGCGCGCGAGACGATTCGTAATGACTCTCGAGAACAGCTTATAAACATGACTCAGGAGCGTGATGGGCCTATAGTTCTTTAATCAAGTTCTATCCCCCTTTTTAAAGAACAGTGCCACCACGCCCCTGTGCCATGCTTTAGGCGTTTTGCCATCGAGTATGACGGAGTTGAAGAGTCTCTGAAGGGCCTTTCGAACTGGTAGCCCGCCTGCCTTCAGTAGCTCGGCTGTAACTCCATCATCACCCGGCGCCTTGTTGTTCTTGAGCTGCTTGAGAGCCACACTAAAAAGTTACTAGAATGTTACTCAAAAATTCATTTAACAACCCGGGATCAAGTGCTTAATTAAAGGAGATGATTTAGATTTAATAAAAATTAAAGCCAAAAATTTAACAAAAAGGGAAATATGTCACCACTGAAGAGAAAATTACTTTGAGAGTTTTTTAAGGATCAAATTAACAATTCAAAAATGTATCCATATAAATGTATTATAAAATCACTCTTGAATGGCAAAGATGCTATGCCGCAGGTTCACAAGTCTACGGGCAGTAAGCCTTGGGCTGGAAAGAACCAGCAAGAAAGCCATCAAGGGCTATTTTTTTCTCCCTTTATTCTTACGGAACTGCCATTAGATAGTCTGAACGCAACTTCCTTTACAAGTTCATCCCAACTAATATCCCAACTAATATTATAAATGCGAAAGTGTGTTTGTTTGTTTGTTTGTTTATTTGTTTGTTTGTTTGTTTGTTTGTTACCTCTTCACGCTTAAACTACTGGACCGATTTCAAAAATTCTTTCACCTTTGGAAAGCTACATTCTCCCCGAGTAACATAGGCTACTTTTTATCCCGGAAAAATCGACAGATCCCACGGGATGCGCAATAAAGGCTTCGCTCAAAAACTACTGCACAGATTTTTATGCGGTTTTCATCAATAGATAGAGTGATTCTTGAGGAGTTTTGCGGCATTTTTTATCTCGGAAAAACGGATAGTCCCACGGGAAGCGCGATAAAATCTTCGCACCATAAACCGACTTCCGCGTATATGTAGCCGTGGGCAAAAGCTATGACCCTTAACCCTCTATACACCCAATCCCGAAATCCACGCGGGCGAAGCCGCGGGCAGAAAGCTAGTAGTTAATAAATTATTAATTACTAGCTTTTGCCCGCGACTTCGTCCGCGTGGAATAGTGACTTCCGGCAGATTTTTGGTTAACCAACAACATATTTATATTTATATTTGAATAAAGATTAATATTATTATGTTGATACAACTTAAACAAATTATTTCGACCAAATTTGGTACCATAAAAACGGTCATTGTGACTAAACCTTAAAAGATAGACATATGCCGTCGCGGACTTTTTTTTAGATCATGTATAGAGGAATAATTCTTTCATACATATTTTTTGTGTATCTTGAACCGTTTTCGCAGCGCACGCAAAGAAAGCCTTCAAAAATGAATAATTTTCCCCGTTTTTTACACATTTACCGCTCTGTCTTTGCTCCTATTGGTCATAGCGTAATGTTATTTAGCCTATAGCTTTCCTCGATAAATGGACTATCCAACAAAAAAAGAATTATTCAAATCGCACCAGTAGTTTCGGAGATTAGCGTGTTCAAACAAACAAACAAACAAACTCTTCAGCTTTATATATTAGTATAGATATAGATAATATTGGAATTACATTTCTGTTCAGTAGTGACATGTCATGATTTCATTAGCTGGCACATTAATTTTCCGCTCTTAAAGAATAATGTCCTTTATGTGTTTTCACTATTATATCAAAGTTAAAAACGAGAAGAGAAAAAATACACTACTCGACAAATCATGACGAACCTTCCGCCCTTCCGTAACAGAGAGTAGTATGTAGTATTATTAATTAATCCGTATCCCATCATTAAGGCAATACTTGCTTTTATTTCAAATGCAACTGAAATCTAATGTAAATTTATGATTACCGAAAAGTTTTACCAGAATTAAGAATAAGTTTTAAACATTGTAAACGAAATGTTAAGAACTATTTAATACAAAACTTGAATAATAATGACTATTTTTAAAAGAGTTTAACAATATCTAGCGAAATCTCCTTGTATTCCCATGTCCCAATACTCGACACCCCAGTACTCGACACACAACATAAAAACATTAAAAAAGCAAACTTATAATATTTGAAGCACTTTAATAACATAACCAGTAATTTAAAATTACTGTTAATTTTAAACTTATCCATGCAGTTACAGCCAAACCTAATATTTCAAGTCATATCATGTTTTAAAAGCAATGATGACGTTAATTAGTGCAGCGTAACATGCTAGTCCCAATTGTCGTCAAAATAGTACGATTATTGACGGCCACTGGGTCACGGCGGGATTTATATGAACCAATTACTGTCACGCACAAAAAATTATTCAAATCGATTAATAATATCATCTTTGAGGTTAAAACCTGTTAGACTCAACACTTAGCTATTTCGGATAATAATCGTACTTACCAAACTACTGACAGATACTGGTAAAAGTGTAATCCAACGTGGGGTGGTCTGTCGTGAATTCAGTCGCTGCACTTATAAAATATACAAAAATATGCGAGGACTACTTTTCTATTACGTGTTACACTGACGCCATTTCTAACTTACCTTAATGATGCCATTTAAATTATACAGCAAACTACTGCGAAAATGTTGCCACAAAAAGATTAAAGTTTAATATTAGCAGAATAAAAATATTGTGTTTTTTCTACAAACTGACGGGTACTGGTACACTGACGACATTACCAGCGTTTACCTTAGTACATGCTCGTCTATTGAGCTTAACAAAAATTGCAATAAGATACAAATTTATTTATAGTCGTGGAATCTAAGCAATGCTCTCTTCTATTTGCTTAAAAGTTATTCCAGCAGCCTATCAACGTCTCCATCGAAGGGCACAAGCCTACCCTCGCCCTTATTTGCCACGCTGGCCCAGTGTATAATAATAATAACCTTTTATTTCCCGTCGAAGAAAATTTGCAAAAATAAAAAGTAGTTCGAAAGCTCGAAATACTAAGCCTGCGCAAACAAACGTAAACGTAAAAGAAAGTGAAAAGTAAATGAAGAGTAACACACAGTAATGTTCCGCAAAAAGATGGCCGCTTGGCGGATTTGTGTACTAATGTGCCCTACCGTATGTTTTTATAAACATATTCCATATATTATGATACTTGTAGAGTAAATATGTGAACGCGTGGCGTCCACCTTAATCCAGTCTTCAAGATACTTGTTGCTTGTGTTGATCCGAAAGTGATATTGGGATGAAACCGTATATAAAGCACTGTGATATATTTCCGTAAATATGCAATTATTAACCCGAATTAATACTGCTGAATATGCGACCGAGATAAATCCGTAGACAGTAACGTATCGTATGTCAAAATCTTTATTGCCCTTCATTTTCCACGGTCCAAATATTATCAGTGGTGGTCATAAATGTTGTCAGTGGTGGTCATAAATCCTAAAAATCCATCCATTAATACAAATTTTCACGTTTATAATATTAGTAGGGTCTTGTAATGTTAAATTTGATATACTCTACTGGGGTGCATGTTTGATACTAGTACACATTTAAATAACATTCTTCATGTAATATTTTGCACATATTTATTTTTAATTTTCACTTGTGTACCTAAGAAGATTAACCGAATTCTCACTAACACAACAGCTGGCCTCAAACTCATTCCCGTTTAAGTAGAGTCGTAAAAATCTAGACAATAAAAATGAACGCACCTCGACCTTCGAACTAAATAAAGCCTGGCTTAGTAGGCGAGGTAATGTGGACAGTGACCCAGCTCGAAAGCATTGAAATTAAAATTATATTTATTACTAGCTGACCCGACAAACGTTGTATTGCCATATTTTAAGTAATTTCTAGAAAAATGTTAAGGGTGGACAAGCCTTATCACTAAGGGCCCTTAGTGATAAGGATAAATGAAGGATAAATGAAAAATAGACGTTGGCCGATTCTCAGACCTACTCAATATGCTCACAAAATTTCACGAGAATCGATCAAGCCGGTTCGGAGGAGTACGGGAACGAACATTGTGACACGAGAATTGTATATATATGATATTATAGACCTTTACAGATATCAAAACAAGTTTGATAACAACAGAACAAAAAGGATTTATTCAATATTGGACGAACAATGCTAAATTGTTTACTATGGAAATTTTATGTAACAAATCACAAAGCAATTTTGTTATTGTACGTTGTATTGTACGCTGTTTATATTTCATTTGATATTGTTTTTTTTTTTGTTTATTTGGTTCACAACTTAAAACATACACAAGATGATTACTAATTATGACTACAAAACAAATAAATCGCACGATGTAGTTTCTAGTTTTAGTGAATACGGTATGCACGAAGTTTTCACAGTAAGACATAAAGTAACAGTATAAATGCTTATTTATCTAATTCGTCGAGAGCTCTAAAACAGCAAATTTTACTGATGCTAGAGAACCTGACAAAATATATATGTTGACAAACAAGCAAACAGCCGACATCTGAGATATCTGTTGGTATGTGGTTACACGGGGTTCCTGTAGGATTCGCAGCATATCTGCAACCCAAAAACCACAGTATCGATGCCAACATAGGACATAAGATTTCACAGGATGTACTAATTTGACTGCCTACCTTTTAGGCTGCAGTAATATAGCGTGAAAGGTAAGATATGGAAGATATATAACAGCAACGCTCACGTTGCTATTTTGCGACAGTAGTCAGCAGAACCCAAGTCAATGACCCTGATAGTCTCCCTCCAGAGCAATTGTCTTATCTATGAAAATACATAATTTTTAGAACAATTCCATAAGTTGTTCCTTATTTGCCTTTTTATACATTTCCTACCTCAATCGTTACTTGCAATTTGAGAATGTAAAAGAAAAGTACTGGCAATTTAACGTAACCAAGCGTTGGCGAAGTTGACCTTAATTTGTTCTGCGTTCATATTTCTTTAGACGATCTCCAATTTTAGATTAATGAACCACAGGCCGTATTTCGTCAAGCAAAAGTGAAGGAAGTGTAATTCTTGCATTTGGATAAACGAATCCATTTAAACTTTCTTATTTCGTATATTTTCTAGACCAGCTTATGCGTGATAAAAGCTATTGTGATAAAAATAACTCTTTTACCATGTGCGATTTCGCATTTTATGTACGAAAGTAGTGAGCTAGTTTGACTAAAACAATAATCAATTAAATAATTGAATAAAAAAACAGAAATGGTGAAATATTTTATTTAACAAAACAATAAAGAGCCGTTTCCATACTTTGTCTTAAACTAACTCTAGGTAAATATGCATCCGATTATCCGATCTCTAATCATTAGTTTAGTTGTGTACATATTTAGTTTTAAATTAGGTTGATTTTAATTCTGAATACCTACTTACTTTAAAACTTTATTGTAAATATAATTTTGTTTAGATAGCTTTTTTTTATATGAATGTTGTGATTAGGTAGGAATCATTTGATTTAGGTTGGTATTTTTGAAGGTAAAAAGTTTTATTAAATTTTTATTATTTATTAAAACCTTTTCCTTTCAATTACGTATTGTAATGATAAAATAGAATTGAATGCAATCTTATATCTAGTAAAAAATGCCTAAATATTTGAATCACTTTCATAAATCGATTCAGATATTCTAGCAAATGTGAAGTATAATAAATGTGACGCGGCGGAAACTTATCGCGCAATATTACTTTGCTAGTTAAAACTTGGAAAATAAGTATAATAGCTGTCTCACGCAGCTATGTCGAACTTTCGAAGAATAATATAATATGTACATATTTCCTATACGTGTGTATACCGTAAATATCTTTCAAATTGTGTAAATTGTTTGGAAAATTTTAGTCATGACATTAAATCTACTGTTATTATGAAAATATACATCTCTATATTATATAACTAGCGACCCGCCCCGGCTTCGCACGGGTGCATGTGAAAAAATGGTTAATGGTGGGTTATCCCTAAGAGATAGACATATACCATCGCGGACTTTTTGTGATTTTTGTAATTGTACAATACTGTAGTTACTATCTCGTAGGGTTCAGCCAGCGTTTGCAATATAAGCGCAAAAAAACGTGCTTATTTACGACATCACATTAGAAACCTTTAAATTTATCAGTGTTTCTCTACTATATTATGCATTTATTATCATACAAACCTTCCTTAAGAATCACTCTATCTATTAAAAAAAACCGCGTCAAAATCCGTTGCGTAGTTTTAAAGATCTAAGCATACATACGGACATACAGCGAAAGCGACTTTGTTTTATACTAGTATTGATTGATATAGAGATGTATATTTTCATTATATTATATAAATATCCTTACTTTTTATTTATCTACTAATTTTACCGCAGTGAAGAGAGCAATGAATCAACAGCAATGAAGTTTGACATTAATATTCAAACACCGGTAAGTTCTCAAATGCTAATAAATTTTATAGTTTTAAGAATTTACTGTCTAATAATTTAAGGTAACTTATAGTTTAATTGTAAATAATGTATGTATGTTCCTTCTTTTTATTTTTTTTTATTTTAAGTTTTGTTATTCCATCATTTTAACTTGACAGTTGTATATTTGCTGCACGTTAACAATATAATTAGTAAAATGTACATATATTGCGTTTCAACCTAGCTTTTAAGTTTCGGTATAGATTATTTTTGTTTTTAATTGGCTGTAACCTGTTTTTGTACTTATCATTAAATAATTAAATAAAAACAAGTCTAGGTAGTCTAGAGAGGTTGTCTAATTGTAACCTGTCCGGTTGCTCTATAGACAGCTCGGGTACGTGACCCGGACTTCTCGAGCCTTCGATGCCATTTGCCCCTAACCTCCGTGGCATCGATGTCCTCTCCTTCCTCCTCCTCTCCTATTACAGTTGTGGTAAGGCTCGGCTCTAATAAGGATAGCCTTATAATTTCCGGGTCTGTGCGGGTTGGTACCACCATTCTGCCCATTTCGGTCGTGAAGCAATCACACGTTTCGATTGAAAGGTAGAAACAGACGCTCCTTCATGCGCCCCGGCGGAAATCCCGTCATGCGGTCGGACTGCCAATTTAAATTCTGGCAGGGGCGATCGACGTTGGACGCTGTCCAGCGCGTGCGGTTGCTGTCGGAGTCCGCAGTCCGATTGGGGGGGGAGTGGCTCTGGCGGTGTCTTTGTACATCGTCAATGCCTTCGGCATCCTCCCCTGGCAGGCCATCAGGGCGACCACCACCAGATGCTTCCTACCTGCGGGCCGTGGTCGAGGACTACTGGCGCGACAGGACGATTGGAGTCAGGGGAAGGAACGAGACGGAAACAGAGAGAAGGATCGAGTGCGGTGTTCCGCAGGAGTCGGTTTTGAGACCCCTCTTATGGAACCTCGCATTTGATGCGGTCCTTCGCACCAGCCTTCCTTGCGGCGTGAGTGTCGTCTGTTACGCTGACGACACTCTCGTCGTGACGACCGAGCAGCACTTCGAGCACCGGCACCAGCGCACGGAATGCACAGATGGGAGTTGCACCGACGGGCCGAGAGGGCCTGGCGTGCGCAGCTAGAGCGTGGGGGCTGCATGCGTCAGCGCGCCGTCGGTGCGGTACTCCCGCACTTCGAAGCTTGGCTCTACGAGAGGGCGGAAGTCACCTACCGCTTGACTCAGATACTCGCCGGACATGGTTGTTTCGGTGAGTATCTGAGTCGAATAGGGAGGGAGGACACGACACGATGCCACCATTGCGCATCCGACCTCAACTCGGCCAAGCACACGCTGGCGGAGTGCCCCGCTTGGGACTCCGAACGCCGAGTCTTGGCCGAAGAGATCGGGCAAGATCTGTCTCCGCCAGCGTTGATTACGGCAATGCTGGCGGTTGAGGGAGATTGGAGGGCTGTAGCCTCCTTCTGTGAAGCGGTGATGCTCCAGAGGGAGCCGCCGAGCGGGATCAGGAGATGGCCGATCTCGCTCGAAGAAGGCGGCCTCCGGCCAGATAGCCTGGCCTGAGGCGCCACCACGGGTCGCTGGCGGGCGCGACGCAGATCGCGCCCGTGGAAGCAACCCGGGAGGGACCTCACCCCCGGATGGCCGGGGGGTGACGTCGTAGGAGGTTGGAGGGGAGGAGGCGACAAGATCACTCCTACCCGAGAAGGGCTTCCCTAGCGCACCCAAGGGAGCAAAGGCCGGGGGTCCTCAGATGCGACACTCGATCCTGAGGGCCCCCTACAACGCCTGAGGATGGCCATCGCTGAGGTTTTTAGTGGGTAGGCCTCCCCCTTCAATTCAATGCATTTTCCTCAGCGGAACAAAAAAAAGGTGTTAATTAGACATTTCCAAACAACTTATTCTCTGATTACGTCATAGCTCTTTATTGATTGTACACACCCCATATTGCCGGTCCTAAAGTATCTACACTTACAACGCATCTTTAACGCCATATCGTAAACTTCCTCGGTCTTAACGCTCAGAGTAATTTATGTATCTATAAAACGCTGCATATGCGATTCACGCGTATTGACAGTAAATCATTGTTTGTGTAGAGACACGTAAACACCCCTTATTTATTCGATACATAAAAGAACTATGTTTGTTTTAAAATTATTAGTTGTAGTAGATTTTAATAGTATAGTAGAAGTAACATTAAATAGTATTGGCCTCCATAATTTGGCATACTGGGGCCTCGAGCAACGGGTACGACAGTTCACACCTTATAATTTGAGATGCTACGTTTCGGTCTAGATTTGAATTCTTCTTTGGATGAATAGTAAATCCTAACTAGAACCTTATTTGACATTTTTTATAATTAATTGACAAATTATAAATATTATATATTCTAATGTATTAGCTATTATTATGTACCTTTTATTTAATATTGTGCATTGTATAACTCTGATTTATTTTATCTTTATATATTTCTATTTTATGTGCTTTGAGTTCCTCAAATGTATTACATTGTTACATTCTAACTTGCTGTAGTCCTGTTTTCCGATATCTTTAACTATGAGGCTATGGCAGAATATTAGCGACAGTTGTACATTCAGCTGTCATATGCTGAGCCATATGCCTTTATGTTCCAGAAGACTTTTGTAACTAGTTTTAAGTTCATCTATTTTGATTTCGAGCAAATAAACATTATTATTATTACTAATACATTAGCAGGCTTGTGCTAATGCCGCTATGTCGAAGTCAAAGCTATCATCACCGATTTTTTCTTAAATAGGAACTTCCAAGAGCTAATAATTCTATAATCAAAATATGATTATTTAATTTGTAATATAACAAAGCTATAATTAAACTAAACCTTAAAAATACTTAAATTAAAAACTTAAAAATAAATAAAATCTAATAAATACTAAATTAAATAAAAAATGGACCCCAAATCGCCGCGGTCGCATGGTAGAGTGCCCAATAAGCTGGCGACATTTCCACGTTGTATGGCAAGGCTCAGCCGTTGCCCAAAATGCACGCCAGCTCTTGGGTCTCCTGAGACGTCGATTAGGCGCGCGGAGATCTCTTTAAAGATCTATCTGTCAAAATTAACTTTATTCAAGTATGACTTTCTAAAAAGCTCTTTTGAATCGTCAAAATTTTTTTTCCTGCCTATTCAGGACATATTTTTTAACCGATAAGAAGAATGGGCGCAAGAAACTTATCAGCTTTATCAAAAGTAATAACAACATTTACAATAAAGTATGTCGTTACTATACAACGTACATATGTGTTTACAATTTATAAGGTAAAACAAATATTCACACTTTAGGTCTTCAAATCAACACCAAGCATTGGCATTATTTAAATAATCATTGACTTTGTAATAGCTCTTACTCATTAGTGACTTTTTTAACTTGTACCTTAACTTATGAAAAGACAATTCAGCTACACTATGTGAAATCTTGTTATAAACATTTATACATTTGCCCATAAACGAGCCTCTAGTTTTTTGTAGCTTGTACGTTGGAACGGCAGTATATACCTGTGTTTTTCAAACTATGTTCAAAGAACCCCCGCAGCGAATCACGAAGTTGCAACAAGAGGATCTTGGAGAATCTCGAAAAGTTGGGAAAATGTAAACAAATATTTTGGTCATCGATAACTTGCTTCGTGTGTTAAATTTATAAATTAACGTACTTATCATACAAGTTTTCGTCATCTATGTCAAAAATAGAAAAAAATTAAACCTCATAAATTTATATTGCATTAAAAGTAGTCTATTCTAAAGTGCTATTTTAAATCGATAAGTTAGAAATGGAAATTACCTATCACATTTTATATGTGATAGGTAATTATAAAAAAAATGGTATTCAATTCAATTCAAAGAAACGTAATGAAATATACGGGTTTCGAAGAATGGTGTCGTGCAAAAAATTACATACAAAATGGGTGGTGATCAAAATAGAAAACACTGGTCAAGACATCTTGATAGTTAAAGACATATTTAATTTAAAGTTTCGCTCATAATTTACTATAACCGACAAACATTTTTAAACAAATTTAATTATTATACAAATGTCTAACTGTCCTTATCTAAACTTAAGCATTGTCAACATGTGAAATCATAGATATTAATAGAAATACATAGATTCTCGTATCGAAGTAATCAAGTACACAATTTTTAACACAAAGAACATTATAAATTAGATTTTATTCAACAAAACGTTTCCTAAACAAAGGCCACATTTCGTTATGCGAAGAAATATTTTTAGCAATTTCAAGAAAACTAGGTCTTAAAAGAATTCTGTGGTTCAGTTTAGAACAATAGTTGACATGTAAACAACTTCAATTGTAGAAAAATATTTTGTAGCATTGTTAAAGTTAATTATTTTTAATGTTTTTGTTTCGTGACCTACTTTAAGTAGTAAATATACAAGTAACCTAGTTTTCGTCATTGAGACGACGAGAGACAACAATAGATTGGTTCCCAATGTTTGGGAACCAATTTCTCGTTGCTTTATATTCTTCAATCGTGTAACAGATCATCGCTTTTACTTAACCTTTTCAGAGAAAGTATATATAAAGTCATATTTTTGTCTTATTTTGACAGATACTTTGTAACAACTTATTAGCTGTCCACACAGTAATTGCATCTAGATTGAAGTGTCTTTTCTATAACGTTATTAAGAATTATTTAATTAAATAGTGGAAAAAAATTTGCTATCTTTTAATGTGAATCCTATTACGAAGTAATATTGGATCTGTGAATAGAATTATAAGTATCTAGGCCATCATTAAATTTGTGAATGGTTTTGATTTCATTTTCATATTGAAATTTATAGGGAATATGAAGAAAAAATTCTAGCTATTAATTTGATATGCCGAAATAAGCTTTATGCTTTTTCTTCTGCTACATAAATTTTTAACAAGCGCCCAAAAAATATGTCTCAAGGCACCTTTCATTAGGCGGCCTATAATTAATAATAAATTTAGTTGGTACTTGTCAATACGATAGTAAATCTATTTAAGAAACAGATAATACTGATATTTACTATGCTATATAAAAATACTTAATATGCTTACTTTATAAATTAAAAATCACTTCCACCATTAATCAATTTTCTTTCAAATAACTTAATTCTTTATGAAACACTAACTTACCCATTAACTAAACCGGATAACGTCAAAACAATAACGGTACGAGCTTTGAGTGCTTTAGATCCTGTCGGTCATTTAGTGCTGCCAGCTTATTGTAAGTTGAAATTCTAAATTTAAATAGTAAGATTTGACTTGATTATTATGTAATTTCACAAAATTTTGTCGAACGTCAGTCTATTATCACGCCAGAAGAAGATTTTGTAACTAATTATTCTTCTAAATACTTTAGTATTTATATGCAATTGCTTCATGTTTGCATGAGCAACGGTTATCTCTTATCATCAGGTGATCCGTTTGCTCGTATGCTGCCCTATCCTATAGAAAAAAAAAAGAAAGAAAAAAACAATTGTCAATGATTACATAAAAAAAATCGTCAGATTTTATATTTAAGCTTTATATGTTTATTTAAACTTTATGTACAATAAAGTACAGTGGCTGGCTTTAAATCCTAACACATAGATAAAACATATATAATACACTACTACATAATAGTCTAAAATCACATTTTATAACGTAAGCGAAAATATTGCGCAATTTATTTTGAAGCCTTTGCTTGGGCATTTCCTCACTTTTTGAGGGAGTACATTCCAGAATTCAGAAGAAAAGTTCCTGAGAAGCTTTATTTGCTGAAACTTTCTGAAATACATAATAAAAATTTAATATTTCGTACCTATTTCTGCCGTACTTTACTCAATTCTGCTTGCAATCCTGTGTTACAGTTTAATTAGCAAAGCTCCGATTTTATTGATTGACTTTATCACTACATAATATAAAACAATGTCAAAAAAAAAAAAATCAAAAAATAATATTTATTCAACATAGACCTTTACAGGCACTTATTGACGTCAACAAACAAAACAAAAAAAAAAAGCTTAAATAATAAAAAAAAAAACAAAACCTTGTCCGTACGTACGAATAAGGAAAAAAAAAGAAAATATATTGACTCGACACCTGTTCCGAAATTGGGAGAGCCTTCTCGAGAAGAACAGGCAAGAAACTCTGAAGGTCTATTTTTTATCTCCTCTTTTCAATGTTAATAATTATAATAATATAATATAAAAATACAATATAGTATAAGATACAATCATACCTAATACGATTACAGTCGTATGTATGTTTACATACACATATAAAATAATACAATATTATAATAATGTTACCAAACATGGCTCTATGAATAGTGTCCCTATTCCCAAATACTGTGATCATTTAGATAGTCACTTACTTTATAATAACCTTTACTCATGAGTGTATTTTTGATATGGATTTTAAATTTATATAAAGGTAAATCAATGACACTTTGCGGAAGCTTGTTAAACATAGATATACATTTCCCAAAGAACGAACAGCTAGTTTTATGGAGTCTGAACATTGGAACGGCAAGTTTATTTTTGTTTCTAGAATTCACATTATGTAGATCACTGTTTTTATTGAATTTATTATAGTTTCTATATACAAAAACTAAATTATCATATATATATTGACTAGCTAAAGTTAAAATATTAATTTCTTTGAACAATTCTTTTAGGGATTCTCTAGCCCGTAAACAGTAAATAGCACGAATCGCTCTTTTTTGTAAAAGGAAAATACTTTCAATGTTAGCCGCTGATCCCCATAGCAGCAGTCCATAGGACATAACACTATGAAAGTAGCTGAAATAAACAATTCTTGCCGTTTCAACATTAGTTAAAAGTCTAATCTTTTTTACTGCGTACGCCGCTGAACTAAGTTTGATTGCCAAAGTTTCAATATGTGGATCCCACTGTAGTCGTGAATCTAACGTAATGCCTAAGAATTTAGTATTATTTACCAAGTCAATGACATCACCATTCATATTTAAACTAGTATCAACCTGCCTTACATTGGGCAAAGAGAATTTGATATATTTTGTTTTCTTAGAATTTAAAGACAAATTATTAGTTGTGAATCAATACAGAACTCTCGAGAGAGCACTATTTACATCGTCATAACATTCCTTTTGTCTATCAACTTTGAATAGTAAAGAAGTATCATCTGCAAACAATACTGTCTCACACGATTCTGTAATGTAGTAAGGAAGGTCATTTATATATATTAGAAACAGTAGAGGACCCAATATTGATCCCTGGGGAACCCCCATAGTTATAGGCGAGCTAGCAGATTCTGATCTATTAATAACGACTTTCTGCAATCTGTCTGATAAATAAGATTTTAAAAGGCTAACAGCTCCATCCGAGACACCATAATGTCTAAGTTTACTTAAAAGCGTTTCATGACTCACACAGTCAAACGCTTTGGAAAGGTCGCAAAACACTCCAATTACATCCCGCTTGCCCTCCCATGCGTCAAAAATATGTTTCATAAGTGCAGTTCCGGCATCGGTAGTGGATCTACCTTTGGTAAAGCCGAATTGGCTTTCATGCATGAATCTGTTTGCTCTCAAGTGACCTATTAGTTGATTGTAAATAACTTTCTCGAAGATTTTGCTGAAAGTAGGTAATATGGATATAGGTCTAAAATTTGAGGGATTTTTTTTGTTACCCGATTTGAAAAGTGGTATTAATTTACTATATTTCATTAGATCAGGAAAGATACCCTCATCAATACAAGAATTAAAAATTTGTGCTAACAATGGGGCTAATTCATCGATGACAGATTGAATTATGTGAGTTGATATACCCCAGAGAACTTCAGTTTTCTTCTTGTTAAGTAAACGGAATGTTTTCTTAATTGAAGAAGCATCAATATGGCTAAATTTGAATGATTCACTGCACCTATTCACACTTGACTCCAGGAGGGTGACGGCTAAACTAGGAGATGAGTTAAGATTACTGGTAGTTATAGCAGGAATTTGAGAAAAATAATCAACAAATGCATTCGCAACTGCATCGTCCGACTTGATAGTCTTATTATTAATTTCTAAAGAGAAAGAGTTCCCAGAGCTTCTACTTTTTCCCGTTTCCTGATTTATTATAGTCCATGTAGTCTTAACTTTGTTCTTTGACATATTTATTTTATTTGATACTAGCTTTCTGCCCGCGGCTTCGCCCGCGTGGATTTCGGGATTGGGTGTATAGAGGGTTAAGGGTCATAGCTTTTGCCCACGGCTACATATACGCGGAAGTCGGTTTATGGTGCGAAGATTTTATCGCGCTTCCCGTGGGACTATCCGTTTTTCCGAGATAAAAAATGCCGCAAAACTCCTCAAGAATCACTCTATCTATTGATGAAAACCGCATAAAAATCTGTGCAGTAGTTTTTGAGCGAAGCCTTTAGAAGCGAAGCATCCCGTGGGATCTGTCAATTTTTCCGGGATAAAAAGTAGCCTATGTTACTCGGGGAGAATGTAGCTTTCCAAAGGTGAAAGAATTTTTGAAATCGGTCCAGTAGTTTAAGCGTGAAGAGGTAACAAACAAACAAACAAACAAATAAACAAACAAACAAACAAACACACTTTCGCATTTATAATATTAGTTGGGATGTATAAAGATTTAGCACATAAACAAACATTTTTAAAAGTCTTTGAGTATTTTTTTACATAATCTAAAAATGCAGGGTCGACAGAAGTAGTTTTTAAAGCATATAAATCGCTTTTACTGTCCCTATATCCCTATGTAGGCTTAATTTTTTTAAATACATTATAGTCTAAAATCACATTTTATAACCTAAGCGAAAATATTGCGCAATTTATTTTGAAGCCTTTGCTTAGGCATTTCCTCACTTTGAGGGAGTACATTCCAAAATTCAGAAGAAAGCTTCCTGAGAAGCTTTATTTGCTGAAACTTTCTGAAATACATAATAAAAATTTAATACTTCGTACCTATTTCTTCCGTACTTTACTCAATTCTGCTTGCAATCCTGTGTTACAGTTTAATTAGCAAAGCTCTGCTTTTATTGATTTACTTTATCACTACATAATATAAAACAATGTCGCTTTTACTGACCCTATATCCCTATGTAGGCTTAATTTTTTTAAATACATTATAGTCTAAAATCACATTTTATAACCTAAGCGAAAAAATTGCGCAATTTATTTTGAAGCCTTTGCTTGGGCATTTCCTCACTGTTTGAGGGAGTGCATTCCAGAATTTAGAAGAAAGCTTCCAGAGAAGCTTTATTTGCTGAAACTTTCTGAAATACATAATAAAAATTTAATACTTCGTACCTATTTCTGCCGTACTTTACTCAATTCTGCTTGCAATCCTGTGTTACACTTTAATTAGCAAAGCTCTGATTTTATTGATTGACTTTATCACTACATAATATAAAACAATGTCGCTTTTACTGTCCCTATATCCCTATATAGGCTTAATTTTTTTTAATAGATAGAGTGATTGCATAGGAAGGTTTATATATATAATACTAATATTATAAAGAGGAAAGATTTGTTTGTTTGTTTGTTTGTAATGAATAGGCTCCGAAACTACTGGACCGATTTCAAAAATTCTTTCACCTTTGGAAAGCTACATTATCCCCGAGTAACATAGGCTACTTTTTATCCCGGAAAAATCGTCAGATCCCACGGGATGCGCAATAAAGGCTTCGCTCAAAAACTACTGCACAGATTTTCATGCGGTTTTCATCAATAGATAGAGTGATTCTTGAGCAAGGGTTTGCGGTATTTTTTATCTCGGAAAAACGGATAGTCCCACGGGAAGCGGGATAAAACCTTCGCGCCATAAACCGACTTCCGCGCATATGTAGCCGTGGGCAAAAGCTCTCCCTCTATAGGCCCAATCCCGAAATCCACGCAGGCGAAGCCGCGGGCAGAAAGCTAGTATAACATACATACCATTAAATAGTGGACAGATACTGTTATTTTTGAGGTTTTTGTGATGTCGTAAATAATTACATTTTTTCCGCTTACATTGCAAACAATTATGTACAACATTCAGAGTTTTTCTGTAGTGTATTGTGTGTAGCATTGCACCCGTGCGAAGCTGGGGCGTGTCGCTAGTATCGTATATTACAGGTTCGTTTATCGTGAATAAAAACCACAAGTGTATCACCATACTATCAGGTTTGCAATCTGCATGTTATTCAATTTACAATACAGACATATATTCCTGTTCCCTAAGGGGTAGGCTGAGATCATAGATTTACACTTTTTATAACATTTCTAAGAACTTACAGTCCTTATAACAGCCAACACACTTAGTTACTAGAACACCATTAAAGAAAGGTGATTATTAATAATAATGTTAATCTACTTTCATTATTATTTTCAGACATGTCCGTTGGCTACGGGTTGTTATATGTTCTTTGGTCCAAGTAAATTTTTCAATTTACTTTCTATAAATTAAATTGACAATCTTTAGATTGACGATAGAATCGCTTATAAGCGATTCAAACAATTTAATGGCAAATAACGAATTTTGCTTCCATAGGAAGGAGAGGAATATTGGATTACTTTTTGTATCTGGTCCGGTGCGATTTATTTTTATATCTAGCTTAAAAATTTCTTTTTTCATTTGGTGCTTTTTGTATACCATATATATATTTGTCTATGCAAGGCGGAACTTACAAAATAGGTTGCTGTAGAATATACTACTATAATGGTCTCGCCTGGATTCTCTTATATATTGTTACATAAACGTTTATTCGTGAAAATTTCAATTTAATATAGTATATTGCTAAGTTTTCATATTCATAGCTATGAACAGACAGACCGACAGAGAGAACGTCTGTCGGTAAAATTGTTATAATTATCTATACAATTATATTAATATATTAGAAGATAGCTATAATTATCATGTTATAGCTGTAAACAGCTTGACCTTTTATATAAAAAACAGAAAAAGCACTTCCTTTTGTAAATGTGTTATGGATCATGTGAATAAAGTTATTTAATTCCTCCTTTTTCTTCAAAATCCCCATGGTATCGTTAGTTCTGGCAACACTAGTCTTTAGTATCGCGTGATATCAAGAAATTTGAGATCTGGTGATCAATCAAATTATCAGATCGGCCTTACCCATTATGACGTCTGTCGCTAATTAAGCGTGAATATTTGAAGGAATATATTAGTTAGTTACCTCACACGATAATTTAAGTTCTATTGAATAAATTTCTACTTTAGATCTTTATAGATGGATTTAAATCCCACGAACATTTGAAAAATATCTAATATCACACACAAAAATCTAATCCTGCTCATGAAACAAAAAAACTATTTTACTCTTATTAATGTATTTGTAAGTCCCTAATAATGATGGAAATAAAGAAAGAACGATGATGAGTGAACGAAGCAAATATCCATGACATTAAACTAAAATGGGCTGAAACTGAACTAAACTAAAAACGTATTTTAAAACGCGAAAGAAATTCAATTTCTTTGGATCAATACACACATAAAATGTTTTACTCAAAGTTAATCTGAAGTCATGTAATTAGTGTACTTTCAAAACGTTTCCCTTATTTTTTTCACAGATTACAGATATACCTTTATTCGGAGTAGCTATTACTATTCACAAAGGTAGAAAGGAAGTCCTTCAAACTGTACATTTGAATAAAGTCGTTTTATTGCGCAGTGAAAAGGAGAATTGAATGTATTTCAGATTTAAGGGAATTTAGTAAGTAGATCGGGTGTTCTTAACCGGGAATACTTTAAGGTCTGGAGATCCAGGAAGACGTTAAAATTGCTGCACTTTATCGTTACATGAAAGTTACAATTTCGCGATATATCTTCATCTCGAATAGTGCCAATATGACAGTGAGTCTTTTTTCGAGATCTTAACATAAGATACGAAATTGTTCGATAAACTTCGCGCTGAATTCCGGTCTCAAAGAGTGCTTGAGGAATTTTGAGCCGTATCTTTTCGGCATAACATATAATATTCGCGTGTACTGTTAATTTTATTAGTTGCGTTTTGAATACTGTGGATAGCAGGGTAAATAGAGCACTGCGCGTGCAGAAACATACAAAACGCGCCTTTATTTTATACTGGTCGCTCCACCTAATTCGCAAGCGAAGTAAAATGTCAATTAACAAGAACCGTATTTAGTAACAGAGTCTGTGAGCAATAAACAATGAGACTACAGACTGAATATCTGCGGCGTTGGTACAGTGATTTACTGTAAGTAAAATCTTTCTGATTTGTATACACCAAAAGTTTAATAAAAGTTTTAATACAAAACATGCGAGTTTCATTCTACCCCGTATTTCGACAAGCCCTCACACTGTTATATTCTCTTAACTTCAACGCGACTTCCAACTTATGGCGACAAAACTTCAGAACAAAGACACAGACCGTAATATATTCACCTCAGATGGCTTTTGTGTAAAAATCAACAGCCTCCAAAACTTGTTTTGTCGGGAGCTTTCGAGTTGAAGATTGTTGTGAATTCACCTGTGTTTGCGGTTGGACTTATTTCACAATGTTCGAGTTTTACATACTACACTGTGCAAAGAAGTTAAGAGGTGCGAAGTCGCAGTTAGCTGTTCAACGCTAACTTTTTGGTGACAGGTGTAGCTTTCAAGGGCGTGCTTTAAAGCGATGAATATAAAGCAGTACAAGCTTCATCATTTTTAATATCTCGTGATAATAAATTGTGATTTTTGTAATGAAACTTCTTCTTTCTCCCATACCCAATTATATTTGGAGTGAGTGCATAATATTTTCCTTTTCCACTCTCCTCTATCACTCGTTATTTCGGCACACTCCTTTCTTCAACATATGATCATTCACACAGTCCATGCATGTTTTCTTCAGTCTTCCTCTCACTTTCTTTTTGACAACGTCACAACGTCTATTAAATTGGTACGGCGTGGAGTCATTCTTGAAAACACCGTAACGGCCGAATCTGACGCCACACGGAGTCCACGAACGGCGTAACGGCCGATCTGACGCCACACGGCAACGTAATAAAAATATAAATGTTATACATTACTTTATTTTAAATAATTTTTCCTGTAAGTTAACATTGAATTAATATTCGGAATATTCAAATTAATTTTGTGTATTAAATATTGTTAGTGTTCATAGATAAAATTGTTAAATAAGTCATTTGACATATTGCTATTAATAATTAATTCATTTTGTCCTTAAGATTTTGAATTAACATTTGGATTATTCAAATTAATTTTGTTTATTTGATATTATTTTTGACGTGACAACGTCTATTAAATTGGTACGGCGTGGAGTCATTCTCGAAAACACCGTAACGGCCGAATCTGACGCCACACGGAGCCACGCACATTACTCATAATAATTAATTTATGTATAACTTCAGAAGCAGAAAATTGAAACAAACTATTAAATAAAAATATAAATGTTATACATTACTTTATTTTAAATAATTTCATTGAACCCAGAAAAAAATACCATGTAATAGACGTTGTCACGTTTTTTATCTGAATTTACCTGGTTTTTTTTTTTAGAGGAGAAATGCACCTTATGCACCATGACACCGCGCTGGCTAGGCGCGGCCGTGTGTGGGGCTCTCCGGTCTGACAGGACCGGCCTACCCCATATCAATAATAGGACCTACTTTCAGACTTCCTCTGATATTACTCTACACATTTCAGTAACATGCAATCTTTGTTCATCCATCCGCTTGACAACCAACATTCCGATTCATGACGACAGGTCTACTTACTGATTTATAAATTTTGCTTTTCAGTTTTAGGGAAAGACGAGTGTCATAGGTACGAATAGTTCCTGTCACCTGCCGTCATTTCATCCATTCTGTGCTAATCCTTCGCTTGACGTCTCAGCCAACTTCGAGATTGGAAGAGTTGCTTCGAGCACAATAGACCAAGGAATGAAGATCGCCAATTTTTGTATTGAACCATGATACACAAAATAAAATAACATTTTATTAAACATACAGATATTTTATTTGACATATTATGTTCCTCAGCAGCAAAGCAGCAGCGGCTCAGTATTGTGCTTCACATAACGCGAAACGCCGATATTTTGCCGTAACCCTTTAAGAGACTAAATAGATCGGAAAGCGGATAATTGCTATACAAGTGTATAAAAAAAATCATCATATAAGCGTTATAGGTTCGTACAAATATTATTATATAACAATACAAATTACAATAACTAATAACAACTTTGCTCTTAATGTAACTATTCTTATTCTGCATGAAAATAAAATATTCAATAAATATTACTTTGGTTATTACCTTAAACTATAAATTTTTATGTTTTATGGTTATGTTTTGTTGAAATGTTATTGCGGTTGTTTCGTTTGATGTGCTAGTTATGCTCCAAGTCATATAAGATTTTCTATTTGTGAGGATATTTTTATAGAAGTCGCTTGTCCCATACTGTGTTTATATACTAGCTAATAAATATTAAATAATTTTTAAATAGTTTCAATATACAAAATTCAGTATTGCCATACAAATAATAAACTATGAAAATTAATGTCTAAACAATTGCACTAATCATTAACACCACGTTTAAAAAGAAAATTAATGAAATGTATTTCGCTGTGAAACAACTTATGACGTGTAAAAATGTGAAAGAAATTTTTATCTTTCATTTTGACAAATTAGTTGTAAAGAAATCAAAAATAACAAAAACTGTGTAAGTGTAACGCAATATTAATGTCTCACATAAAAATAATTAAGGTATAAAAATGTTAGATATAAAACATGTATAAATTATTTTTTTGCCTTTGCAATAGACTTTTTGAGTTTCTCTGCTTGTTGTTGTCGAGAAAACTCTGCTATCTTTCGAACAGGTGCAGAGCCAATTTTTAATGAGCCTTGTTCATATGCATATACAAGGTTATTATTCTCCTCAGATTACATTTATTTTACGTCAGTGGTTGTCCAGGATTACAAGAGAGACAGTATTAAAATGTGAAGTAATAGAGATAGAGGAGAGTGGAAGCGGAAGACATGTTGTGCCGTCCCCAATAAAATTGGGAAATGGGCAAGAGAAAAAGAGAGGCTGTCTAGGACTATATTTAATACATGTTATTTTGATTTGGATTTGATAATAGTTTCTATGAACAAAAATTGGGTTATGGAGACACACATATTTTGTAATTATGAGTCCATGCAAACAATCTCAACCAAAATTAGCAAATTTCGAATATAATCTATTTGCTGACATTTGCAATTTAAGATTGCAAACAATCTCAACCAAAATTAGCAAATTTCGAATATAATCTATTTGCTGACATTTGCAATTTAAGATTGCAAACAATCTCATCCAAAATTAGCAAATTTCGAATATAATCTATTTGCTGACATTTGCAATTTAAGATTGCAAACAATCTCAACCAAAATTAGCAAATTTCGAATATAATCTACTTGCTGACATTTGCAATTTTAGATTGCAAACAATCTCAACCAAAATTAGCAAATTTCGAATATAATCTATTTGCTGACATTTGCAATTTAAGATTGCAAACAATCTCAACCAAAATTAGCAAATTTCGAATATAATCTATTTGCTGACATTTGCAATTTAAGATTGCAAACAATCTCTACCAAAATTAGCAAATTTCGAATATAATCTATTTGCTGACATTTGCAATTTAAGATTGCAAACAATCTCAACCAAAATTAGCAAATTTCGAATATAATCTATTTGCCGACATTTGCAATTTAAGATTGCAAACAATCTCAACCAAAATTAGCAAATTTCGGATATAATCTATTTGCTGACATTTGCAATTTAAGATTGCAAACAATCTCAACCAAAATTAGCAAATTTCGAATATAATCTATTTGCTGACATTTGCAATTTAAGATCGACACACAAATACATGCTCCACTGATGAAGAGCGACCCATACAGACATATTGTATCGACTGGGTTACAGGTACACGCGGCCGAATGTTAATTCAAGTCAATCAATCATTACAGCGCGATTTATCGCCGAATAAATTGAACGATATTGATGGGTGTTCATGTTCATTATGCATTACTACAATGAGTTTGAGCCGGAATACATGTTCAGTATTTTTCTGATCGATGGAGCAAATGAAAAATGATCATCTATGTTGTATGTGAAAGAATAATCTAGATATTAAATATCCGGGGCAATAGGTTACAAGCTTTTTGTCAATTTATCAATTAGATTTATGTAAGCTATCATACGCCACTTGCCGATATTCTCTGCTTTACTTTGTTCCCTTGTCCCATACTCAGCAAGATATTACTATTACAGCAAGATATTACTATTACAAGATATGACGACCTCCATAGTCGAGTGGATAATACACCGGTTTCAAGGTGTCGCCATCTCTGAGGTCCCGGGTTCGAATCCCGGTGGGGGCAGATGTTTGTGTGATGAATGCGAGCATTTGTACCTTAGTCATGGTTGTTGATATATATTTCAATAAAAATTATTTATATATGTATAATATATGTATGTCTATCCGTTGCCCTAGATCCCATTGCACAAGCCTTATAGAGCTTAGTTTGGGCTAGGCTAATTGGTATAAGTGTAACAAATATTTATTATTATTATTATTTATTTACTTGCAGATAATTTTTTTTTCTATATTCTAAATTCTAATTGACTCTCCGTAGTCGAGTGGTTAGTATACCAGTTTCAAGGTGTTGCCATTTCAGAGGTGCCGGGTTCGAGTATCGTTAGGTGCAGATGGTGTGTGATGAATATTAATACCATTTTTTTTCTCAGTAGAGGAGGCTGATAATCCTCATGGATACCACTGCAACGGCAAGTAGAGATACAGTGATTATGTCGGACTCCTGGTGAATCGAGGCGGCTTGACCCAACAGACCTACCGACTAAACTCAGTCTGATCCCTTGGTCCTAATGACCCTACTGGCTTGAAGTGATGGAGAGTCGCACCTCAGGAGGTACGGTTAGCACTGCTCCATGGAGAGGGCGTATGCACTAGAAGAGCCTGTGAAATGATGGGGAATATTTGTACTTTAGACATATATGTATGTCTATCCGTAAGCCTAGATTCGATAACACAAGTCTTACAAAGCTTACTTTGGGCTTGGCTAAATGGTGTAAGTGTAAGAAATATTTATACCCTATCTATTATGTCATCAATTTCGTTATGTCATCTATCTGTTATGTCATCTGTTATCTATCTGTTATGTCATCAATTTCGCTTGAAGCTACATAGCTTAGAACAATTGAAGAGCTACACACTTATGACGACTCATGATGACTACAAATCTAGACAAAAGACGATTTTACAATCTAATTTAGAAAGATTCCACTGATTTCTTAATGATATTGAATACTTATTGGAAATCGGCTGCTACTGAGTTTGAATGACATATGCGCGCCTGGAATATGATCATTGCAGTAAGAAGCGGAAACGTGTGCAAAGGTTATTTGAGATACATTTTGAGAGAACGCCATCTGCATAAACGTACATACTTTTTATTTTATTTAATATGGCTTACCAACTAAATACATAAACATAAGTATTATATAAATATTTAATTAAAAATAACCTATATTTAATTTAAATTATAGGTAGGTAAGCGCAACATTCTCATTTGGAGACGTTCATAACTTAAACAAAGAAAAATAACTCTAATATAAGATGAAAAATCTAAAATGTCAGCGATTTATTTCAAACACAGAAATTCAGAATTGTCCTTCGGAAACTATGCATCTTATCCGAAAAAAATGTCTATATTCAAATTACGGTTTTGAAACACATCATTATAATTTCTTAAGATCGTGATTCTAGGAAATATTGTGAATCTATAGGTACATAAATTAGCCATTAATTCAATCTAATATGAAATCTAACAACTGGGCCTAATCTCTACAATACATGCCCAATGAAGAATACGGCAATTGCATAGAATGCACTGTACGTAAGTTATTTGTGATTAGATATAAATATAAACCTAGCGAAGAAACTTTACTCTCTCTTAATTGATTTTAATAATGTCCCAAACTAAACTGGCTTCCCCATAATGTATACTAAGTATAAAATAGTAGTACACTAGTACAATAATAGTAGCAATGTGAGAATATTATCACTTTTGCGACTCCACTCTCACCGGAAAATACTCTGTTATTGCTGTAACCCTTTTGGCGCAACTCACCTTAAATTCAAATATATAACTATTTTTTACATTTATAGGTAGTAATGGTCGTTATTTTAATAACAGATAATATAATGAATTATTTTCCCGTAACGAGTAATACATTATTTAACAAAGGCTTATACTGTTATACTGCTGTTGCTGTTGACAAAAGAATCGCATTGTTGTTGTTGCCCCTTGGAACCGTTGTATAGGCGTAGGCGCTGGCTCTGTTGCCTGACTGCTTATTCTTATAATATTAACCTTTCTCACAAGGAAATAAAGTTCCCATTTGTTTATTTCTTATTATTCTTATTTTACTAATATCAAATTCACAATTTTGTACCTTCGCGCGTATGACAATTAGACTCATTTTGATTTACAGTGTGATTTGAAATAACAGTTAGGTAAACTGTTGCTGGCTTGCTGGTGCCTAAGCTGTTGTCATTTTTTAGTTGCGCATTATTTGCAGTTGTGTGATCGTTGCAATAATTAGTGTGGTGTTTGGATTTGCCGTTGGTGATCGCGTATGCAAATTAAATGACCTATTCGTTGCAATAATTAGAGTCGTGTACTTTTGAAGTAACTAATAAATAATTAGAGTAGATATTGTAAATAAATGGAATTGGAAGAATATTGCATATAAATATTGAATGTAAATAACAAATTATGTAAAGATGCAAGATTTGTCAAAACAGCAATATAACAGGATAACAGACAACAGTTTACAAAAACAGTTATAGGAAAATAACACAACAGTGTTATTCGTTATTACAAAACAGTCGTTATTGCCATTACTAGTTATAGGACCAATTGTTGATAAAGTGAAAGTATTTACTTTAATAAAGATATTTTATTCAACAGTTAGCAATACAATTTGAATGTAATTTAAATATTATCAATTTCTACGCAGTTCGATTTCACTAGCCCTATTAAGAATCCTATAAAACCTTTTCCCGGAGGCACGATACAAAGATTTATTAACGCAAAATTACTGTTTATATCGGAATACTAATCAAAGAAACAGAAATTAATTAAACCAATTCGTTATTCGGATCCACGTCGCGTCGCTTTTATTTAAAGGAAAACTAACAGTTCAGTTGCCATTCCATTAACCCCTTTAATTAATTAAACCGCGATGTTATTGCATGAATGAAAATGAGCATGAATATTTACAAATGACGAATGTTTTGATAATATAATATTCGATTTTGTTTATCAAGTTTTAATATTGAATAAGTTTAAATAAACAAGCAGCAAACATGGTTTGATTTTTAATGTGAAACTTACGTGAGTGTTGTTTGAAGTGGTTTGGTAATGGATACAATTCAATACTCTATGAAAACATGTACATATTTTCATCATTATCATATCATCAACATGATTAAAATAAAATTACACATACATGTATTTTTACCACCTCTGAGTTTCTTCAAATTTGTATGTAGACTACACTAACTTACTAAAGATACATTTAAAAAAAAACAGAAAACACTTCCAATAAGAAAGCCAATACTAAGTCAATACTCAATGACTTTATTGCGTTCCATAATGTGATACAGGTGACCTTAAAATTAGAGGTAGGTACAATTATGGACCCTGTCGGGCACAGCAATATTGATCAACGGGAGCGAGGAACTATTTTTATATGTATTAATCATTACTGATAAAATTGTATTAATTTAAGTATATTTAATTATTTATTATAATTTATATGTAATGTATAGTGTATTTAATTATTCATTTTAATTTATAATAAATATTCCATTTTTATAAAATTGTATTAACTTAGGTAGGAATATTTAATTATTTATTATTATTTATATGTAACATATAATGTATTTGAGTGTACTCGTATTTCATTATTCATTTTAATTTACAATAAATATTACAATTTTCAATTTTTACTATTACACATTTAGGTAGGTATATTTAATTATTTATTATTATTTACATGTAATGTATAATGTATTTAAGTATATTTTATTATTCATTTTTTATTAAAATAAAATACTTAATTACAATTTTTATTATATTTCCACCAAAAAATAAAAGACAGCAGCTTAAAGAATGGTTATATGTATAATACTTATATATATCTGTGTATTTAAAGTATATTTATGGAAAGGATATTGTAGGTGTGTTATTATTTTATTACTATAAGAAGCCTGGTTGAGGTATGTATATTGACATCAAACACAAACATAGGAACATAAAGAAACTAAAATTAAATTTTCTTAAAACAACAACCCAGTTCAAGCCATAAGTTGTGGGTGCTGCAGAAGTGTTAAAGGGTAGTAGCTCAGTGATTGGAATAACTCACAAAATGATGTGAGCAAAGCCCGGTATTCTACTACGACCAGAGGGTTTTGTGTTAACCAATAATTTGTGAAGATTTACATAAAATAAAACACAACAATGTCAGTGTAAAAGTGAGCGGACCTGTTTACACTATCGAGGCATTTTTCAGTGTAGTTGATCATACTTATAATGAAAATATATACTTAAAATAAGATTGTGAAGGAAATTCTTAGATAGCTTAGACACGTGGAAAGGATGAAATACGACTAACGAAAAAAACTTAGAAGGCAAATACAAAGAGCAAGTTGACTTACTTGAAACAAACTTTAAAATATTCTAAAAAAGGTGCAGGTTAAGATTTTCTGTAGCCGACGAGCGTGCATGAAAATATTAATGAAAGTCAAATAACCTAGGAAAATATGTTTCGATCATAGCAAATAGAAAATTTCTGCCTATGGCTACGAGTGACAACATCATGTATAAATGTATAAATTGTATTTTTTTTTATATGATATAGTGCATTCTCATGTGGACTGTCGAGAGCTTGTGAGATGTATTGCTTACAATACTCCATTACGACGAACTCGCTACACCAACTTAATAGCCGTGTCTCGACATGCGGCCAACTATGCTTGTAACGCCCCACCCACAAGACTGCCTCAAAACTATAATGTTTTGTTCAAAGAAGTTGACATATTTGCCTGCTCCAAGTCCAACTTTAAAGTCCGTGTCTTAAATATATTAAAATCTCAAAACGAACCAGACAAACATTAACACTCGATATGAAGATTTGTTTATTTGTGTGTATATGTTTATGTATGTATATATGTGTGTATATATGTATGTATATGTTTGTATTGTATTTTATATAGTATCTTTGCTGTGCGTTTGAAGGAGTGTGTCTGTGTAATTTATTTTCTAAAATGAATGTGTTACTTTAATTTATGTATAACTTTAATACTTGTATAACTTTAATTCATGTAATAGGCAGAGACTGTTCTTACGAAGTTATTTCAAATTCAAACAGCCGTTGTTGCTACTTGCGAATGGTTTTGTGTAAGGAAACCTTTAATTGGCCTTGGTATTGGCACATACTGTAGAAAATATAGTCTGTATATCGCTGTATGGTTTCTTAGACAAATAAAATAAAAATAAATAAAATAAAGGTTATGTAATTGTGCCTAAACATTAATATGCTACTTACGCTATTAACATATGTTGACATTGTGTAAGACACCGAAAGCAAACCAGCCTCAGAAAGCCCAAAGCTCCATTTATTTATATAACACTATTTATAGTACTGTAACGGGGATTGTATGTAGCAATAAAATGAATCCACTGGATAATAAAAATGTGTATTGGATATTAAAAAAAAAACAATTTTAAACGTTAAAAAAAATTTTACAACTCGTCGTCAGGCGGAATGACATCTCCCGTCTAAAACGACTTAAAAAGTTAATTAAGTCCAAAACTCATACTTCTGCATGAACTACCTATTACAAATAGTGAGAGATCACTACAGTACACACCCTAATTTTCGAGTGCAGCAATGTGATGGTTAACTGGCAGATTATTATCTTATTCGTGCATAAAATTCAAACACATATTCTATTGCGACATTTTTATATTATTCTTAGTTACGTAGACAACCTGGTCATAGAGGAGATATATAGCATCTAAGGACTATGAATATATTTAAATACATATGATAGACAAGTTGCCACACAATAATATGTCAACTTATATATATATCAATTTTTACAAAGAAGCTGACCCGATAGACGTTGTCATGTCAAATGTCTCAAATGTCATGTTGTCTCGCTGTATGTAAAAAAAGATTTTCCCGCTTTTCTGTTGAAATTTTTCCTGAATTTGCTATAAGCCTCACGGAGTCCGAGACCTTTCCAACGAATGCAAAACCGTCGGTTCGTGCGTTCTGGAGTTATAGCGTCAGGAAGGAAAACCCGACTTATTTTTATATACCTACTAGCTTTCTGCCCGCGGCTTCGCCCGCGTGGATTTCGGGATTGGGTGTATAGAGGGTTAAGGGTCATAGCTTTTGCCCACGGCTACATATACGCGGAAGTCGGTTTATGGTGCGAAGATTTTATCGCGCTTCCCGTGGGACTATCCGTTTTTCCGAGATAAAAAATGCCGCAAAACTCCTCAAGAATCACTCTATCTATTGATGAAAACCGCATAAAAATCTGTGCAGTAGTTTTTGAGCGAAGCCTTTATTGCGCATCCCGTGGGATCTGTCGATTTTTCCGGGATAAAAGGTAGCCTATGTTACTCGGGGAGAATGTAGCTTTCCAAAGGTGAAAGAATTTTTGAAATCGGTCCAGTAGTTTAAGCGTGAAGAGGTAACAAACAAACAAACAAACAAACAAATAAACAAACAAACAAACACACTTTCGCATTTATAATATTAGTTGGGATATAAACGATTATTTGAATATTAATTACAAATTGAATACATTAAATTCGGTAAGAAATTAATTACATTTAAGTTACCTATATAAAATAATTGGAAATTTCACATCATAATTAATTTAATAAAAGTTATTTCGATTGCGTCAAATAAAATTTATGTCTTTGAAATAAAAACATATCAACGTGAATCATATCGATACATATTAAATCAATAACATGTGAAATAAATGAATAAAATATTACACAGAAAAAATATAAAAAAAACTAAATATACACGAATTTGACACAACGTGTTAAAAATATGCTAGCAGTATTACAAAATTGAGCAAAACGATCCGTAAATATGGCGGAATTTTCATGACGATTACTCATGAATGTATAGTCCACCTCCAACCATACACAAGTTCATCAGAGCTGCGGTCTGCAAATAAATGGACTAACGCTGCTTGGGTTAAACATGGTAACTCAACAATCGTGGGCATTACAATTTCGCAAGTTAAACACATCAGCTTTGGTGCCTGGCCGGTAATCTCAAGCGAAAATAGCTCAATCCGCCCTCGTATCCCGTATTTGTCATGTAGCCTGCTATCGACCAAGGAATCAACCAATCAGGAAATTTGAAAGCAGAATAGCATTTCTTGGGATTGTACATCAACGCCAAAGTAACAATCGAAAAGGATAAATCTTCATCTAATGACATAGACATAGACATAACTTTATTTGCAACCTTGACACAAAATATACACCAGAACATTATTAAAAATACGTAGGTAACATTGTGCCCTAGTAGCAAACAGGTCTCGGCTCAGCGTTGTGCTTCACATAGCGCGAAGCGCTGATATTCTGCCGAAACCCTTTGAGAGGGTAAGTAAACCAGACAGCAGACACACAGAAAGAAACAGACAAACCTAAGCATACATATTACATTAATAAATAAAGCGCAATACGTGAATGTAGACAGATAATATTAATATATATATACACACATACATACATATACATATATATACACATACAGATACATATTTCCCAATTGGCCATCAGCATACAAATGGAGAGTCAGCATATCTATCAGGCAAACCAGTTCTTTGTTTTTGTAACACATGTTTTTTTAATTTTTTTTTAAACGTGGATTTACACTTTAGTTGCCGTATGGGAGGTGGGATGTTGTTCCAACATTTGGTTGCCTGATAGCGAAAACTTCCCCTAAACGCCGCAGTCTTATGATGGTTTATAGTTTGATACCTTTGTAATTGTTAATATTAATTGCGACATTTTTATATTATTCTTAGTTACGTAGACAACCTGGTCATAGAGGAGATATATAGCATCTAAGGACTATGAACATATTATGTATTTGGAATTTTTATATTTCTTGACTTATTACAACATCCTTTGGCGAAAGCCCGACCTAATGATTCGGCAAACTCGGGTGCGTGTGTAGTGGCACCCTACCGCATGCACCAAAAGGAGAACAGCGGAGGATTTTAGTGGGTTCTAGGCCTACCCACTCTTGCCATCTAGCTAACGAACGAGTAAGATACGATTTCACTCATGTTCCCTAGAAAAAAAAAACATAATATTTCAAATTAACTAAAATTATAAATAATAAATTGACAGGATTAGTACTGACAATTAGCAAATTACAAATTAATTATTACTAACACAGCAAGCACGTTCTGTTTTTATCTACGGCCTGTCTAATACAAATTGTAGGTTTCTAGTGGTAATATTCTTCAATTTAGTGTAAAAAAAATGCCATTATTCATACATGTCCAAATCAAACAAGGCTAGAAATGTATAAAAACGTCACATAGAAAAATGGGAAAATATCCATCATATGATCAATTCCAATACTACTTCACGTTTACAAGAAATATCAAACCACGAACCCAGCTGTGAGGGGTAAATAAATAAAATAAACAAAAGAATACTGGTACAATTTTCCTAAACAAAAGGAAACCTGAAAACAATATCTACGTAGATTACTGTCTCTAAGCGATCCTTTACTGGAACTGTCACTTTTTTACCATCTTTCTGTTAGGCAATATATATGCAGATATTTAGGTCTACAAATATATGTTTTTGTTTTTTGCATGACCTATGCTGAAATCGGATCTAGCTATATTCAGCTCTACATTGAGTATTTTGTGGAAGGCACGAGAATTAAAGGTTCTCTACTTTGCCTACGCGATCCGGTGCGATTTCGGGCCGTTTAAGGTCGACACAAATTGAGCGCGCGTCTACTAATTCGGACGCTAAAAATCGCCGTTTCGTGGGGAGTGATAACTATATATGTAATTTGTATATACATTATATTATAAGATGTTTTTATTTGTTATGTCCTCTATCGTGTTATAAAATTATAAGTAATTCGATTAAAACATCTCACGTCCTGATTAAGGTTATAATTTAAATCCAGCGTCAGGTTTTCATGGTCTAGCATATGTTCTCCTACAAGCGACTACAATTTTCAACAAAGTTTTCAAGTACCTTCGCACTTTTTGATTATTTGTTCTTGTGTGTTTGTCTTGTATAAGTTTTCAATTTTGTGTGTTTTCTCTTGGAACTAGAATTACTGTTTAATTCAGATTTCATAGCGTGAAATCCGTTTCTGTGCATATACGAGTATATATATAATAATAAGAAATATCCATATAAAAATAAATGAATAACGCAGTAGACATTTTAACCCAGATATTTTTATAGGCATTCCGCTAACACATCTGCCTCGAAATCGTTTCTTTGTAATATTTACATCAAGTATGAAACCCTAAATACAAGAGCTCCAACGATACAGGGTCATTTGATCCACATTAGGTCGTTTGCGAGATCAAAGCTGATCCCTCGACGTTTGACCAACTATTGATTCGCAAATTACTTTTGTCTGCTCTATTACGTTGAGGGAAATTTGTAAGTTTTTGGAGTGTTTTATTGGACTCACGTTCATTAATTACAAATTGGAATTTAGAATCAGTATGTTCGGTAACAGAACGACGAGTTTGTAGCGACGATCCGTTTGTGAAATGTCTAAATTGCTGGAATCATTAGCAATCACTGTCTTTCACTTTAAAACCTTTATAATACATTTCAATATTCAATTACTAATTCAAGAGAGGAAAGGCTTACCCCATATACTCTTTTTTATTTTCGCTAATTAAATGTTATTAATTAATAATATGAGTACATTAACCGTGGCGCTCAGATTTATTTTTGTTTTACGGGATCCGTCACTTTTGTAAGCGACACAAAGGTACATCGCTTAATACGGTACTCCACCATAGTAAACATACCTACTATAGCAAAAATTAGAAGATAATTATAATGGGGCACTTCATAACTTCATGAATAGCCAGAACGTATCACAAAGAGCACGACTGGCTGTGCATGGAGGCGTGTTGATCCCCACATTGACGTATGGTAGTGAATGTTGGCTGTGGCAGAAGAAACATGAAAGTAGGATTAATGCTGTGGAGATGAGAAGCTTAAGAAGTATAATTGGAGTGAATCTGAAGGACAAAGTCAGGAACAGTGTGATAAGGGAGCGATGCGGCGTAGTTGAAGAGGTAGTGACAAAGATAGAGAACGGGATGATTAGATGGTTCGGCCATGTTGAAAGAATGAATGAAGGAAGATTAACGAAAGACACACAAGGTAAGAATGATAGGACGAATCGGTGCAGGTCGACCGAGGCGGACATATCTCGATCAAATCGAAGATGTCCTAAAGAAAGGCCGGGTCAAGAGTACTCGCAACCGACGAGCATGCATGAAGACGCTCATGAAAGTGGAGGAAGCAAGAGAAGTGTGCCAGGATCGTAGCAAGTGGAGAGAGGTGGTCTCTGCCTACGCCATTGGGAACTAGGCGTGACATATATGTATGTATGTATGTAATGATAATACTGCATTTATTATAAAAATTCCAAATAAAATAATTTAATATAATTAAGATCGTTTTGACAGACCTCATTATCGTATTTTATCTGTCAAAACTATGACATCTTCACCATGGGGTTCATTCAAACTAATTTTTGAAATCTTACTTAGACAGTGAAATTTACTTCAAGATTCTGATTCAGTCAAATTTAAGTTTCGATTATGACTTCGTTAGCAGCTCTGCGTACACCTAAATAGGTAATTATTTTTATAGATGGGAATTGACGAATATTAGGATTATTTATAGGATTAATTCCCCCAAAACAAATTTTTGTTTAAACAATCTATTTTAGCCTAGTTTAATTTTGTCATTATTCTATTGAAATAAAAAACAAATACAAAAACATAATTCATAACCAACGGAGTATTCCACGTTAATTTAATAAATATCGCCTTGAATATCGTACCTTATAAAGTCAAGCTACTGTATAATCTAATAAAGTTATTGGTAATACTAGCTTTGATCTTTCTACTTATTGTGAATAATATTGTGATTAGAAAATATTCATGTAAAGAATGTGTATGCTTTTACCAAAATATATGCTGAGAAAATGAAATTAAAAGTTATTAACCAGAAAATATGTAATAAATAACAATAATCACGTAATATGCAAAAAATTTCAATTCAGTCATCATACAGTGAAGTACATACTGCCAAATCATCGTAATATAAAGACAGGTGATGGCAACAACGGCTGTGTGGAGCAAATTTACTGAAAAAGATCAAAGATAACTGTTTTGTATATTTATTTAAACTGATATACTTTTTCTTATAAGAATTTGCCAAGTACAACCAAACCTAACACATTTTTTTTATTTCTGAGTAAAATCTTTACAATCGTTATTCGGGATATAAAATTATAAATAACAAAATAGAATTATCAATAACAAATTACATTCTTCCGGATAGATATATAATATGATATTTTATTTATTTTATTTTATTTATTTAGAACAACAAACAATTACATAATTCTATTACAAAAATGAGTTGATATAAAACAAGTACTTATTATGTAATCAACAACATTGTCCGCAGATATGTTAAGAATAGATATAGTAAATAAATAATAAAGAGATATTATAATCATTGAAATATAATGAGAATTGTATGGAAATATTAGTTTCGTAATTAATAATAATAATATTGATATGACATAAAAATTTAATTTGATGAATGGAATGATAAACATATATTGCACGTCGAAGAAAGCAGAATATAGTGGACTTTAAAATTATTTTAGCTTTTTTTTTCTAACATTAACATTCTATACAAATAAAGATTTGATTTGAATGTTTTCAGTTATATGTTTTGAATCGTACGTAACGGTCTACACACAAACAAGAAGGCTTCAGATTCTACCTTGCTTAGCCGAGTGCCTACATATCAAAGTTTCAAATCATCCCACCAACACCACTTCGGGATCTTTAAGAAATTCAGCAACAGCGCAATGTGCCAGTGTCGTGCGCAATTGTTATAGAAAATATATCGATAACTGAGCCAAAAAACATCCAGGTTCATGCATCTAACATAAACAATTTATTTTTGTGGCAACGAAAATGTAAATAAATGTATAGGCATTAAATCATATAGAGATATAAAACCAACAGGTACAAAAATATATATGTATAAGATGCAAGCCAACAATCAAACAAAATTATTTAGTTACAAAGTTATTAAGCTAAGTTTTGATACAAAGTTTTCATCGTAGGTACTTAATTACGAGCAATCTCCCGAATAACTTAGGCAGTAGTGTATTTGTTATTTATTACATGCACATTAGAATACAAGTGAGCTAAATTGAAAATCACACACGAGCCGCAAGCTGATGCTTAATTTTCGGCGACTATTTTCAACAGCATTTAAAAACCTTTTTCCTAGTGACATTATGGCGTAAAAACCGCTGCTCAGGATTTCGGACGGTGTATATAAAAGATTCAACTGAAATATCTAAGTATTCGTCGACAGCTTTTCGTGAAAATACATTTTATATAAAGCTGCTACTAAGCAATTCTTTATTGGCACGAATAACGAATATCGGCTCGATTCTGTATCTCAGTTCGTTCGTTTACAGGCGATGTATCTTGTAGTGTGAATACCAATTACGCTGTAGTAGTCGTATATATCCTGGTAGGTAAATTTGTAAGAATACTGTTTTTTTTATATACGAAAGTTTGCCATAATTATTGGATAATAGAGAGACAATACTTTTCAAAAATTTTACATACATGTCAAAAGAATACTTAATGACAATAAAATAAAAGCACAAGTTTAGTTTTCAGGAAGTTTAGCCAAAGTACAAAATCTTCTGAAAAAAAAAAGAGTTATTTATTCGACTTATTTTTTTAATGTAAATTAACAATATCTATTGAACTAATGTAATCAAAACTTGTGCGATGTGGTCAAAAAGTACGACATTTAAAGTTTACAAAAATCTCACCCTATAGGGTAAGGTAAAAAAATAGGAGATGATTTTTTTGTTTGTTAAATAAGTTCAGAAACTACAGAACCGATTTTGATCAATGTTGATATTGAAATATATGAAATATATGATATGAAAAACGGAGAATATAAGCACTTTTATTAATTCTTTTTACCACGGGAAAATCTGATAAAAATAGCTGGATGAATTTTAATGTAATTTGGCAAGGCAAATGTTGGAGACCAATGAAAGAACAAGAAAACTTTTACCGCAGCAAGATATACCTTTCCGAAATCCGATATAACACGTGCAAAGTCAAGAGCAGAAAGCTAGAATAAAAAAGCTATGTTCATTTAATTTATCAATTGTTCAATAGATTTTCAGTTTTATAGGATAATTCATATGGTTGATATTGGGAAAAAACGACAACCCGAACTCTGTTAGAACAATTTTATAACATATTTATTATGAACGCAGCACATTATATACACATTCCACGTTATAATTTTCATAAAAGCCATCAAGTAAGTTTAATAGCGTAATTATAAAAATAAATAACTCATCGACGTCGACACCCGCGTAAATATTCAATCCGCTGATATATGAGGCATAGATGTTATTTGCATGAATACTAAAGTAGGAGAACTTCGCATATATATTATAATTAATCAAAAGAAATTTTGAACGCAGTGAAAGTTGTTTGAAAAGTTTTTTTTTTCCACATCCACATTGTAATTGCTTCTTTTTTCTTGAACTTGAATTTGATTTGCTTGTGCTTATGTAATTTATGCTTGGTAAATACTTAAAATTATAACTTGTAGTTGTTTTTTTTTTTCGAAAAGCGAAGCGAACGAAAAGAAAATATTTTAATTCATAAAAAAAATTACTAACAACGTAATTTGAAACACTTCGCTTTGACCTTTTCCCACTAAAAGACAGATGGTCTTGGGATTTAAATTAATACAATCAGTTAAATCAAGGCTAAATAAGTAATTTCAGTATTTATGTTAACGTATTTAAAAAACTAACAAATTATTATTTTTTTCCTGAAGGCTGAGGCTCTGTTACTAAACAGCACAAAACGAGTCCAGGATACCAGGACACACCACGAAGTGCAGCGAGGATTAGTAGGCCTCCATCCTAACTGGCCTGCATGATCTACCAAAGAAAATCAGACTATTCCCTATATCATAAGGATCCTACGGCTCAGATGTACTGGAATGCGACCAAGCCTTCAGGAGAAGGCACTATCAACGCAACCCATGAGGCAGGAGCACTAAGAGGCGCGGTACATCAAAGTGGCTCCGGCCTGTATATTGATATGGCCTACATATTCTAATTCTCATATTCTACATATTCTAATATATAAGTCATATTCTACATATTCTAATATATATTCTAAGTCATGTAACAAATGTTCAAAATTCCTATTATATTAACTAATTACGATTTTGGGCCGTCGACAGGCGTTTTTTAAAAACTACAAGTTATTAATTTTAGTTTTTTATTAATTAATTACAATATAAACCATAACTAGGCTTATTACTAGTGATCAACGATTGATCTGTCTGTTCGCCACCGCGATTGGAGCTCAAAGACATCTGTGCTGGTCCTCATTGTTACATTTACATGGAGTGTTGCGACATCGGGACTTCTTGGGGGGTCTCTGACTAATTGTGTTTGATTATTTAACATATATATGGGGTAGGGTGCCAATGCACTCGTAACACCTCCCCGCCTAGATGAGCAACTATTTGCCAATGTCTAATGCAAATGTTGCGGCTCTGCGCTCTTGCGTAGACATCTCGATATTCTCTTGAACTGATTTGGTATCATATCGCGCGGATTTCTTCTTATAGTATAGTATGCATCCAATGGTTATCAGTACAGCTGCACTTATTATAATTCCGTACATCGGTATTGTTGTGTGGTAGATAATTCGCATAACTGATGATTCATAAGGTATATGGGGCTCCATAAGTACTTGATGTTGGATATTGTGCAATTTGCTTAAGTCGATTGTCGTAAGTTTGTAACTGGGCAATCGTTTCAAAGAGTTTGATGATTCAATTTTCGGTAATTGCATAATTTCAATAACTTTTCCTCGTACTTTACCATCGATGTTGATGATTGAGAATGCAGGTGCTTTGATATTGCAATCTCGTGGGATCGTTGCTAAGTAGCTGCCTTGCAAAATCTGATGTCGATCTTCTTCTTTGCAGAATAAATGTACTTTCGTTGCCTTTGGGAATGTAATAATATAATGCTGGCTGTCAAGTTCTAGTAGTGCTTCCTTATGTAGAATTATAGATGTTGTGTGACATGATTCATGTAGTTCTTGATGAGAAATTAACTGCGATATGCAGTCACGTTGATTGCGGGTCTGATGGTTAACTTCTTGCTTGCATATATAATAGGTGTCGATCTTCGGGCATTCAGCCTCCATATACACATATTCCTGGGAGTTGATTGCAATAAAAGGATATGGTGGTATAATTATTTCGGAATTATTATTGGGCACAGGACATAACATATAAAGGTTATAGGTCGTTGAGGACATGATAGGAAATTTAAGTACTATAACTATCTTCTTATCTATATAATATGAATGTAAGCTTATTAAATCATAGTAATATCTTGTATCGATATTTAAAATTGAAATAGGGCTATATAGTGCCTTTAATTTTATAATAATTTTATATAATTGATCAATAGACAAAACTGAATTGTGCATAGAATTTGTGCGACTAAAAGCTAATATATTTTCTAATCTAAATATTTCCAAGGAGAGATCCTGGATATTTTCGCTTAATATACTAAATAGTTGCGATAACTGCGCATATTGGGCTATGTACCCTTTATCTGAGGAAGTAACATTAATTAGATAAGTTACTGCCTTTCCTAATTTATTTTGATTCTTAGTTAAATTACTTAATATTTGAGTTTGTTGGAAAGTCATGTCTTTGAATAAACTAATGTGCTTATTAAAATTAATAGATAATTCTTTTTCATTTTTCTGTAGAATTGTCAAAGCATTTTCTAATTTCAATGCATCGTCATTATCTAGGTTACCGGTTATACTTTTTATAAAGGTGCCTAAGGGATTTATCAGACCACGTTTAGCTCTTCTAGGTTCGAATGATTGTAATCTAATAGTAATTTTCTGTAATTTGTCAAAAAGATGTGTAATTTGGTTTTTATAAAGAAGGAAGTGTTGGTTAGGGATTTTAGAAGCTACGTCAGTCAGTTCTAGTTTTACAGTATCGATTTGTTGTTCTATCTTACCAAGATCGATATCCTCGAGAAAAATGTGATTGTGGGAAATGATTCTAGTTTTTCCTAATTCAAAGGGCAATAGGCCGGGTCCTTGCGATAAGTCGTCAAGTCGTATGTTGGTCATTTGTAAGTCTGCTTGGGCCAGGGTCATTGTTGTTGCGAGGGTGAGTAACAGTGTCCTGTAACAATGTAGAGCTTTTAATTTTTTTTTTGTTTCGTTTCAGACGATTTTTTGCTACTGGGCCTCGTTTTTTGGAAGTATATATATGAATAGGTAGATTGGCAACTACTTTGTCACTAGTGTATCGGGGGGCTAACTTTTGTCGTGTTGCTGCGGGGTTTCTAACAAAAATTTCTTCATCTATTTCGTAATTCTTTTCAGGTTCTCTGTCAAGATTTTGTGTATTCATAATGGATTCGCGATTCGAAAGTGACTCGTCATGTACAATTTTATATACTATCTCCATTTTTTGTCTGTGGTCTTGTAAGTATTGCTGTAATAGTCGTTCAGATAAGTTATTATCAGTGGGATCACGAGGGTCATAGTGTCCAGTAATTAAATTATAGGGCCTACATTTGGTAAGACTGTGAATAGAGCTGTTATATGCAATAAGTGCAAAGGGAATTAAATTGTGGACAGGTTCACTAGGGTGCTGTATTCTTAGTAATCTAATATGTTCTAAAAGTGTACTATGAAAACGTTCAATGGCTCCGTTTTCATTGGGTGCGTGAGCAGCTATAAGGTGATGATTAATTTTGTGAAATTTTAAAAATTCTGCAACTATTTGGTTCGTGAATTCGGTTCCTCTATCCGTAGTTAAGTGTAACGGGAATCCATGGTGAGTACAAAGTGTTACAAATGCTTTTAATATATTTGGTGCCGTACAATCGGGAAGTATATACGCTTGTGCGTATTTGGAAAAGGAATCTATAATAGTTAAGTATTTATCGCGTTCTATAGTTAAAACATCAGCGTGAACTTGTTCGAACGGTTTAGTTGGTGGGGGAACAATTTGAAATTCTGATCTTAGCGGTACTCTATCATATTTAGCACGGTTACATATCGAACAGGAATTAATAAATTTTGTGATTGAATCTTTTTGTTTTGGCCAAAAGTATCGTTGAGATAAAGAAAGGTAAGTTTCATTAATACCACGATGATTCGTTTTTCCTTCATGATATTTTGAAATTATATCTTGCTGATTTAAGTAATCTGTGACATCGTCTACTATTCGTTTTGTTAAAATGAGATGCATAGAAGAATTTTTAAATATTCGCTGTAAAATGGGTACTATGGTATACATTTGATCAATAGGATTTACTAAAATTGCTGTAATATTTTTGGGATTTATATGATTTTTAACTATAGATATTAAATCTTGCTCTAGTGTATCCTGGCAAACTTGAACGGAGGTTCTTTTGAAAGTTTCAAAAGGTAAGGTAATTTTAGGTTTACTTTTAATCGAGTTAGTTGTAAAATTAATTATAAGTTGTCTTTTATATTTGTTAAGTACGTCTTCAGAAACGGGAATTTCAAGAATGGGGTTTTCGTTGTTACTGTGCGTCGTTTCACAAGGTAAGTTATCATGAAAATTTTCCAATATATTATTTCCAGCTAATAGAGACGGCGATTGATTATTATTTTCTTCATTTTCAGGTGCTGTATTGTTGATGGGGGTCCTAAGATTGGGTTCATTAAAGGGGCTACTAAGAAATGTAATGGGACTTGGTGCAGTGTCAGTCGAACTTGCACTAATAAAAGGGCGATCATCGGGTGCAGTTAATGTTCTTGAGGAGTCTGACGAAGAACTGGAGCTTATATTAACTATCACTGAATCTGTATCCTGGTTATGTATTTCTAGACGTGATAGTGCATCAGCGTTAGTATTACACTTTCCTTTTTTGTATATTATATTAAAATTATATTCGGACAGTTTTAACCGCCATCGGGTAAGACGTGAATTTGGTTCTTTGAGATTTAATAGCCATTGAAGGGGCTTATGATCCGTAACAACTGTAAATTTTCTCCCAAAAAGATAAGGACGGAAATATTTGGTTGCCCAAACTATTGCTAAGAGTTCCTTTTCAATAGTTGAATAATTTAACTCGCTGTCGTTTAGGGTACGTGATGCATAGGCTATTGGTCTATCTGAATTTATAGATCCTTGTGAAAGAACTGCTCCTAGTGCTACATTTGAAGCGTCAGTGGTAAGTATAAAGTCTTTTGTAAAGTCTGGGTACTGAAGAATAGGGTCATTAATGAGTAAAGTTTTGCAATGTTCAAAGCAGTTAATATAATCTTGTGTTAGATTGATCTTATGTCCTTTTTTTAAGCAATTTGTAAGAGGTTTTGTTAAGCGTGAAAAATCGGGAATGAAACGTCGGTAATAGCCAACTAGTCCTAAAAATCCTTTTATTTGTTTTGCGGTTTTTGGTAGGGGATACTTCAAAATGGCTGATATTTTATCTGGATTGGGCTTTACTCCGTTTGGTGTGATAATGTGACCTAAGTAAGGGGTCTCATGTTTAAGGAATTCTGATTTGTCCATTTGTATCTTAAAGTTTGATTCTCTAAGTCTGTCAAAGATTTTTCGTAAATTAACAATATGCTCTTGTAGTGAGGTAGAAAATACCAAAATGTCATCTAGGTATACTACGCATATTACGTTTTGCAAGCCTCGTAAAATGTTGTCCATAACCCTTTGAAATGTAGAAGGACTATTCTTTAAACCCATTGGCATACGTAAGAATTCAAAGTGTCCATTTCCATCGGCAACGCTAAAACCGGTTTTGTGGATGTCATCGGGGTGCATTTCTACTTGGTAAAATCCGCTAGCTAAATCTAATGTACTAAAGTATTGACATTTTCCTAATTTATCAAGTATGTCGGAAATGTTAGGGATAGGGTACTTGTCATCTAAAGTTTTTTCATTAAGTTTTCTAAAGTCGACAACTAATCTCCACTTTACTTTTCCAGAGGCATCAGATTTTTTGGGCACTATCCATATAGGTGCGCTCCAGGCTGAAGAAGATGGTCTAATAATTCCTTGGTCAAGCATTTTTTTTATTTGATTTTGTACCTCGTTTCTATGGATATATGGATACCTATATGTTTTGCTATGAACGGGAATTTCGTCGGTTGTATTAATACGATGTTTAATTTTATTTGTAAAAGTTAAAGGTTCGTTTTCTAAGTAAAAAATATCCGAGTATTCTTTGCATAGAGAGCTTAAGTTTGCGCGTTCCTCTTCGTTCAGATGATTCATACGCAGGCGAGACGAAACTTCGCGGAATCGCTGCATATTGTTCTCGTTAACTGATAAGGTTTGCTCATTAAAGATGTTAGCGGTGATCGGTTGTGATAGATTAAATATTATATCGTTATTTGTGGGGTTATAAAGTTCTATAAATGCATTGCCATTATTCGCGGTAGTTACGCATTCCGTAATATAGCAATTACATATTGATTGATGGTTTATAAAAATGTCACCTTGAGAGATATTTGTCGGGATGCTTATAAGTTTACTTGATTTTGAGGGAACTACTGTTTCTATTAAGTTAAAGCTCTGCCGTGACTCATACATTTGAATAGCATTTCTGGCGAACTGAGTGTGTAAGATATGCGAGTTTAAATCGATTTTCGACTGCCATTGTTGTAAAAGATCTAAGCCAATTAATCCATCGAAATATTCGTGAAATCTATAGATAAATAGTTTAATAGGTTTTTCATCATTTATCTCCGGAAAACATGGTATGGTAATTGAGTAATCATTTTGGGTAGTGGCGTGAATATTTGTGACTACAAACGGGTCGTAAGATATTTGATAACGTGAAAAAAAAATGTCTACTGCTTCGGGACTTATAAAGGACTTATTAGCGCCTGTATCTATTAATAGTTTTAAAGGGGGGTTTGCAATTTGAATGTAAGGAAGCTGTCGTTTATTTTGTAGATTTAATTCTATTCTGGGGCATTCTTCAGAGGCTTGTTGAAAAAATTTTCCTGCTGTTTTTGTTCGGAGTTGTTGGGGTTATCGGAGTTTAAGGAAGAATATAAGTCGGTTGTGTCATCGGTGTAGTCATTAAGGTAAGAATATTCGTCATAATAAGTGTCGGAATTATGGTAAGAGTACAATGGATCAGTTGTTTCGTGCACGTGTATATTTTGTTGAGCTCTGTTTTGCGACGTGGGTGGTAAAGTTCGCGCCACTGGGTGTGATATGCCACTCATAGGTTGATGATTCATTTGGCGAGGTCGGGGTTCAATTCTAAAACCTGTAGAAAAATTATCTCTTGGTAAAGCTCTCATCATTTGTTGAGTTCTAGATAAACCTTGACCTTGGGGTCTATTATTGAATTGGGGTGTATTTGGAAATCTAAAGTTATAAGGGGCGTTATTGATAGGAGGCTGAAAACGATTAACGTGTGGAATAGAGTTTTGGTTAAAGTTGGGAAACTGAAATGGTTTTACGACTTGTTGCGGCATGTTTAGATGTGAAGATACGTATCTGGGATTGCTATTAAATTTTTTGTTCCGCAAGTAAAGTACGTTTAACTCTTCTTGAGCAAATTCTAGCGCTTTTTAGCGATTCGGGTCGCATACATCTAATACGCGATCCTAGGGGTTCGTTAAGGCCTCGGGTGTACGTCTGTAACGCTAGTTTTTTGTATAGTGTGCGTTTGGCTTCTACGGTGGTTTTAATAGATTCGTGCAGTTGGACATATGCCATTATAGTGGTCAGTAAGTGTTGCACGCGCTCAAAAAAAATGTGGGGTGTGTCTGTGCCTTGTGTTAACATAGAGAGGTCGGTGTACAGAGCTGACTCATCCCTGTGATCTGAAAAGGTATTAATCAGTGTATTCCGAATGCTTTGCCAGTCCGTAGGAATGCCATTGGTGGCTAATGTCTTAGCTGCATTGCCAGTAATTTTATTTAAGATGCCATTTAACAGGGCTGAATTATTAAGTTCGTTACCATGGGCTGGGTCCATAAAGTTAATTACTAATTGGTCACAAATATCTAAAAATCTAATTAAAACATGAGGGTTTCCATCAAACTCCGGAACTATTCTCAATGCTTTCCATATTTTTTCAGTGTTGTCGTTAAAGAGGTGAGGGACTTGACTCGATTCTGAGTTTAAGGCCATCTCGTCTTCTTCTTGTTCTATTAAAGTGTCTCTATTCGAATTAAACATGAACCACCTAGCGCTCTGTCTGCGCGTGGCTCTCTGATTACTACGCGGGTGGAAAATTTTGAATGAAAAAATTTACCTTTAAAATTGCAATTACTATTTTTTTAAAATCCTATCTAACTAGCACTTAGTTACTTCGATAGTACTTAAGTGAATATTCTAATTACTACGATAGTAATAGGAATATGGGAGGATGGTGCGAGGATTTGCAACCAATAGAAATTTGTGTCTTAAAATTAATTACTCACATATGCAAGGTAATCTGCATAGCGCGAAGTTGACTCATCGATTCTTGATGTTGTCGCTGCGATGAAGACGATTCTTCTATTATTATTCTTCTATTGCGGCGCCTACGACGGTCTCGTAGATTCGTTTGTTTGAAGATAGTCGACACGTCGGCGAAACGACTATCAGGACGGACTCGAAGTAGGAATACGCGACCTGACTCGACTATCCTACCGACTGCGCCAATTACGATTTTGGGCCGTCGACAGGCGTTTTTTAAAAACTACAAGTTATTAATTTTAGTTTTTTATTAATTAATTACAATATAAACCATAACTAGGCTTATTACTAGTGATCAACGATTGATCTGTCTGTTCGCCACCGCGATTGGAGCTCAAAGACATCTGTGCTGGTCCTCATTGTTACATTTACATGGAGTGTTGCGACATCGGGACTTCTTGGGGGGTCTCTGACTAATTGTGTTTGATTATTTAACATATATATGGGGTAGGGTGCCAATGCACTCGTAACAAACTTAAATGCCCTATACTCTCTATGCTACGAGTATGTGAGATGAGCAAGTGCTACGACGTAGCACTGTCGTAGACACGAATACAAATTGCTAACTTATTATATATTATTTTAGTAATAATATAATTATAGTTTATTTAAGAAAATCTTTCGTCATACATCAGATGAACTATTTACCTACAAAAGGGTCTCTAGAACAAACAATGAAACTAAGGGTTCAGTGAATTTGAAATCAATTTAAACACACTCAGAAAACTTAAGTATGGGAAGACAATCCGAATGTCTACGAACTGATCGAGTGTCTAAATATAAAGTGAGAGTACTTATAGATTTAGGAAGATTGGAGATTAAGGATTATATCCTAAAATCGAACAGAAACTGTAAACTCTGCTAGAAAGGGATGGTACTAGTCAGTCCACATAGCGCTATCCCTTTCAAACTGTACTCAAGCCGAGATTTAAGTTTCAATCTGATTCTGTAATACGGGCCATAATTCTGATTTGTTCATCCACTATGTTCTTTTCAGATTGGGTCATAGATCTTTGGAATGTTGCCCAATCGACATTAAGAATGGTAATATACTGATTTTAATCGTTATGACTATTATTTTACAACTCATTTTACCGATAATATGTAAGCACAACCAATGCTAGACCTCCGTAAGATATTTTTTTATATTGTCTTAATGAATGGAGAGTTTTATGCATCCTATTATACTTTAATATTAAAGTGAAAAAATTGATCTACGTATATACATATAATGTTTATATTATAGTTATAAACAATAATTGTTTACCTACGTCATTGCATTTATTGTTGGTACATCGCACTGTATAGGATGTTACAGGATCGGCGAAATAAAACTTAGTGTACCAGAAGTGATGTTTCTGAAGAAAAAATATTAGCACTAATCAAGTAACTTTTGTTTTAAAAATTAAATAAATTATATTTTCTCTCCAGTGTCGACAACCCTATATCAGCGTGCGCGGAATATAACGAAGCAATCTATTGACCGCTATCGCGTGCACTGGTAGCTTTTTGTTGTATTACAATAGATTAAGGCTGCTATTTGGAAGATTTCACTCCCATCTTGAATTGAGTTTTCAGTACATAAACAAACAAAACATAGGATGTAGCCGATATGTAGTTAATATATCCCTTATATATTATTTCGCTAAATTAAATACCTGACTTAAACAGTTATAGAAACTATTTATTTACACGTTAGATTTTCAGCCTGCAGTTCAATTGTTATATACTACTAAATCCCGCAGCTTGTTTATTTGAATAGGCTAGATGACTACAACTGAATATACGAATATTTTTATTATATAATTATCAAAGTTGAGCAGTTTTTATCTCATGAACATCGTATGTTGAATTTATTTATTTATAATGAAAGGAATACATTTATAGTTTTCTCAAATTAAATGTAACATTATTTAGTATAGAAAGTATATCTATAAACGTACAAATAACAAAGTTATTGGCAATTTTGTTTATACGCTCATACAAATTAGGCGAGTTCACTGAATTCTGACGTCACGATTACATTCTACTTATACTTCGTTTATTTAAGCAAACGAATAAATGTAAACAAACCAGTTTTAGGGTTATCACAACTCAATTTAAAAAATCGTCAATTATCTTGTCGTTATCTTGTATTTGTAAAATGTTTTTCATGACTGATCCATTATAATATTTTTTTTCTACCCCATACTACTACAAACAGTTAAGAAACTTCCACATAAATGAATTTATAAAATAAAAACATAATTAATTTTACTTGATAACCCTATAATCATGATGACATGGGTGACATTCAGATGTAATAAACATTTTCGGTTAAAGTCGGCACTTTTATACTCTCAAATTTTGTTTTATTATTATTACTTATTATTTATTTAGCATCTTATTTTGTTTTAGTATTTTTTCTTGTACACAAATATTAAGATGAATATATTCAACTTATAAATGCACCCTACGGGGTAAGAACCATCAAGACCCTCTAGCCTGGTGAGACCTGACCTTATTCCTAAAGCCTGTGGTGGCCCAGGCAGGCTTCCGGGCGTAATATATGTATATAATAGCTTTCTTTTATAGTGTACTAGTGGTTTGCACCATCTTCGCACGGTGGACATAGATGTTTTCCCGTGGTAAAAATCATATTATATTGGAATGTTCTTAAATGACATTATTGTATCTGGCTGCAATGCATATGAACATATTAATAATAAATTCTCAGTAAAGAAATATTTTCCCGCGGTAAAATTTTTAATCTAGTCTATATTACCCAGTTTGAATGTAGCTTTCCAATGGTGAAAGAATTTTTGAAATCGACTTAGTAGTTTTTGAGTTTATTAATTACAAAAATACAAATATTTCCTCGTTATAATATTAGTGTAGATATACTAGCTTTTCGCCCGCGGCTGCGCCAGTCATATATTCAATTTTCCTATGGTAAAAAGTAGAATGTCTTTTCCCAGGTCTCACAATATGTACCTCTGAATCAAATTTCATCCAAATCGGTTCAGCGTGAAAAGGTAACAGACAGAAAAACAGACTTTCGCATTTATAATTTTATTAGGGATCACTCAACAATCTGACTGCGACAGTCAGTCGGAAATAAATTGTAAAATACTACTACGCTATAATATTAAACAGGTAAGTAGGTATCGTGATACCTACTTAATAATTCGATTCAATAAAACTGTATTATGATAGAAAAAGGTTATTGATATATGCCTGTCAGTGGTTGCTAGGCAACACTTTGTTAGTAAACATTCGTTCGCTTATTTGGCTCAACTATAGTATGGAGTTTTCGTTTTTGAGCGACCCGCGAAAGCGTCGCAAACATGGCGCTGTATCTTCAAAAGTAATATTCGCAGATACATCGCTACTTCTACAATATTTCTCATCTAAAAGAGTACTCTTATCCTTACTAATATCATAAATCGGAAAGTGAGTTTGTTTGTTCCGCTTTCACGCCGTGACTACAGAACCGATTGCTTTCAAATTTTGTGGACGTAAAGATAAAAATCCGGATTAAATAATAGGCTACTTTTTATCCCGGAAAAAATCGACACATCCCACGGGATGCGCAATGAAGGCTTCGCTCAAAAACTAGTGCACAGATTTTCATGCGGTTTTCATCAATAGATAGAGCGATTCATGAGCAAGGTTTTGCGGTATTTTTATCTCGGAAAAACGGATGGTCCCACGGGAAGCGCGATAAAACCTTCGCGCCGTAAACCGACTTCCGCGCATATATAGCAGTGGGCAAAAGCTATGACCCTTTAATCCTCTATAGACCCAATCCCGAAATCATCGCGGGCGAAGCCGCGGGCAGAAAGCTAGTTATATATAGAATAAAAAAAATGGTCTTCTACCCAATTGTAAATACCAATGTCTTAATTAGCTCATATTATTTACGTCAAAATTTTGGTCCGTCAAGCAAATGGATGTACAAAGATTGTATATTCCTGAAATGCGTATGTTAAGATATGGAAGGAAGTATAATCTGAAAGTAGCTACAATTGTTGAAAAATTTAAAGAAAAGAGACTTTTCTGCTATGATCATGTTACTAGGAAAGTTATTATCCATTAGGACGAAAAGACCGAAGAAATATGGATGGACTGTGTGAATGATGATGATGGTGATATGTTGGAGATGGCGAAAATAGCGAGTGATAGAGGAGAGTGGAAGAGAACAAGGAAAGAAGCCTAGTATTTTATTGTAGATATTTTTATGTAAATAAAGCAATCATTTTGTACTGTGTGACATCAAGTGACATTTATTACTTTATTGTAAATATTGCCTTTTACATCTAAATTGCGTACAGAAGTTGCATATCTAAGTAACATATATGACACACATATTAATAAATATTTAGGTAGTAGATACCCAAATATTTATTAGTATGTGAGTTAAAGTTTCATAGGGTTTGTTTTCTCGGTTGTCATTATACAAAGGAAAACATAAGTATGCCAAAAATCAAATCTCCATATTTTATTTTTCATTTATTATTTACAGGGGTTTTGCTCAAAAGTTACATGTCTGTCATCGTAAATATAAATATTTTTATCATCATCATCATCTCAGTCTATCTCCGTCTACTGCTGGACATGGGCCTCTCCAATCGATTTCCAGCGCGACCGGTTCATTTCCACCTGCATCCAACGAGACCCAGTGATTTTTACTAGGTCGTCGGTCCATCTGGTAGGTGGCCGTCCCTGCGCTGCGCTGTCACTGCGCTTGGTGGTACGTGGTCTCCACCTTTCTAGCACCATCGACCTTCCAATCTTCGCGCTATGTGACCGGCCCATTGCCACTTCAGCTTACTAATCCTATGTGCTAAGTCAGTGACTTTGGTTCGTCTACGGATCTCCTCATTTCTGATAAGATCACGTAGAGAAATATATTATATATTATGTATATGATAGGCACATAACATAGAAATTAACCGATCATCTGCTAGTTAGTGATTACCGTCCGCTGGACACTCGCTACACCAAATGCGTTGCCTTTCTTTTAAATGAGAATACGCTCTTTTTTGAAGTCTAATATTAACTTAATTTTATTGAAACGTCTATTATGTTAATTTTACTTCAAATAAAAATAAAAGTCAATTACAAAAATCACGAACAACATGGAACATATGTCAATGCGTGATGTCTCGACTCGCAAGAACAATATTTGAACTTTGCTGGTAATTTGAATATGCATCAGCGTACAAAGCGTTTAGATAAGGGATGTGTGACTATTAGCATATTTTAAATGAGTTTGCTCACCCCCACTTCGAGTCATTCCCCACCCACAATCTCGGACGACAAGACTTAATTAAGCGGGACAAATATTTTCTTTGTTCTATTTTTATTTTGAGCGTCCAACGTTTGAATATGTTGTAGACATCAACTGCTTTGATAAAAAAAAATATTTCATGATTTATAGTCAGATTTCAGATGGAATTCTCAACAATCTTCTCATGACTAAGTAACTATCTGAAAAAAAATGTAATTAAACCATCACCTGTTTTCGCAGAAGCAGGAAACGTACTGTTACGGGGTCTCTTTCAGAATAGATTCAAAGAAAAAATCATAATTCATTGAATTTAAAATGTAATTAACTTAAGCTTAGAAAATTATGAATAGGGAACTTTTCAGCATCCGCGTGTGTGTTGGATGTTTGCGTGATGCTCACTGCCTCGGTCTCAAGGCAGTTTCGGTATTGAGTGGAGTTGCTGATTCAGTATTGGTAGATCAGCACTATAGTATACAAATTTAGGGTATATAGTACCCTATATTGTAAACTGAACAAACCTGTAGATCTACTATGATCTCTTAAAACAGTAATAAATCCACAATGCTAGCGAGACAGAGCTGCAAGAGCGGTGTCTTTGCTTCAATATTATTTTAAGCCTCATCATGGTAAGACTACGTAAGCCTCACTAGTTAAAATGATAGAAAAGAATGAAAAATGGAGCTTTAAGAACCTAATACAGAACCCACTAGTTCAAGTAAATAGTTCGAAACGGAATATGTTGCCGTAACGATAGCTTTTCAGAATCCTGGACAACTATCGAACATTATAAATAAATCGGATCTATATGAACCTCAAAAAACTAGTTTATGTTAACGGTTTGAAATTTACACATGTTGCTTTACCATTTCTTTCAATGGCAACCATTAAAATTCAAATAATGAAACACAGAATTACAGATAGTACTGGTTCATATGAATATTTTAAAAATGCAGGAGACTGATGTTCCATTACGCAAAACTGAAAAGAAAAAAATACTGTTTAAGGAGAAATAAAAACACTGTTGACACTTTTACCATTGTTTACGGTAATTCTAAGGCTTTCCAGCAATCTAAAATAAAAGCTTGGAATACATAGAATTACTGCTTGTAAAGAAAGAGAATAGTCTAAGGGAAAAAAAATCACTAAAAGGTGTTATTCAATATACAATATAGTTTGTATACCTAAAGTTTGTTTTAGTCTGTCATAAAAGCCTAGGAATCAGCAAATATCGTAAAAAATATATTATTTTAAACTTCTTGGTGCATAATAAAAATGTGCTTTTAATTTAATTATTCGGAGTAAGAAACCGAAATAGAATTTGGATATCAGGAAAACGCATGTTCACATAATTTATTACTCACTAAAAATACTCAATTATTTTGTGTGTAATATCTTAAACCGTTTAACATACGTCTTATCTCCCTTTTAAATACATTCTATATAATCTAACAAATGTTAAAATTCAATACAATTATATCAAAAACAAAAACAGGCACCAAGAATATAAAAATATATTTTAATATACAAATCAATATACATACTAAAATAAATAAACATATAAAATAAATCAGTTACCTGGTGGCCCGTCCGGATGTATGTCAATAACTCTGTTATAAAAAAAAATACTGATCTAGGGATGTTGGTTTTCCGTTGATTAACTTAAAAATTTATCAAGCTTTTGCACATGGTTTAATTTTTTATCGACTTTTAATCAGAGTCAATTCTACTATATTGTTTAATCAACTTTTAACTTTCATGTGAGTTAATCATTTAAAAAATATAACTGGAATTAATACGACATACTATTTGTACGTTTGCTATGTGATTTATCTGTAAATTTTGATTGTATTACAAAATTGTCAAGAGTCAGTCTCAAGGGAAATTTCTCAAAAGTCAGTAATAATAAAACAACAGCATTCGTATATTTCAAACTTTAGTTCAACTTATTTAACTGAGGACCAGGAAAACTCTGGGTCTGGAGCCAACGTTGTTTCAGGGCTGGCAACGAGGTGACTGATTGCGGCATCTATCACCCAGCGAGTTATATTGACAGCTAATCCAGCGTGCCACCTGCCTGGTGTATTTCAAATGAGTACTTACCCTTTCTTAATTCATAATTTTAATTCATCAACCTTAGCAAAAATGTAATTATTGTTTTCTAGAAGAAATCGTTGATAACGTCATCTGCTAATCCTCATATAGAAAAATGAAGAGGACATCGAAATTCCATTCCTATATTGCGAAAGTTCCACTACTCTTTCCGAAGTAGCATTATGTAAAGAATCTAAATAACAGATTCCCTTCACATTGTACCTCGTATATTTATAGGTATATTATGTGCAGCAAAGTGATCATAATTTTTTTTTTATGGGATTGGGCAGTAAATGAGCAAACGGATCACCTGATGGTAAGCGATAATCGCTGCCCATAGACACCTGCAACACCAGAGGAGTCACAGACGCGTTGCCAGCCTTTTAAATGGGAATATGCTTTTTTTTGAAGGTTTCGATATCGCGTGGGTTCGGAAATACTGCAGGCGACAATATATTATAAAAATGTATTTACCAGGTTAGTCACATAAATATACCTTTTCTTCAGTTATAGCCAGACAGTTATCTAGACAACCGAGGCAAATAATCTGCTTGATTGTCAACATATCGTATAAAAAAAGATCTCTCATCGTTCTATCTTTCTCAAAGTTTTCTTAAATTCTACAATTCTTCTATTTTGGAATCATATCGGATAAAACTAGACAACCATTGGAGTTATGGCCTCAGGCCAGGCTATCTGGCCCGAGGCCGCCTCCTTCGAGCGAGATCAGCCATCTTCCGATCCCGCTTGGCGGCCTCCTTCTGGAGCATCACCGCTTCACAGAAGGAGGCCACGGCCCTCGCACCTCCCACATCCGCAAGCATTGCCGCAATCAACGCTGGCGGAGACAGTTCTTGCCCGATTTCTTCGACCAAGACTTGGCGTTCGGAGTACCAAGCGGGGCACTCCTTCAGCGTGTGCTGGGCCGAGTCGAGGTCGGATGCGCAATGGTGGCATCGTGTGGTCCTACTCCTCCCTCCCTATTCGACTCAGATACTCACCGAAACAACCATGTCCTGTGAGTATCTGAGTCAAGCGGTAGGTGACTTCCGTCTTCCCGCGGAGCCAAGCTTCGAACTACAGAAGTACCGCACCGACAGCGCACTGACGCACGCGGCCCCCACGCTCTAGCTGCGCACGCCAGGCCCTCTCGGCCCGTCGATGAAACTCCCGTCTGTGCATTCCGTGCGCTGGTGGTCGGGGGACTGGTCCTGTCGTCCCCCGACCGATATGCCGCGGTACGTTATACGTCACCGCGTATGCTAAACATACACCTGGGGTATCAAGTTCGAGGTACATACAGCTTGTAGTGTCCTTAGTAAGTCTATGATAGCTTTGGAGCTATCATAGTCTTGTTAAGAAGCTGCTGCTGACACCCCCTTAGTGAATTCAAGAAATGCTAAGTGCTTTCTCCTCCTTACCCTTGGTTTCTTCTTCTTTCTCTTGCCGGTTCCCAATTTAATTTGAGGTCGGCGCTACACTTCCTCTTTTACTCTCCTCTATCACTGGGTATTTCGATAATCATTTCCTTCTTCAACATATCATTGCGTGAAGCAATCCATCCATCTTTTCTTCGGGTTTCCTCTCCCTACACACCATCCACTTTTACGTCTTTAACTTTTCTAGTAACATGGCCGGTGATTTAACGTTTCTATCCACTAAAATAATAAACATGGATTAGCTGAATACTTATACCCCTTCATTTAACTTTATTAAAATTGTACAGTTAACGTAAACAGAGCAGCTTTTTGTTATGGTTTAAACGAGATTGATTACGGTGCGAAAGGGCCTCGCAAAGGGTCCCTTGATCGGAAGTGCACCGGTAGTTTCCTCAACATCCTGTAGATACGTTAAATGCGGAGTCATTTATCATTGCTGGACCTGACGGATCAGCTTGGAAACTTTGCCCGGAAAATTGTGGGAAGTATATGCAGATGCTCATTGCTTTAAATTTCTCAACCGGTTTCACGAATCGTCAATGTCAATTTACTCCCTTCTTTTCAAGGCGAATTCGAAATGAGGTTTACTTTTTCATATTTAAAATGTATCCAGTGTTTTAACCCCTTTAAGAGTAAATTTTTTATAAGCTTTGAATGTCGTATTTATTTGTATTTAAGCTAAAGTCATAAAATAAATCTGGGATTTAAAAGTTATTTTCTTTCCATATAAGATTTCATTCACTATATTAACCTTTTATATATTTTTTTCGCATTAAAAAGTTTATAATTATCATGTCTCAGACCCTAGACTAAACAATTTCAGCCAATCACGTACTAATATTTGTTGACGCATTGACTTAATTGGACATCTAATACTAACCAGTACGTATTTGAATCCCTTCGAGCACCGTTCAGGACGAGAAGTTACTTGCGTCTTCTTTTCTATTTACAAATTCATTCACTATTTTTGAATAAAATGCAAATTCACAAATACAAAAATCATTAATAATGCTTAATTCCGATATACCTTTTATCTCTTATTATTACTCACTCAAAATACTTTATTAAATTATGTGTAATATCTTCAACCGTTTCACATACGTCTTATCTTCCTTTTATATACGTTCCATCCAATCTAACAAATGTTAAACTCATTATTATTATAATAACGATTCGTATAAATTAAATATAAAAATATAATACAATTATATCAAAAACACAAACAGCATCAAGAATATAAAAAATATATTTAAATATACAAATCAATATACATACTAAAATAAATAAACATATAAAATAAATCAGTTACTTGGTGGCCCGTCCGCTTGTTTGTCAATAACACAGTGAGCACTGGTCAGGACGAGAAGTTACTTGCGTTTTCTTTTCTATTTACAAATTCATTTAGCGTTTGGGAAGCTACGCGGCATATTCTCGGCCCATCTACCGCAGTGCCTCAAGACGAAAGTCTTCGATTCGTGCGTGTTGCCAGTGATGACATACGGAACAGAAACCTGGCCACTCACAATGGGCCTTATAAGGCGGCTCAAAGTCACCCAGAGGGCAATGGAGAGGGCTATGCTCGGAGTTTCTCTGCGTGATCGAATCAGAAATGATGAAATCTGCAGAAGAACCAGGGTCACCGACATAGCCCGAAGAATTGCGAACCTTAAGTGGCAATGGGCGGGGCACATTGCTCGCAGGACTGACGGTCGTTGGGGCGGAAAGGTCCTGGAGTGGCAGGCATATGCTGGACACTGCAACGTTGGTAGGCCTCCCACAAGGTGAACCGACGATTTGATGAAGATCGCGGGAAGGCGCTGGACGGTTGCAGCGCAGGACCGATCTACGTGGAGATCCTTGGGGGAGGCCTATGTCCAACAGTGGGCGTCTATTGGCTGAAATGAAATGAAATGAATGAAATGATTTAGCGTTTTTGAATAAAATGCAAAGTCACAAATACCAAAATCATTAATAATGCTTAATTACGATTAACCTTTATCTATTATTTGTCAGCGAGGGTATGCCGTCAGCCGTCATTATAAATAAAACTTATGTTCATAAGTATTTATATTGATTATACTATATTTCAGATTAATATTTTGTAAATATGCTGACGTTGATATACTTTCTTCAGGTTCCCATTTATTTATTTTTCCAAAATGGGAACGCCTAACCCCAATTTAAGATAAATAAAAAATAATAAAAAATAGGCGGTTGACCCTAGGCGTTGGGTGTGGATATATAAGTGGACTGTATTTAATTTTTGTTTAGATAATATTATATGTATTAAAGATTTTGTAGTAAATAAGGCCTAATAAACATCTCAGAGAAACAAAAAATGGAAAATAGGAAAAGATGTAAATGGATTACGTGTCAGATAGATAACGAGAAAGGAATGCGCGCTTACCCCACGTGCCTCATGTATTCTCCTCGAGATATCTCGTTCTCTGCAGATCAGCCCATCAGCCAGGGAAGGTTGGATTCACAGTTTTTTGAGTCTCAAACACATACACTATACACAAACAGGCGTATTGCACTTATCAATCAACAATTCTATGCGACGTGATGCGAGTCGACGTAGTCAAATCAACGATATGTCAACGACTGACTTTTCAAACAGACCATATACTGAAGTTCTTGCAAAAGAGACATATCATCGTCCAGCGCGCATGTGAGAAAAGGATGGGAGATGTGGAAGGATGAGATGTCTTAAACCTTTTACAAGTACCCACAAAATTAAAAATATTTATGAACTTTACAATACCCAACATCCCCCCGGCCTTGAAGAAACCCTTCAAAAAAAAAAAAAAAACAATAAGAATAAAATTAACGGGGGTGAGGGGTAGCTAAATTTAAGCTGCGGATTTAATATAAATATATCGGTTAAAACTAAACTAATACAAAAATATATAAAAAAAAAAGTAAACAAAAAAGGTTAAAGTGGTAAGTACCTACTGAGTAGGAAGCGGACATAACCGCACAACTGGTCGCTTATACGTTCCCGACTTAGTTTTTACCTCCGCAACGCGAGTGACTCCATCCCTACCAGGATATACATTGGTAACAATTCCTAATGGCCACTGTAAAGGGGGAGCATTATCTACGTTTAATAACACCACGGTACCGACTGTTATGGGTTTAGACGGAGTATTCCATTTTTCTCTTTGTTGGAGATTATGTAAATACTCTGTCTTGAATCGTTTCCAATACGATTGGACGAGTGAATCTAGTAAAGAGAAACGAGACAGTAAGTTTGTTCGTTCCTCAGATAAATCAGCTGCGGGTAAACATTCCAAACGAGAGCTAGGCAAAAAATGCGCGGGAGTAAGCGCCAGTGGCTCTGAAGGATCAGAGCTTAAAATATAAAGCGGGCGGCTATTGAGTACTGCTTCAATTTGTGCAAGTACTGTTATCATCTCCTCATATGTAAGGATTTGATTTCCGATTGTACGAAATAAAAGGGACTTAGCACTCTTAACATTTGCTTCCCATATACCACCAAAATGGCTAGCTGTGGGAGGGTTCATTTGCCACGTTATGCGATTTTTTGCAAGTTCCCTACTGAAAGTTTGATAATATTCAGCGGTTTTCAAAAATTCGTAAAGGTCATTAAAATATGCTTTCGAAGATACAAAGTTCGTTCCATTGTCGCTGTAAAGGAAGCTACAGGGACCACGTCTGGATAAAAATCTTTTAAATGCATCAATAAAAGAAGCTGAAGTTAAACTATAAACTAATTCGATGTGAACCGCTTTTGTTACAAGGCAAATAAAAATACAAATATATGCCTTAACGCTTTGAATCCCACGTTTGCGATACGGAGTAACATACAGTGGACCTGCATAGTCTACGCCCGTGTGTACAAATGCCTTGCATTGCTCTAATCTACATTTAGGTAAATCAGCCATAGGCGGGAATGTAGGTTTCGGGTTAGTGCGAAAACAATCGTTACATTTGTGTATGTACTGTCTAACAAGACGCCTAGCGGTAATAATCCAGTACTTGGATCTCAATATAGAAATTAACAATTGCGGTCCGGCATGACAATTGTGGCGGTGATAATATTCAATAATCAATTTAACAATTTGCCCCTGTCCAGGTAATAAAACGGGATGTTTAGAACAATAGTCTAATGTCGAGTTCGACAATCGACCTCCGACGCGTAAAATACCATCACTATCTAGAAAAGGAAACAATTTGCGTAGTTTTGCTGTACATGGTAGGCCCCTAGAAATATTTTTAATATCGTCCGAAAAATATTGATGTTGTAGAGCACGAATAATTTTTATTTCAGCGGTATCTAAATCAATAGCGGTAATTATTTTTCTACGAGGTAATTTTTTCATAAATCTTAGCAAATAAACAGTAGATTTTAATAACTTTTGCCACGTGGAACAATTTTCAGCCAACATCAATAATGGATTATTAATGTCCGTGTATTTACATATATGCGAAGCGGTTTTTTCCTCCGGCATTGACGAGCGATTAGGAGAAAATATTTGTATGGGCCAATCATGCACTGGCAATGAAAGCCAAGACGGTCCATGAAACCAAAGATCATGCTGTATGAGCTGTAAGGGTGTGAGCCCACGTGACACACAGTCAGCGGGGTTTTGAATGCCAGCAATATGATATAAATTCTTTGGTGAAATATTATCCTGAATGTGTGAAATGCGGTTAGCAATATAAGTATTAAATCTATGAGGCGAAGCAATAGACCAACAAAGGGCAACTTCGGAGTCTGAAAACGCGTATATGTTATCAATCTTATGTCGCAAACTTAAAGTATCGTAAACAGTTTTAAGAAGTCGCGACATTAATAGTATCCCGTTCAATTCTAAGCGGGCAAGAGTAATCTTAGGTTTAATGGAAGCGACTCGCGATTTCGAACATACGAGTGAAATAATAGGCGGTTGATTACCATTTACAACATGTAAATAAATAACGCAGCCGTAGGCGGATTCACTCGCATCTGAAAACGCAACCAAAGAAACAACAGAACCAGTTTCCATACCTAAATGACGAGGAAATGATAAATTCGATATTTGCGGTAATTCCAACAAATATTGTTGCCACAATTTAATTATACGAGTAGGAGGTACATCGTCCCAATCTAGATTTAAGAGCCATAGTTCTTTTATAATTAATTTAGCAAAAAGAATAATAGGGCCCACGAGTCCAAGGACATCGTATAAGCGTGCGGTGGCGGATAAAATGGCGCGTTTTGTACAAACTGGCGGAGGACTAGAAATTTCAAATATAAAATGGTCTTGAGCTGGCAACCAACGCAAACCCAAAATCTTAAAATCATTTCCATCGTCAAAGGAAATAAGTTCAGACTGACGGTGCGATTCCGGTATGTGCTCGAGCAGCTCTAACGAGTTAGAGGTCCACTTCACTAAATCAAAACCACCAGTTTTGAAAAGTTGGATTAACTCTGTTGCTGTCTTAACTGCTTCCTCGAGTGAGGAAGCAGAAGAAGCCAGATCATCCATATAGATGTCTCTTTCTAGCACAGCTGCCGCATTCGGATAATTATGCTGTTCATCGCTAGCAAGTTTTCGTAGCGTGCGGAGCGCCAAAAATGGAGAAGAGCGAAGTCCAAATGTCACTCGAGTGAACTCGAAAATCTCAAGCGGATTTGTATCAGAAAATCTATACAAGATTCTTTGATATTTGCGATGCGGAGCATTTGTATAAATACATAAATACATTTGTTTGACATCTGCAAAAAATGCAATGCGAAAAACGCGAACGTTTAAAAGGATGTGAAAAATATCAGCTTGTAAATTACACCCTGTATACAATATGTCATTTAAAGACAATCCTGTATCAGTTTTCGCGCTGCCATCCAGCACAGGGCGGACCTTAGTGGTGGCCTTGTCATAGCGAAGAACTGGGTGGTGCGGTAAATAAAATCCAGGAGTTGAAAATGCATCAGCAGTGGTGCGGGTTAAAATACCCTTATCCAGGTATTCACGAATGATTTCGTCATAATTGACCTTTAAATTAAGATCCTTGGAAAACCTTTTTTCTAAAAGTAAAAAACGTTTTTTAGCGGTATTATAAGAATTTCCTAAATTATTAGGATTTTCTTTAAACGGAAGATCAACAGAATAGCTGCCGTCGGAATTACGAACAGTGGTAGCTTCATAAATTGACTCACACTGTTGATCATCCGGGCTCAAAAATGACCGCGAGGGTATCTCCTCGATTGCCCAAAATTTTTCGACAATTTGTTCCAGCGGGTCAGAAGAAAACACACATAAGGCGCGAGTAGCGGGTTGCGGGGAAATAATAGGAGCGTCACCCAAAATTAGGTAACCCAAGGTCGTTTCAAGGGCAGAGGGAATACCAATAGAATTACTTTTAATACAACCGGAAAGTAAAATTTCACAATAAAGTTTTACACCCAAGAGAATATCTATAGGACCAGGTTGTGAAAACTCTTCATCAGCAAGCGGTAAGTTACGAATAAATTCAATGGATGATGTATCCACACAAGTGTCTGGTAGCTGTGACGTGATGTGTTTTACAACCATGGGCTGTATAGAATATTCGCAGTGATCATCAAAACGAGATGAAAATTTAAGTGAAGTAACACCCATAATTCTTTGCGAAGCTCCACCGATACCTTGAACTTCTGAAAAGCGAGTTTGATTATAAATAGGCAGCGATAATCGCTTACAACAAGATGCGGAAATATAATCACTTTGAGAGCCAGGATCTACTAGACATCTCAAGTAGTGAGTGCGATTAAAAGAATCAATAACTTTTATTTTTGCGGTGCCTAACAACGTAGTAGTTTTACAACGATTTAATCGATCGTACGACACTGTACAAATCGATGCGTTACTATTACTTATCGGCTTACTATCTGAAGCAAGGGAATGAGTCATATTTGACTGCGACTGGACCGGTTGACTACGAGTAATAGGGTGCGGCGAGCCATGAGCGGTAGCGGTTTCAATACAAGCGGGGTCACTAATCATTGAACTAACATTACAATTAGATTTATTATTTTGCGGGGAGTTAAAATGCAATAATGAATGATGCCGCATAGAACAATGAGAACAATTATGTTTTGAAATACAAGAAAATATTTTATGTTTTACACTCAAACAATTGTTACAAAAATTATTTAATTTAATGAAGTTATATCTTTCACGCGGTGTCAATTTCATAAAGGATTCACAACTATATAAATGTTCATGTTGTTTATTATGACACAATGCGCATTTATTGCTTACAGTGGCACCATGCCCTAAGTCCGTGTTTACAAAAGATTTAGACAACGGCTTAGGTATATGTTTATTATGCCGCTGTTGCACATTATCGATAGATTTAATATTAACAGAACGAGACAAAACTTTACTTTGCTCTTTAACAAATTCAATTAATTGACAATATGAAGGTATTTTATTTTTACGATAGGTAATTTCAAATAACTTTACCGTATCTGCGTCCAATTTTTGCAAGGCCAAATGTAGGAATATAAAATCGGTTAAGTTATTAATTTTTAGTTGTTTTAAGGCTTCTATGGAAGAGTTAAAATTGTTAATAAATGAATCGAGTCCATTTGAACTAGAAAACGTTAGCGGCTTAAAGTGTAACAATTGATTTAAATAAGTAGATGCAAGTGATCGGGGATCGTCATACTTCTGTATGAGCGCTTCCCAAATAACAATGTAATTTTCAGCGGTTGGAGCCAGTCCTGCGCAAACACATGACGCCTGACCAGTCAATTTACCAACTAAGTAAAATACTTTTTCACTGTTAGTGAGCAATGCGTTATCGTGTATCATGTTTTTAAATTGTTGGTAAAACAAAGGCCATTTTTTAACATCTCCATCAAACGACATCAAGTCGATAGGTGGAAGGCGTGGATTTGAATTTTTAAAAGAAGATTGCGGGACAGGTCTCTCACTTTTATTTTCGAGTAAAACCTGTTTGATAAAACAATACATTTCTTCAAATACTAACCAAGAACTATAATCGACCTCTGTATCTGGATTTAGTTGTAAGTTTAACATATTATAGGAATCTAAAACTGTTTGATATTCACTACGCAATGTATCAATATTCAAGGCACTAGAACAAAAGGAATTGTAATGATCAGAGTTTTCAGTTGCCTTTTGTGCAAGATCAAAAATATTTTCTACGCGCTTGAATAAAACATCTCGTTTAACAAGATATAAAGTTAATTGATTTTTATTAGTACTTATATCCGACATATCTGTTTCGAAAAGATTTGCATCAATGCTTTTTCTTTTTGATTTAACCATTTTTAATTTTAGTAATACCTAGATATTTTGTTACTATAATATATGTAATGATGCAGTTAATTAATAATGCGGGTTATACTATAAGAAAATGAATGAAGATTCTTAGGTAAGTATTTCTATTATTTATGCGGCGTACCAAAGTATATGTATTTAACAAATAAATAGGTAGTAAGAAATAATAGTTTAGAATTTATTATTTGAGGTAATAAAAAAGTGCGAGTTAACAAACAATGTAGTGCGTAATATAATTATTATAAAGTGCGGGTGACGAACGTTGACTGCTAAGTATGCAATTACGCAATATACAGTTAGCGGGCCTAGTTAGCTGAGGGACGAACAAACAACGAATAAAATGAACAAAAATGGCGGGTGAAATATGTGAAATAACGATACGCTGTGTTGTACTATGTAATGCGGAGCGGAAATAAAAACTAAAATAAATAAATAAATGTCGATGCGGGTGAAACAAAAGAAGTTAAAGACAAATTATTTACTTATAAATTACCTAGTACAGCGACCGTGCGTTATAACTACTTTACTCAGTGGTTATATATAAGTACCAAATTATGATTTAAATATTTCAAGCTATGGCTTTATTCGGCCGAAGTGACCAAATTAAAATGGGAACGCCTAACCCCAATTTAAGATAAATAAAAAATAATAAAAAATAGGCGGTTGACCCTAGGCGTTGGGTGTGGATATATAAGTGGACTGTATTTAATTTTTGTTTAGATAATATTATATGTATTAAAGATTTTGTAGTAAATAAGGCCTAATAAACATCTCAGAGAAACAAAAAATGGAAAATAGGAAAAGATGTAAATGGATTACGTGTCAGATAGATAACGAGAAAGGAATGCGCGCTTACCCCACGTGCCTCATGTATTCTCCTCGAGATATCTCGTTCTCTGCAGATCAGCCCATCAGCCAGGGAAGGTTGGATTCACAGTTTTTTGAGTCTCAAACACATACACTATACACAAACAGGCGTATTGCACTTATCAATCAACAATTCTATGCGACGTGATGCGAGTCGACGTAGTCAAATCAACGATATGTCAACGACTGACTTTTCAAACAGACCATATACTGAAGTTCTTGCAAAAGAGACATATCATCGTCCAGCGCGCATGTGAGAAAAGGATGGGAGATGTGGAAGGATGAGATGTCTTAAACCTTTTACAAGTACCCACAAAATTAAAAATATTTATGAACTTTACAATACCCAACACAAAAGCAAAATAAAAATATATCCGAATAAAGTTAAACAACCTAATTCAAAAAGTAACCTTTACACATTCTTGTACCAAATTACAATCGTAGATAATATCTGTCATCAAATATGTCAACTCGTTTCAGGCTTCAGGAACAATGTTAACAAAAAGCACACAAGCCTTATACAAATTTTGCACGCAAGCTACACGAGTTTTCTTCGGATAATAGAATCTTTTGTTTGAGGAGGTTTTACCCGAAATACGTTTTGGATACGGTTAACTTCGGAAACAATCTGTGAGGTTTCGGGCAAACACATTTAGGAGTTTGTCGTTAAAGGTGTACACTCAACGGATTTAATAGGTTCTATTCAACTGTTTTATTTTATATACGATCAGTGATCAATTGGCACACATTACTATCACAACTATATTGCGAATAGCCCGCGGCTTCATCTGCGCAAGATTAGTATTTCAAGTACCTTATATTTACGTACGTGTATCTTTTTAAATGCTGCTATTGTCAAGTTTTATTAAAATGCATTTAGTATTTTTTACAAGCTTTTATATTTGCTTCATTTGTAACTATGTAAGAAAATCTTGGAATCTTTATTTGACCCACTTTCCGGTCTCCGATTGAGGTGAAATTTTGCATGCACGTGTAAGTCGGATGACAATGCATGGTTATATATGTGACGTCATTCTAAATCTAACATGGCGCCATTACCAAGATGGCGGATCAATTATTTTTAATGCACTCCTTTTTTTTGTTGAATCGGAGGAAATGCCTTTTCCCGGGGGGAGATGTTGGTCCCCGGCGTACTACTATCCTTCCTCCAGGGAAGGAGAGGGAGTGTGGGACTCGCACCCATAAAAACTCTGCCGTGTTCCTTCTCCTCATTTTGCCGGAAGTCGCGGGGACCATCAATGGTATAACTTCATCGCGACTCCGGCGATGCAGACCCGTGAGGGCCCCGTCTCTCTTTATAAAAGGCGCGCAGGAACACTGCACGCGCCTCTTCGAGCCATCAGTGGCAGTGGGTTCCCAATCCACTGCCACAGCTCCTTGTGCACGGATCGTTGATGCTTTACTGCGGGGGCAGCTGGCGGATGTAGTTTGCCCTTCTCCTCCCGGTTCTCCTTCGGCGAATGACCGCATCGGCGACTGCCTCCCGGTCTCTCAGAGCTTGCAAAGAACACCTCGATAAATAATGTGACGTCACTCTTAACCAATATGGCAGACTTTCCCAAGATGGCGGACCACTTATTTATAATGCACCCCTACAATATGGGTATCAAATGAAAGGATTTGCTAAGCTTAGTTTTTTAGTCGGAAAATAAATTAAAAGTAAAAAAAAAGCTTTTATTAAATGCGCTATAAAGTAAAAATAAACTTTTACATACAAAACCTTGTCGTTAAAAGTATTCTATAAGTAAGTAAATCTTGCGACAAGCTTTTATATGTAAAAGATTATTTTGTTCTTACATGAAAAAGTAACAAACTCTTGTCAATACAAACTAACTAGTCGTCAAGTTTGCAAAAAATAAAAAATTCGGTTGGCTTCCACCAAACTAATGGATCGAAGAGTGTTTAGAGTACTGTTTATTGTATATTTACTACAATTTCCGTGAATACATAATGTGAACTATATTATTCTTCATTAAATACTTAGGATCCTATTCTAAAATCAAACCCGAAACTCCGATTGAGTACAGTTAGAAAGAGAGAATGCATTCGACCCCACGGGGTTGATAGCACATTTTTTTCGTGCTCAGGCGAAAGTTCCAGTTTAGTTATTATATTGATTTTGGAATATATACCTTATTCTTTTGGGCTTAGTACTCGAAATGAAGAAGGCAAGGAAGGTCGGAAATTTCCTAAGCGAAAAGGTTTGAATTTCAAGAACTCATTAGCAAATATATTAATTGTAACAATCATTTTGTGGATCGGCTTACAATTAATATTATTACAATTATGAAACTATAGCTACACACTATTATCACATTTGAAGTTCCTTACTGTTTGTTGATTATAGAAAATGTGTTTTCATTATAAATAATTAATTGCTTAATTAAATAAATTCTAATTGATTAATTGAATAAATTCTATGTACAATAAAGCAATAATATTAATGAAAAAGAATCGAAATAAAAATAAACTATCCCAAAACAATATGTACTAAAAAGAAAAAAAAATACTTCAAAAAATCACAATAATTGTAAATGAAAATTTTATTAAATGTATAGTAACTATATTATCGTACATATTTTTTGTTTGTTAAACATTTCAGTTAATATGATATACACTTTTCGACATTATCGAGTTATTGGTCCATTTGTTGCGCACATACCTAATGAAAATTAAATCAAAATCATCTTTATTCAACATACACCTTTACAGACACTTATTAACGCTAAAAAATATAAAAATTAAGAACACAAAGAGCTTAAGAGTCACTCAACCTGCAAGACTGAGTAACGGTTATGTGCAAGGAAAAAAAAGAAAGCTTAAGACTTATTTGGTTTTTCTCATGGATGCCATTGTTAGCTTAGAATTGATCTAAATTAAAACTAGACCCCACGAGAAATCAAAATCAAAATAATCTTTATTCAACATAGACCTTTACAGGCACTTATTGACGTCAACAAACAAAACAAAAAAAAAGCAAAAAAAAAAACAAAAACCTTGTCCGTACATACGAATAAGGGAAAAAAAAATATTGACTCGACACCTGTTCGGAAATTGGGAGAGCCTTCTCGAGAAGAACAGGCAAGAAACTCTGAAGGTCTATTTTTTATCTCCTCTTTTCAATGTTAATAATTATAATAATATAATATAAAAATACAATATAATATAAGATACAATCAAACCTAATACGATTACAGTCGTATGTATGTTTACATACACATATAGAAATAATACAATATTATAAATAATGTTGTTACCAAACATGGCTCTATGAATAGTGTCCCTATTCCCAAATAGTGTGATCATTTAGATAGTCACTTACTTTATAATAACCTTTACTCATGAGTGTCTTTTTGATATGTGTTTTAAATTTATATAAAGGCAAATCAATGACACCTTGCGGAAGTTTGTTAAACATAGATATACATTTCCCCAAGAACGAACAGCTAGTTTTATGGAGTCTGAACATTGGAAGAAGCACCACCCAGCTTTGTAAAATATTATATAGATTTACATAAATGTCTGTAACTCTTGCAAAATTACGTACGACCTTGAGTGAGTGATAGCTGTATAAGATAATACAACAAATCGAAAATCCTTTGAAGTCAGGACCAAATAAGGGAAAGTATAGATCATGTCCCAAAAGTAGCGCTCTCGGTGCGTAACTTATATTCCTAACTTAGTCAAACGTTTGCTTAAAGTATGTGATTAAGTGGTATATATATTTAAACATTAATTCTCTACAACTTTGTTATTAAGAGATATAAGAGCCTGGAGTTATAATAGCCTACCAATGCCAAATATCATAGACTATGAACTTACTAGTCGAGGACCTTTTTACCCAAACGGTCGACGGCCCAGCAAATAATGTGCGTCTTAAGATTCACGTATTATTTTCTCTAAGCTATTTCAATGGTTCTTCTGCAAATTCCATAATAACTGATTCGATTATGCAGAGCAATAAATTACATATTCATTTTGGAGTATCAGTGTAACTGGTTCATACTTTCTGAACCCTGTCCAGCTAAGTTGAATTCGTTACTTGTCTTTTTCTAGAAAAAATTTGAAGTTTCTTAATTTAAACTATTAGTAATGGGTATATTTTCTTGTCCATGTTGAATAAAACTCTGGTACTGTTCCACTAATTTTAATTATTGTCGACCTGGCCGGTTTCGCTTTACAGCATTTTCAAAGGTGTTAAACAAAACACCTTTGTTGGTTTTGTTTAACACCTTTGAAAATGCTGTAAAGCGAAACCGGCCAGGTCGACAATAATTAAAATTAGTGGAACAGTACCAGAGTTTTATTCAACATGTATAATAAGTTCCACCAAGAGCCAACAATCAACTCAATACAGAATATTTTCTTGTCAACAACTTATAATGTAAATATCCAAATTTTCACATAAATTCGAAGAAGGAGTTCGAAGAAAAATTAGGAATCAATGAAGATAAAACCAAACACGACGTCTTTAATATACATGAACCTGTCTAGACATCTCCAGCTATAAGAAATCGCCCTATCTAGCACATCGCTGAAACTGTATTGATCTTGAATTTTGGTTCTGTAAATAAACAACTAGATGCACAGACTATTTTAAAGTAAAAAAAAAGACAAGACATATTTTACCATTTTCAACACATTCATCTTGCTGCTGAGTGTACACAAATTCTTCTCGAACAAATTACACGAAACGATTATGTCGCGTAACAATTATGGGGAAGTTTGATTAAAATTTCGCCTGAAGTAAGCGAAGCTTTCAAGATAAGCTAAGATAAAAAGAAAAAAGTGTATCTACCAAATATGTGTCGTTTGTGTTGCGGTATTAGATATAACAAATGCTCGATGGCTGCCTTGGGTGACATCAATTTCAATTTGTCCGTAAGCCTGTCTGTACACATAAAATGATCTTTAAAAACTTCAACATAAGAGACTAGGTTCACAAAGCCGGAATCCCGAACCCCGCAACTTTCGGCAAAATGAGGAAAAGGAAAACGACGAAAAAAACGCTACAGAAAGCGAAGACGGATAGCTAATATTAATAAGTTCAGTATAATAGGTTTATCTCCTTCATCTTCCATCATCACCATCATAATTTCAACCAGTAGACGCCCACTGCTGAAAATAGTTCTCCACCAAGCATCTCCACACTGGTTGGTCTTGCACTATAGCGTCCAGTGTCTTCCTCACCAAATCGTCTGCCAATATAGTAAGAGGTCTACCAATGCTGTGGTCTCCAGTATTATGAGCAATCTGTCCTGCCACTATTTTTAAGGTTCGCAATTCATCATCACAGCTCATATACATCCCCACCGAGGGGCTCGAGCCCACCCTAACTAAGTTAGGGCAATTAGGCCTTAGTCAACCACGCTGGCCCAGTGCGGGTTGCTTGACTACGTACACATTTGAATCGCTTCGCAGATATACGCAGGTTTCCTCACGATGTTTTCCTTCACCGTGAGAGCGTCGGATAAATGTACATATGAAATTCGGAACAAATAACACATTGGTACACGGTGGGGATTAGATCGCGGGCCTCCCGATTCTATGCGGCGCACAAAACAGTGCCGAGACCACAGCGACACCGACGCTCATGGTTCAGGTTCGCAGTTCTTTGGGCTTAAAAACTTGAGAGTAAACTTGCTCGATTATGCCTTATTTCAAAGCTGCCTTAGGATTGGTAGACATGACATCATATTAATTTAATATCAGGTATATAATCATTAATTTTCCTCGCCGTAGAAGCGTTGGAAAAATATATAGAAATCTGTGTAATAAACTACCACAAATTATTATTATTATCTAATTAATATTAAAATATATGCGTTCAAAGTTATGAGAAGCAATTATAAAATTTGACAGATTTAGATTAATGTGCTGTTCTACGCAAAATTCGAAACAAGAAACACGGTACAAAGCAGCTTTGCCCCAAATCTCATAACGCTGCGGCCGCTACTGTCTTGATAATGATTTCTAAGTCCCGACTCTCCCGATCTTGTGCAACTCATATCTATTCCTATCTAGCCTACTTCTTCAAACCATCGTGGCGCAAGTATTGTTATATTACGTTGGCTTACATACGCGTGCTTCAAACTTAACCATCGTTAATATCTTCTCCAATAACTTTGGTATGTCAGATCTAATTCTTATAAAATTATACTTCGGATCACTATTAGTTTATTTACTTAAGCTACTGATATTTTTCTACTGAATATTACCGCTTATAATAGTTGTTGATACTTGTCACTAGTTACGTAACCAGTCAACCGTGAGGCTGCGTGCGCGTCCGGCTAAGCGCGCACGCCGTGGTGAAGTCTCTCTGTCTGTGGGACTGTCCAGGGGTTCTCGGACAGTCCCTCCGTTGGCGGTGGCTTGACCAACTCTTGAGCCGGCCCCGGGACACATGGCGGTCGAATCGCGAGAGCGCATCCCACCATGTGCCCCATATGGGCCCAGACAACTCGGGGGGGGTTTTAGTGGGTAGAACGGTCCTCTTAACCGGAGAGCCCCACACACGGCCGCGTCTTGCCAGCGCGGTCTCATGGTGCACAAGGTCGCATTACCCCCCTCAACAAAAAAAAAGTTATCCTAACCAGGTTACGTGGAATCGAGTTTGTAACTGCCCCAGACGGAAAATAAAAAACTCAAAACTTGAGAATAACGCACTCTTACTGTTTCATCAAGGAGGCCGTTTGCGAGCATATCAGCTTTGTCTTAAAAATGGTTATGAAATATCTCGACATAAAATGCATTGACAGCTTATATGAGAACAGCACCGCATTCAATTTATTAGATCACAGCGTTGCCGCCATATTGTTATTTAATAATGCTGTAAAATCAATTCTCAATGGTTCAGTGTGGTCAACTGAATCTAATTACCTTAATTAGCGTATATAAGCCTTCTTTGAGAACGTATAGAAAAAGAAAGTTGTTTAATAATACTAAAATCATTGATGCAGTATATTAGGAGGAATTCTCTGCGCCAGCGGGCCGTCGGTGCCGTACTCCCACACCTCGAAGCTTGGCTCCACGGGAAGGAGGAGGTCACCTACCGATTGACTCAGATACTCACCGGGCACGGCTGCTTCGGTGAGTATCTGTGTCGAATAGGACGGGAGGGATCGACACATTGCCACCACTGTGCATCCGACCTCGACTCGGCCCAGCACACGCTGGCGGAGTGCCCCGCGTGGGCCTCCGAGCGCCGAGTCTTGGTCGCAGAGATCGGGCGAGATCTGTCTCCGCCGGCATTGATTGCGGCAATGCTGGCGGTCGAGGGAGGTTGGAGGGCTGTGGCCTCCTTCTGTGAAGCAGTAATGCTCCAGAAGGAGGCCGCCGAGCGGGGTCGGGAGATGGCCGATCCCGCTCGAAGGAGGCGGCGCCGGGCTCGGTAGCACAGCTGCGGCGCCGCCGCGGGTTAGGTTAGGCCGGCGGGCGCGAGGAAGTCGCGACCGCTACGGCGACCCGGGATGGACCACGCCCCTTCCGTGGCCGGGGGGCGTCGTCGGTGGAGGAGACCGGGGGAGGTAGTGTAGCCACCCCCGAGGAGGGCTCCCCTGTATCGACGGGGGAGCGGAGGCTGGGGGTACCCGGAAGTAGCTTGGTAAGTTCCCGGGGGCTCCCTTCATGCCTGAGGAAGGCCATCCCTGAGGTTTTTAGTGGGTAGGCCTCCCCCTTCTGGGGAGGAGAGCCCCACATAACCACCGGCTCGCCACAGCCGGGGTATGCAATTTAATGCATTTTCCTCAGGGAAACAAAAAAAAAAAAAAGAGGAATTCTCTAGCCTTGTTAAAAACCTGTGTCAAAAGGATTTTCGCTCTATATGTAAAATAATGAATAATCGAATACACGTTAACGCGAGACAAAATGTGTATATTATTAATTTCTTAACTCTGTAAAATAATGAGCTGTTTACATAGTCATATACACCGAAATTTTTTGATTCGTCAAGCTTGTGTTCTATTAATACAGAATATGTACTCATAACATCAATACAAAATCATTATATCATCTAGTTAATACTGTCTGTACGATGTTCTAATATACCCGTATGTTACTCGAGCGAGATTCAAATAACTCATTATTCGGATCTGGCTCGAACAATATTAATTTGGTTAATTTATTTGGAGCATCAAGATGCTGAGATAAAAGAACTAAATAAATGAATTGATTACAGCGTTGTTAACATTACACTATCTTTTAATTTAACTACTACTATTTAATATAACATTAAAAGCATTCTTTATCGTATCATTGAAAATTAATTCAAATGATATGACTGATGATAATGATGAAACAGAATTCGTAGTTAGTTCCTTTTCTTTATTGTTTATTTTTTATGCATTATGCACATAAAATGTACACTGGCGGACTTAATGCCATTAAGCGTTTTCTGTCAGTCCACCTTAAGAAAGTTGAGAAATACCACGATGGTTGTACAGCATCAATTAAAATACACACATACGTTCGTAAACAATATTTATCAATATAATACAAAACATCTAAAATAATGACGTATGGGACCGAAACTTGGCCATTCACAAGTGCTCTTATAAGGGGTTCAAATTCGCCCAAAGGGCAATGAAGAGGGCTTTGCTCGGAGTTTCTCCGTGGGATCGTACCAGAAATGATAAAATCCGCTGAATAACTAAGGTTACTTAAGGAATCTTAAATGGCAGTGGGTAGAGCAAATATGCTATACTCACTCCCATGTGCGACTGTCGATCCTTCGGTCAATAGCTCGAAGGATCGACAGTCGCTGGGTCGAAAAGGTCTCTAAATGGAAGGAAGACCAGACACCGTAGCGTTGGAAGGTCTTCCACAATATTTGATGAAATGACTAGGTGATGATCGCAAGAAAGTGTTAGAACTAGCACTTAGACACTAGCAGCGCAGGGCTGACCTATGTGGGGATCCTTGGGGGCTATTGTCCTACTGTCCAGCAGTGGACGTCTATTGGCTGAAATGATAATGATAAAAGTCATTCTTTGCCTTTTCCCGAGTCTCAATCAATCCGCAGACAAAATGACATCAGAATTGCTTCATCTACATTTTTAACAAATAGCAGACACATCTTTCCATAGTAAACATTATCCTTAGTTTTTTCTTTGTCCTCTTCTGATTATCAAACTATATTTATAGTAAATTGATTGAAACAGGCTTAAGCAAAATCGGTTGAACCGTTTTGATGTGAAAACAATATATACAAGTAATTACCTTCACATTTTTTATATTACTATGGATTGACACACACATTGTGACTGAATTTCTGATAGTTAAAATACTGTCCATAAAATGTATAACGATCGAATATGATAGTCAAGAGGAAACTTTACGGCTTAAAATATAACATGAACCACCACGCTTACAATAATTATATGTGTCATAATATCGTTATAACAGTCCAACTCATAATTAATAACACAAGGGAATTAACTACTTCAACGACAATTATGACAAATCATAACTCTTCTGGGAATTCATCGCGTTCTCTAAGAACGTAATAACGTTGTGATCTGTTGGGATTCAGAATTAAATGTTGTGTGGCTTCGCTATGGATAAATTACAATAATTTCGAACCATATCCAATGATAACAGAGCTTCTTTATTCTTCTTCAGCTTCTTTATTTACATTACAAATACAACAGAAATTAAATAAATCATGACGAATAATCAGAAATTTTTCCTCTGGGGAGGAGAGACCAACATAACTGGAGTGCAACTGTGATTATGTTGGGCTCCAAACCGATCGAGGCGAATTGACCGGAATAAGCTAGCGACTAAACTCAGCCTGGGCCGCTAGTCCTATAAACCCTAATGGCTTGGAATGGTAAGGTCGGTAATGGAAACGAATCAGAAGACTCGGAGGTCTTTCTCGGTCTCGGTGATCTTTGGTTCTTATGATAATTTATAACAACTTGTTCGATCACGTAGAGCAGCATACGATATATTTACCTTGAAGCACCACCACCACCACCAGGGGCAAATAAAGCTAACAGCTGAAGGCTCTTTACTCGGGGTACTCCGCCAGCGTGTGCTGGGTCGAGTCGAGGTCGGATGCGCAGTGGTGGCATCGTGTCGATCCCTCTAATCCTATTCGACTTAGATACTCACCGAATCAGCCGTGCCCAGTGAGTATCTGAGTCAATCGGAGGTGACCTCCTCCTTCCCGCGGAGCCAAGCTTCGAGGTGCGGGAGTACGGCAACGACAGCCCGCTGGCACGCGCTGCCCTGTAATTCAAGTTGCGCACGCCAGGCCGTCACAATCCGTCGTCATTTCGCGTCGCATACGTCGCCGCGTACATGTCGGCCAAGATGTCGAATGCAGGGGAGCGTCCCGGAACCGTCGCCGCCTTGAAACTCAGATCGCTCTAAGTGAGGACAGAATGGACATCGAGGTGGTTTAGTGGGTATGCCCTGCTTCCCGCCTGGTGACAGGTACGGTATAGTTGTGACCACAGGAAAACGTAGTTGACGGCAGTAGTTAACAGTATTTTCTAAAAACAATTCATTTGGGTACCTATATCTCTCCCCCCCCCTGTATAAACCTGAAATTAAAACGAAGTATTGTTGTCGCGATATCGACAAGTAACTTGAACCTGCTAAAATATTTAAAAACAACTTAAACTTAACTGACTTTAATATACAAAACTTCCGAAGTAATATTCAAGTGAATCCGTGTATTTTATTTACAAGCGAGTTTTATCTGTTTTCGGTGCGTCAGCTGCTTGGAAGGGCTCTCATTGTCCGTTTTACAGGGATTTATTATAGGCCACTGAAATTTTTGTCAGAATTAATATACCCGTCGTTCAGATAACCACAAGTACAGTCGATGATAATTTTTTTTTTTACAATTTGCTATATAAAATCGAAGCTATTTTCAATGACATAAGAACGACTTAGAGTTCTAATTATATATAGGGCGTTCTAGAAATAGGGCGGCGTTAAACGGCATTTACTGTACAGCAGCTAGATGATATTTTAGATAGATAGATTGATAAATTCTTTATCGCATCATCATCATTTCAGTAGTAGACGCCCACTGCTGGAGATAAACTACCGCTAAGGTCAGCGCTGCGCTTTTCTCACCAAATCGTCCAACTGGTGAGAGGCCTGCCAACGTTGCGATGTCGAGTAAGAGGCATATGCATAGAGGTATATGACTCGACTCGACGACATTTGCTGCTGCTACCGTCAGCTGTGTGAGAAATTTGCCTTGCCATTTAAAAGTTGAAAAACAGTGGCTTTGTGGATAGTAATGTAAAAAGTGTCCGTAAAAAATGATAGAACATTTGTTATAGTAACAACAACTGTTTAAGTTATGTAATTATTCTTCTAAAAAACACTTATAGCTAAAGTAGTTCGGTAAACAGTCTTTGTTATTAACATCATACATAATATTCGTAAATTTATCACAATCATCTTCACTTAAAGATCGAAATAATTCTTCTTCTATATATGTTTTTATACAACATACTAGTATATTTCACAGAGAATGAAAAATGTTTAAGATCCGTAAAACAACAATTATTTCTAAATAAAAATATCTCCATACCTTTGTAAAATGCGACAAAAATCACTTGATTTCGATGAGAATAATTTGTGATATTAAAAACGACATAAGAAATTTATTTTTACTAAATAAAATGTTATTAGAAATAGTATTTGTTCTCCTATTCTTTCCTATTGGAAAATACAATATCACGCGGCCGGAAGCCGCCAGCCTCAAGCTAGTAATCAATAATGGAACGTTTTCCATAAATTATTCACGATAAAATTTTCGAAATAATAAATACCAATTAATTCCTGTCAAACTACCGGAATAAGCTGTCTTAATCATAAAAAGATGAGGAAAAGATTCGTCGCCATCAAAGCCCACTCTTGAGCTGAGAACTTAAGAAGTTGTTTTAAGTGGATAAGCCGTATTTATTTTTCTCGATTGATCTTGGCAAATTTATTCTACTGTATAGAAATGTATAAATCTCCATAAAAATTCATTGTATGTTTTATTAATGTATTGAATCATCATCTGAGCCAAATAAGGTCCACTGCTGAACATAGGCCTCGATCAGACATGTTTTAAAATCAAACGGAAGTTTCACGCCACCTCCCTCCACGGTGGTCAAGTGCAGATTGGGGACCGCCAAAGACTCGTCTGTTAATTGACAGCACGAGCAGGTGAGGTTGGTTTTCCATTAAAATTAATCCGGAACTCCTTACACCCCTACTAAAAATATCGTCAGATACTTATTCAGAATCATTTAATTTTAATGATAACCGTTCTACATCACGTTGAAATCATGGATCATGGTATCGTGGAATGTTAATGTGGAATCAGCGACATCAGACAATAAGGATTCTGTGCTTTATATATCAATTGGCATTATTGAAATGTGAATATTGGATAGATTTGTGCCGTAACGGATACTAGAAATTTGGATAAACTTTCTTACATATCCCAGTATAAATTATTATTATACTATATTTTATTAAATTATATAATAGTCATAAACATGCGTAAAACTTTCTGTTTTTCTCAATTCGGTCAACAAAAGTGAGAATGTAGTATACCTAACAAAATTATGAGCTTAACGAAATTAAACGCATTCCCATAAAAACTACAATTTGTAGTCAGCCGTTTTTTTCTCCTTTTTTTATAAACACAAGTACCTATATGTGCGTATCCTCCTGCGAAATTTTCAAGTAGCTGAAATTCAAATAGATGTTATTACGTTTATTGCCATGAAGAGCTACAAAACTAATATTTTCATTAAATACGTACAAACTATTAGTAGAAATTCTCTTTGTTTTGAACAATATTTATTAATATTTTAGAAAATTAGATAGCGTAAGGAAAAGTGTAATTGGTTGGAATACAAAGGCATATTTGTTATTGTTATTGTACATTATATAGGCTCTGTTGTAATAACTCAAAAATATATCCATTCAGGCATAGCTTCCTAGCTAAAATAGAGTGGAATTAGGTCAAATTGAAATTAATTTCGTCTAGCACAATCGAATCTATTTGAGGGTGTATATAAATTTAAAAAATATTGTACTGGGAGGAATTGGCTGTAAAAGTTTCAGGACTAATTTTGCCTCACAGCGCAAGTTTTTATTTAAAGCAATGGAATACTAGCGTGCCTTTTATGGCTTGCACTCTTCCCGACTGACTGAATACTGTCGCTGACCAAGTCACATCTGATTATAACATTTTAAAATCAAATGTGCAACTGTGTTCCGGCACGTGGCTCACTGTGCTGCCACCTATTGGATAATATCACAAAGAGAAAAGAGATATATGGTACAGAATAGACCAGCCATTCCCAAAGCGACCTACATCCACGACCACTAGTGGTCTATGACTGCAGTGAGTCTATATTATTGATCCAAACGATAGTGAAAATTAGTGTTTTAAAAAATAGTCATTTGTAAATTTCGTTCCTATTATAAAATGGTATGGTATTTCTCATAGGGCGCCTTACCAGCAGCGACTCGATCATTTTAATATGATCTCTTTACATAACCGACGAAAAATGCTTGATTTGACGTTTCTCCATAAATGTATTAACGCATCTTTAATACCTATCCGAAAATATTATCAGTCAAATCTCACTAGCTGTTCCATACAATGCCCCCAGGAAGCCTATCACAAAGACTTTTTCGGTTCCCTCGTCCCGCACAAACATCATCGCGCATTCACCTTTGCCTCGCATCACTGCTTTATACAACCAGATAAATGCAATAGCTCCTGATATAGATATATTTTCCGATTCCCTGATTAAATTTAAATTGAATATTGCCCAATCATTTTTTTAGCGGTTCATTTATTTAATTTATTATTATTTTTTTCTCTTATTTTATTGTTCTCTCATTTAGGTACCTATGTTTAATAATAAAACGTAAAACGTAAATTTTTATTACTGTGAATGCCGTGTTAACCTATAATTGGCATATATCTAAGATTAAGGCCTTTAATGTATTGTTTTTATTGTTGTTTTTATGTATATGCTGTTGGTTATCCTTATCAATAAATAAATAAATAAATAAAAAGAAACATTGATCGGAAATATATATATACACTGTATATTCTTGTGAGAAACAAAAACACATGCTTGTGAAGTCGACCAAGCCGAGCTCAGCTATATTGATTGACTAAACTATGTATTTAGTGTAAACTATGTCTATAATTATATATTGCAAAACTTCTGGTCAAGTTGATTTCAGAGTAAAGAAGAAAGGTCTAACAGGCCACTTTAAATCATTCTTGCGGCAGTTCAGGTCTGAATAACTAAAACTGTAGCCTCCTTTAGAGTCGAGTCACGATAGTTGGGGACTGACTTTTCCGAGTACTCCATTTATTTTTTACAAACGACAGAGAAGTCTGGTCCTTTTCCATATCTGTTATAATATAATAAAATCTTACTGATCATTGATTTCATACCTGAAAGTATAAACCTGATTGAATATATTACTTGCGTCAAGTAAAATAGCTATAGACAAAATCAAAATATCAATTCAAGTGTATAAATCATATATGCCAAACAATCTAGGTCATATTATCAATACAATATTTGAAACTGGCGTCTTTCTCGATAATGTAAAAATAGCTATCATATATATACTTTTTAAAAATGGGCCCACGTGATAATACTAAGAATTACAGACCTATTGCTTTAAAACTAAAAAGAAATACAATATACCGCAACAATTTTTAGATAAATACGGTATACTTAACAACAATCAACTCGGTTTCTGGAAGCACTCTTCCACGTCTGGAGCTGTATACTATTTCTTGGGTGAGACATTCATGCATTTGTTTGTGTACGTAGCGTTTTATAAAAAATATATATATTCATTTAGGTATTCGTGGAGTTGTTTTGTAACTATTTGAATCATATTACTAACTTCTACGTATCCGAAAACTAATTATCTTCTATTAACTGATCCAAACCTTTACCGCTGTGGGCGTACCACAGGGCAGTATCTTGGGGCCAATATTGATTTTGATATATGTTATCGAACTCTCTGAAATTGTCAATAATTTGTGTGTGATATTCGTTGATGACGCATCTGTTATTTTTGATTTTGATATGAATGATCACGATATCACAACTATTATGAATCAACCAAATTGAAAACCGTAATTTGGAAATGATCAATGAGAATTGTTAAAGCAAACATAATGCTAGATGATATTAATATTACCGAAATTCACTTTTAAAAATGTTTAGTATTGACATTAAATATTCACGCAAATTAGGAATATGACATAGAAATTTTAAATTATAGAATTACTAGTTACTGTTACGCTTTATCAGTACTAGTTGATACAGTAAAATGAATTTTATTCTTGATCTTTAATTGTATATCATCTGATAATAAGGCCGGCACTGGTAACGAGAACCGCCTACACGTCAAAATATCAAAGAAATTAGATATCTTGCCTTCAGTCGTAGGAGTTCGACAATGCTAAATATTAGATCTCTCGTAGAATTGGAATATAGATGAGAAAACTATAAAAACATAGATAGCAATAGCACCGATAGTACTACTCCTACTAATATTACAAACGCGAAAATTTGTATGGATGGATGGATGTTATTGAACTACTCAATTAATTTGATTGAAACTTAACAAGAACATAGTTTATACATCAGAATAATATATAGGCCACATTTTTTTTATGCTAGGCCCGGCAGATGACTTCCTCCCGCCTGATGTTGGCCCAAATGAGATGACAGATTAGATAGTGACTTTACTCCACTCTCCTACCTTCCCTATCCCTGCCGGCCCAAAAGATGCCTTTTCACGCCTCTTTTGAAGGAACCCATGTTGTAGGATGTAGGAAACACATACGCAGGCAGAGAATTCCAAGTGCGGGAAGTACGGCAGAAGAAGGAATCTTGGAAATTCTTAGTGCGGTGTGGAATGGGGGATGTAGCGTACGAATGGCTCCGAAGACCCTTGCATGTGTTTCTATAAAGGAAAGGAGAGGGAGGGATAAGGCTAAAGAGTTATTTTCATAAAGTAAAACTAATCTCACGCAGACGAATTCGCGAGCACAAACTAGTTGGACATAAAGTTAAAACCCGAAATCCGACTTAAAAATATATATTAACTTTTAATACAATTCAGCAAGATCATTTTGCTCCCTGTCCAATTAAACCTATTCCCTAGTTAAAGACTCCCGGAGCATTTGCAAGCCGAGAGCCTAGTGTTTGAAGCAAGCAGTGTTTACTTTGAAGATTAACTTTACTAACACTCGCTATTTGTTCTCGAGTTCAACTTCCCAAATTACTCGTCTGCTGATTTAATTTTGATGTTCTTGATTTTATTACAGTTGTTTTTCCGTCTTCCTTTTTGACCTCTTTAGTAATTTAATAATGTTTATCATCAAACAATGAACATAAAATGATTGTTAGGTATAAAATTTTTAGGTAAAGTGATATTACGTTATGAAACTTTGCACTTACAGAACTCGGTAATTTATCTGAATAAGTGGGTATATTTTGATTCACTGACACGAATGCTGATGTTAATATGGACATGCTTATTCCTTCCTTCCTTCCTTTTATTTGAAAAACGATACCCTATTTGCAATGAGGGTAACAGAAGCATATTTATTCATATTGTGTCAACTAGCGAAAGCAAATAAGCATTTCCTTTGATGCACCTTTGTAAATTCGCGCGCGTTTTATTTTTCCAATTTTCTCTGCAGATACGAATCATATTAACTTACTTATGGAAAATACAACACGACGTTAGGAAACAAAGATGTAAGTGGAACAGGAGAACAAAGAGGAATAAAAGAGCAATGAGCGGCTAAAAAACATACCAGTATATTTATTTAAGCTTATGCACATATATTGGTGTGCAAAGGCGGACTTAAGGCATGAGCCTTTGACATTTTTTACCAGTCAATCTTCAGGTGATACAGAGATACAAAGAGACTTTAAAAACAGATGTTAGAACATACACAAAAAATCCTATAATTGGGATTAAATAAAAATTCTAATACATAAATATAATATGTATAATATGCAATATGAATTAATTTATTAAATTAAATGGAATTCATTTAATTTAACATTTAACATTGTAGCAGTATAATTTTAAATTCATCATAGGGGTACGTCCATATTAATACAACATATCGCAAGTACAAAAAAGTAGGCACCTATCACTGTCAAGAAAAAAATAAATATGGAAAAACATGTAGTTTACTTCTTTGATTTTATAAGATAGCTATTTATAATCTAAGATCCCGTCGCCGAATTATATTCCACATTATTAAATGAGCGAGCTTCATCTACACACCTTAACAATCAATTCACTAGTCAAACCTCTAATTCAGAATGCAATTAAGGAACTTATGTAATTAACTAAAGGTTTGAAGCAAACCAAACTGATTAAAAGTCTCGAAGCCCTATCCGACTCGACATCCGGTCCAAATCAACACCTAACAACCTCACGCACAAAATCAAGTACATGGTCAATATCCATAAGGATCTAGAATAGAAGGTATCAATATGAGGAAAAGCTTTTATTTTTTCTAAGGGAGCTTTTATTTGACGATTCAATTAAGCTTTATATGCGAAAGATTTTTATGAAAATCATTAAATGACTGAAAATTAAGTGACGGCCCTGCTTCGGATATTTATAATTAATCATGCATGTTTAATTATATTTTATTAATGATACTTATATATTTGTACCTAATGAACTATTAAATGTATAATTTATGTGATGTTTACGACTATATTACTACGGTAGAGTATTTAATTTTTATAACATGTAATATATTTTTAATGTAATCAAATTGTACATTTTAACAAACTCCAATTGTTAATTTTAAATTAACTTCATTATCTAAACTAAACTAAAACTTTCGTAACTTTCGAATAAAACCTCAGAATTTAAAAACAAGAAATACACATGATACAATTTATAAATTTAAAGAAAGCAATATCTACCGTACGGAGAAGAGATCGTGAAGGCGTGCGAAGATTATTATTACCAGGACTGGCATTATGCGAGCTTAAGGGTGTCTTAAATTGTCACTTCTCCTTTGAAATGTCTCGTAACACGCAGTTTGGGCAAATGACCCGGGGTATGATACGAGCTTTACGTTCAGTGCTTGTGTGCGCGGATGAAGGATGAAGCGAATTATAATAACAGTAACGATGAAATTTTTGCTCTGCAGTAGCAGAGCATGGAACACTTGTTGTCCAATGCATTATATATGCATATATTAGGAATCAGCCATAAGCGTAATTGGATGAGCCGCAAATGACTTCACGAAATAATAATAGTAGCTGCATAAAGTCGTCCTAATTTCTTTTTTTACTGACCTATGCTGAAGCCTGAAATGTTGTTTGTTGTTGCTGAAATGAATGTTTGTGGAAGGCGCACGAACAGAAGGTTCGACACCTTGCCTGCTAAATACACTGGCGATCGTTCCGGAGTCGTTAGGGTCGAAACTAGGGAATCGACGGAAATTTAGCGCGCCGTCTAATGACTCGAACGCTCAAGATCGCCGTGTAATGTAGGATGAGAATCAACCCAGTGATTTTTTTTTTGAACGGACCTATGTTGAAGCCTCAGATGGCTATGTTCAGCTTTGCAATGATGTGTATTTGTGGAAGGCGCACGAACTGAAGGTTCGACACCTAGCCAACTAACTACACCGGCGAGCCGGTGTCGTTAGGGTCGAGATAAAGAGAGTCGACGCAGCTTGAGCGCGCCGTCTAATGGCTCGAACGCTCAAGTTCGTCGTGTAGTGGTGGGTGAGAATCTACCCGGTACGTGACGGTGCCGGGTATATGTTTGACGAATATGTGGCCCGGGTCTTCGCGCTCGCCGACGAGCACGGTGAGTGAGCGAGAGACGTGGATGTGTGGCGTGAGGGCCGACACGGTTGGTGGCCGGCGGAAGAGATTCGTTTGCGTGTCGTCCTAGGTAAGACATCGTTTCAAGTAACACTTTTATAATCAGCATTTAAATTTATAATCAGCTGCCTGACAATTTTAAAATAGTTTCTAATCGTTTTATATAAAAAATAGTGAATTAAAAATAGTGGCTTATAGGAAAATGTTTTCATAGTATTCCAGAGTTTCTGGATTAGTCGTAGGCGATTAGTAATTATTTTAATTATTATGGAATGTGTGTACGCATGAAAATGCAGAATACGTGACCTTGGAGAAAATTAAGAATTTGAACATGAACTTGAAGAGCCTGGTGTCACTTCCTCCCCTAAGATAAGACAAACTAGGTATATTTTAATTTTTTTTACTATTATGATGATGAACAACAGCTATGACGCATAAATTTACGGTTAACTACCTGGCATATGTGCTATACCCACGCCATATTATCTGAAAAGACAAATTCGATTTATTGAACATTCGATTCGTAAATCAAACTCAAATCTTTGTTTGATAACAGTTAGAAAGGATTGGTGCTATGTAGAGTCGATTGCACTTTCCGACTATACTCTAGCAGCGATTCGAGTTTTAATTTGATTTTAGAATACAAGCCAAAGAGTACAGTTGCAGAGCCCTCGCGTACAGAAAGTGACTGCAGCTCTGACGATTTCTTGTATGCGTAAATGTAGAATAATGTAGATTGTTATGGTCCAACAACATAACCAGCCGCCGTAGACCGGGCGCGGGTGATATCTGGTGTAAGGTCGTCCGAGCACCAAGGGGTTATTATGACGACTACAATAGTAATGCACCCCTTATGAGGATTCACTATCATCCCCCGCGGGGAAAAAAAATAATTGTCATGCAGCATAGCTCTCCGAATATAGCCCATATCTCTCTTATTGGTTGCTGTTGATACCAGTCATAAAATACGCAATGTTAGTTTAATCTTGGTTAATATTCCTGAGGAGGTTGGTACAGCTCTCACCTTCATGTTTTAGTGTTCATCGATATTCAGGTTCATGTAACAATTACTTATTCATGAGTCAAACCAGTACAGAAGCGTTCGTCATGAATATTTATATCAGACTAGTCCTGGTTCCATGCATTTATATATATATATTATGTATCGGAATAGTCTTCGGTTCTTATAACAATATAAAAAATGCAGAAGTCTTAAGATTAATATATATTTCTTAATGTTTCCTTTACCTCTTATCAGGTAAATGAGGGATTTCCGAATTCTTAGAAGGAATCGATTCTTTAATTTGACAATCTGAGCGCAGGCTAAAAATTATTTAGCACAGTGGACAGGACCTATGATGGATTAAAGAAGTAAGCGGTTGGTTTTTAATGCGATTACAGCCGCCTACAATACATGTGATTTCAATAACTTAGCCTAGCCCAAAGTAAGCTATGTAAGGCTTCTATTATGGAATCTAGGGCAACAAATAGACGTACATTTATCATAAATTTATAATCATATATTATCATAAACTCTCTTAAAAATATATATTAACAACTATGACTATGGTGGTATAAAATATAAATGCTGGCATTCATCACACAAACATCCGTCTCGACAAAGCCTCGAACCAGAGACCTCCGAGATGGCAACACCTTGAAACCGATGTACTAACTATTCGACTGTAGAAGTCGTCTACCCCTACATCATTTCAATTATTAACCCTCACCAAAATTTGGAAATCGGCAATGAATACATTCACACAGCTCTGGTCGATCATCTCTGGTCGGCATCATCGAACTTCTTGACCTCCATATTCCCTGCATTTCATTTGGATAGCATGTAATACAAAGAAAATTCTTCCACAACGCAAGTACGTAGCCCGTATTATTCCCGGTTAGCGAATAAAATAATCCGGCGCCTCCGTCAATTGAAGCGACGTTGACACAGATTTGGTAGAAACAATCGCTTTGTTCATATAATCCTTATTAAAAAGGGAGAGCTTATCAATTAAATAGCTACCGCGTCCAATCCTAACTAATATATTATCTTTATCGAGTCTGCGGTGTCTTATTTTTTCTTTTATAGCAACAAAATTATGGTAAATAGACTTAGAGTCTGCTTGATGATAAGTTTATATACCGGCCGAGCCAGTATTTCTCGGCGAAAACGTCATCGAGAGTCGAAACAAACTTGTGTCTGAAATTGAGACTTCTTTAAAAGAAGTCTCAGATTGGGGTAGACTTAATTTGGTCCAATTTTAACCCCCACAAAGACTCAAGTCGCCCCAATAACCCAGCTTCTTCCCTCTAGACCGGATTCAACGGAGAGCGATTTGCGTCGTTTCGACCACCAGGAAATTCAAGTCGGCTTGACCCTTTTGGCATTGCGTAGAGATGTAGCTTCTCTCTGCATACTCTATAGCATTTACTACGGAGAATGCTCAGAGGAATTATTTGGACTAATCCCTGCTACTACTTTCCGACATCGTTCCACGCGACAAACCTTCCATCCTCACCATCTCAATACTTGGCAGTCCACCACTGTGCGTTTCTCTAGAAATTTTCCTCGCCTCGCACAGCTAGACTGTGGAATGAATTGTCGCCTGCAGTGTTTCCGAACCGTTACGATATCCAAACTTTCAAGAAAAGAGCGTACTCCCATTTAAAAGGCCGGCAACGCGCTTGTGACTCTCTGGTGTTGCGGGCGTTCAATGGGCGGCGGTAACTGCTTACCATCGGGTGATCCGTCTGCTCGTTTGCACCCTATCACATAAAAAAAAGTAGTAATTTACTCTCTTCTTGAAGTTCGAGAATCTCGTTAATAATAAATACTAAAACAATAATAATATAATCTCTTTCTAATACCTTGACTATAATATCATCTTTTATCTTGAGCACAATCTCGAAGTTACCGTTATAATCCCCATTTAAAAACTTTACGGTGTGATAAAAGGAAATGATTCAACGTCAATCAATTGTTTGGCATTGTAGTTTACAAATTAGCGTTTCTTGGACGAGGCAAGGGACCTTTTTGTTTGATATAATTTTGTGAACGGGGAACTTAACAGGAACATTCGACGACGGTGACGACAATAGCGAAATTTATTATTTTCAATAACTCTGTCCTCTACATTTTACAAATAATATTTTTAGTAGATTATAGAAATTAAAATTAGTAGATAATAAACCGCAGCCAGTACAGACAGATTATATTGGGCTCGATACCAGCCGAACCGAGCCAGTCCACTTATAAAAATCACATTTTAATCTCCGATCATTGAAGGGCCACGCATTATTATAATAATGCGAAGTATTAGAACCATCAACCAATTTTCAAAAACATTAACAAGCCTTGGTTTTAATTAACTTGAGAGTTGTACAGTATTATGGAGCGAGGTGTTAATATAAATTAAGTCGGGTCAATAACTTTGGCAGAACAATTTGACTGGTCCCTTACTTTTGGTCCGGGTAAAGCTCCAGTGATGTCCGTGTTAATTAATGGAGCTTTTATTTGAACGATAATTATTGCCATGGCTTATTTTCTGTATTCGCTTACGCTTATTGTGTTTTTTTTTCTATTTACTAATGTGATGTAATGTAATAAATAATGTAAAAATTTATATACATTTATCTATGTTCACAAGAGATTGTAAGTATGAGTCTGAAATTGAAAGAAGAGTTATAGCAGTAAACAAACTGAATGGGGCTATAAATGGTTTTATTACTAGTCAGATCTTGTCAAAATAGGTGCACCCTCTTCCTCGTGGTGCACCCTGGGCAACGTCTTTTGACGGCTAATAGTCTGACAAAGGTCCCCCCGAGAGGGGGAGCGTGGGATGGCCAGGTCCAACCTGGTGGGCCGCTTGAAGCGGCTAGTGGCGGACGGGCGAAGCCCCCTTCTTCATTAAGAGGGGGTGGTCCATGGGGCCCATTTTGGGTCGGTGGATGGCCGAAGAGATCCGGCAGCCACCCTCGTGGTGGCTTGATGTGGTCGCTTGTCACCATACGCCAACAAGGTCGTAGTAGTGTCCGGAAGAATTCCCATAACCTCGTCAGGGCGCATTGCAGCTTTACTTCGCGATAACGCGCCCAGACATACTGGGAGGATCTCTGAGGTTTTTATTGGGTAGGCCTCCCCTTTCTGGGGAGGACAGCCCCACATAACCCCGCGCTTTTACTGACGCGAGAAGTATGCAGTTTTATGCTTTTTCCTCAGCGCAAAAAAAAAGTGCGTCTGTTTGGCTATACAGGCAGACTGATAGGACGATCTGGTACTATCTCGTGGCCAGCCCGTTCCCCAGATTTAAATCCATTAGATTTCTTTTACTGGGGAGCGGTGAAAGAAAAAGTTTATGCAAAGCCAATCGAAACTGTGACTGACCTACGGCGAAAAATAATAGAAGCAAATGATTTTGTATATATCGGGGAAGATTCGCCCGCTTGATATCCCGATCTTTTTTAAGAAGATGTCGAGCCTGCATGAGAGCTGAAGAAAGACAGATTGAACACCTGTTGTGAATCTTGACATTTTCATAAATTATGTTAAACAATTTTTGTGTATTTAATTTATTTAACTATCTGTCTCTCTCACACTTCGTAGAAGAAGTCTCCCGGTCTCATTCAAGCTAGAATGTTAAAGTAAGGGCCTTAAAGCAAACCATGGGTACATTAAAATAAATCTTAAGAACGTAAGAAAATTTTGTTCAAAATTGCCTGTTTTTAATAAAATATTGTCTGCAATCGTAGAAATTATCTACCAAGTGTCATACCATTTTAGAATCCTTATTGAATTCGCCAACTTTTGCAGTTACTTGCCAAACTCGCATAGTACTTTTTTTTTCAGTACAGCTTGTTAAAGCTATGTGAAAAATTAATTTTGAATATTTAATTTAGATAAAAATGGCATATTCTTCTAATTTGCAGCAGCTGGCTTTAAATTTTAGATTAGAGTATACAGAAACACTATTCAGGTTTACAAAACAAAAGAAAATGATTAGAAAAGTAAAAAATTGTAGCAACAACAGAGAAAAAACCGTCACAGGGTGTAAATTTTATCGATTTTTTTAAATGCTACATAGGTGACTTAAATTTTTATTTATATTTTTCTGATAACATATATGAGATAGTCTACCACCTGCTTTCGGCTTGACGTCGGCTCCTGGGACATGCACATATAGAGGCATGCTGGTCTCTATGCTTATATATGGGATTGGATACTGGGTGTGGCAAAAGAAGTATAAAAGCAAGCTTAAAGCAGTGAAAATGAAAACATTGACAGGGATGGTTGGAGTGACGAAGAATAAATTGCGAAATTGTGCGCGAAGGGAAATGTACGGCGTGAAAGAATATGACGTAGTGACAAAAATCGAGAAAGGAATATTTAAATGGTTTGGATACAAAGAAGATAGACAGAAGAAATTTATAAAGCAAATTTGAATGGACCAATTGGTAGAGCAGGACCTAGAAGAATACATACTTGGACCAAATAGGTGGTATAATGAAAGAAGGTCAAGTCAAGAGTACCCGTAAACGATGAGCGTGCATGAAAGTATAATGAAAGTCGGAGGAAGCTAGGGAAGTATCTTATCCGACCCGCCCGACCCCATCATACGCGCAAACCAATCCCTCCCGCCGGCCACCAACCGCGTCGTCCCACACGCCACACACCCACATTTCTCTCTCACTCACCGCGCTCGTCGGCGAGCGCGAAGACCCGGGCCACGCATACGTCAAACATATACCCGGTACCGTCACGTACCGGGTAGATTCTCACCCCCCACTACACGGCGATCTTGAGCGTTCGTGCCATTAGACGGCGCGCTCAAGCTGCGTCGACTCCCTTTGCTTCGACCATAACGATACCGAAACGGTTGCCGGTGTAGTTAGTTGGCTAGGTGTCGAACCTTCAGTTCGTGCGCTTTCCACAAATACAAATAATTGCAAAGCTGAACATAGCCATCTGAGGCTTCAGCATAGGTCCGTCTAAAAAAAAAACTAGGGAAGTATGTTTGGACCATAGCCAGTGGAAAATTGTGATACATCCTACCCCCATGGGAAAGAGGCGTAAGTATGTGTACATACACATAGACGAAGTCGCGGAAACCAGCTAGTATCCTTATAAATTGCAGCCTAAAGTCTGATTATTAATTCACTGGAGTAAACTGACAGATGCTAATGTCACATTGTAAAATTATGCTGCCATATTTATCGTACTAGTGAGGTGACCTGCAAATATAATTGGATAAATTGAATAAATCGATAAGGACTTCACCCTTCGTTGTTATTCAGATCACTCACACAAAGTCAGTAACAACGTTTATTAAAAAAAATACTCAATTAATTATAATATAGGTACATGAATTCTATCAGATACAAAAAATGAAATTCACTCACTTGCTAGCGTTCCCGAACTATGCGTTCAGTTAATCAGTAAATCAATTTTTTGAGCTGTAATTATTCGAACATTTGGAAGTACTTTAAATATTGCAATCTTTTTAAAAGAAAAATACAGATTTAACCACTGTGTAATAGTAGTTATTGTATTTCATTTTAGACAAAACATTATTTTGTAAATTATTTATCGTTGTAATGGATATAACCACGACAATTTTACGTCAAGTTTTTTTTTTATTTATTGCTAGTTATTACTGGTTACTGGTATAAGATGGAGAAGCTGTGTGGATCATGTAATAAACTTAGAAAATAAAATGTTTAATCTCGACCATATGATGGACAATATTACGGACCGTTTCATAATAAGTGTCACTGACAGCGACGACGATAGTGATAAAATTATGTCTGACGATGACGAATAAAAATCTATCCATTGAATATTTTTGTTTCTTTTCATATATATTATTCGAGTAATTACGCCATTTCAAAGTTATCACCTATTTGCCCTAAAGGTACCATGCTAATATTATTACATCGATTAAACAAAATTGGATTAAGATTTCTTAACAAAGTAAATAAAATGAGTAATGTGATTTGAGGACGGAATGAAATTGAATGAATGAGTTTGATTTCAATATTCTAGTCACAACACTATTTTCTGTTCATCATAAAGTGGTAACACCATAAACGTCAGTTTACTCCAGTGAATTAATGATTAGACTTTATGTTTTAATTCTGGTGTATAGGCCATATTATTGTAAAGATTCATTAAAATCTATTCAGTAGATTTTACATGAAAGAATAACAAACATCCATACTTAGAAACATTCGCGTTTAAAATATTAGTATCAGATAACACATCACATTTTAACGTATTGTAGGGATTTTTTGTGTACAAAACATGACGATAAGTGTCAAGTAGGTAAGAAAAAATCTACCATATGTGCAGACGAAGTCGTGGGCACCAGTTAGTTTATTATAATTATTAAATAATAGTACATTATGGTACAAGTGTGTAATGTTGGTGATTACCGCTGAGGCGCATTAAGGCCCGAGCCGTCAGGCGAGGATCTTAAGGAGCCGAGGACGGTAATCATCAATACACACGTGTATCATACAACGTTTTCCAACACACTTCTGAATAAAATAATACTTAAATAAAAAACCATTTTCTTCATAAATTGTATTTGCAGACATCTTAATTAATAACTAACTAAATAACTTCAAAAGAGAAAACGAGACGAGTTGTGAAAATGTTTCGTAATGGCGGGAAAAATTAATCAGTTTTCCTATGCGCGCGCATCGGCCATAGACTAAAAAATGAGGTTTCGTCTTTTTTGGGCTTTTCGCGGATAGCTTTTTAGCGCAAATGTCGCTTACATAACTCAACCAACAATATTAAAAAAAAAACTATTACTCACTCGTGAATAATAGTAATGAAAAAGTCACAGTTTGATTATACTCGTAGGTGTCATTATGTGCCTAATTGCCATGGGATTAGAGCCACTTTATGAGGAAGTGTGTTGAAAAATAATGTAATATCACAACTACGATAAAATATAGCTGACCGCAGTCTGGTGGGATTTCGACGAAAGTATTGTGATCAATGTAATATTAACTGCAATATATCGCAACGTAGTAAACCTTCGGGTTTTAAATCAACAATATACTGACTTTTCCTGGAGTCTGCCAAGTTCAAGCTTGGAAATATTAGGACATGGAAGACTTACGAAGGTCGGAGTGAAACCAGGCCTATAACCTGCACCGCACCCTCTCCTGAGGAGCAGTCGCTCTCACTTCAAGCCATCATTTGGCTTCACCAACACCAACAGGGTCATTTGGCTTTAAGCTGAGTTTTGCATAGACGACACAATAAAACTATTCGCTGATCTAAAAACAACGTTTGTTTTCGAATTCTAAATTCAAAAAGATGTAAAGCAACATGTTTTTTTTTTATTCCCGAGAAGTTGGCAAACGACACAACTTAAAAGGCAGCCCTCGCACACACAACAACGTCTATTGTATAATACGACGATGATCCTTTGCTTTCACTTTCAGCATTAACACATTTGATCGAATTCCCAAGATAAAATATGATCTGATTTACACTCTCGTGAATAGCGAAGTGTGTTCGTGATGTGTCAGCAAAATCGTACAAAGAGGCGACATGGAGGTTGGGATGAACTAAAATTTCCCTATTGAACCCTCGCGAGTTCGCGAAGCGCACAACACAAATGACCCCTGTCTTGTGAAGCTGGTCGTTTGTAACACGGCTGTCAAACTGGCAAGTCTAAGGATTTCTGAACATAGAACCGTTGCTTCATACTAGTCATGTAGTAGTCACTGTACGCTTGACATATGATATATATATATATATATATATTATATATATATATATATATAATATATATATATATATATATATATATAAACAATGCCAGGGTATTAGTAGAAAACAGTACAATATTATGATTTAGAGAAAGTTACCAAGTTATAAAAATGAAACTCTTTTATCAAATGTTCTACTATCGATGCAATCGTGCTGTTTGTTAACTTAACTATTTCAGCTGCATTACAGCAATATTCGCGCTTATGTGTTCCGGTGTAAAGGGCGTTATTTGGTGGCAGCGTACAGCGGTTTTTGTGTGGATTAAGGAATTGTTGAAAATCTCCCAAGATCTACATGTCTACAACTGTAATTTACTATTAAGTAGGCAGTCTACTACTTTGTTCATATGTGACATAAAAAAGATCTTCTAGTCTGTCATCTTTAAGTATACAATGGCTATGTTTAGCTTTGCAAGAGTGTGTTTGTGGAAGGCACTCAAATAGAAGGTTCGACGCCTTGCCTGCCAACGACACCGACAACCGTTCCGGAGTCGTTAGGGATGAAACTAGGGAGTCGACGCAGCTTGAGCGCGCCGTCTAGTGGCTCGAAAGCTGAAGATCGCCGTATAGTGTAGAATGAGAATCTTCCCAGTACGTGATGGTACCGGATATATGTATGACGAGGGTAACGTGCTGGCTAGTGTATCCCAGTGACACTTTTGGTATACAAAGGAATCCTAGCATAGTAAGAAAATACTAGTAAATGTGATTTACAAAGCTACATAGAAATGATAATTACTCCGGAGAAAGTACCTTAAATAATAATAGATTATAATAGTACAGTAACACCCATTAACCTATCCCAAAATAAGTTTTATACGGCTTGTGTTATGGGATCTAGAGTAGATAATGGATAGACATACATATATTATAAATATATAAATGTTTTTTTATAGAAATATATATTTTAACAACCATGACTAAGGTACAAATGCTCGCATTCATCACACATACATCGGCCCCCATTGGGACTCGAACTCGGAACCTTAAAAATAGCGATACCTTGAAACCGGTTATTAGATATCAATTGATGTAATCTATTTATATTAGTAGCATGTGATATTAGTGGTAACGGATTCAAACCACATACCGAGTCTAGGGGACTGGAATCCCCACCGGGCACGGCTGCTTCGGTGAGTATCTGTGTCGAATAGGACGGGAGGGATCGACACATTGCCACCATTGCGTATCCGACCTCGACTCGGCCCAGCACACGCTGGCGGAGTGCCCCGCGTGGGCCTCCGAGCGCCGAGTCTTGGTCGCAGAGATCGGGCGAGATCTGTCTCCGCCGGCATTGATTGCGGCAATGCTGGCGGACAAGGGAGGTTGGAGGACTGTGGCCTCCTTCTGTGAAGCAGTGATGCTCCAGAAGGAGGCCGCCGAGCGTGGTCGAGAGATGTCCGATCCCGCTCGAAGAAGGCGGCGCCGGGCTCGGTAGCACAGCCGCGGCGCCGCCGCGGGTCGCCGGCAGACGCGAGGAAGTCGCGACCGCTACGACGACCCGGGATGGACCACGCCCCTTCCGTGGCCGGGGGGCGTCGTCGGTGGAGGAAACCGGGGGAGGTAGTGTAGCCTCCCCCGAGGAGGGCTCCCCTCTAGGAAGAGGAGCGGAGGCTGGGGGTTCCCGGAAGTTGCTTGATGTTCCCGGGGGCTCCCTACATGCCTGAGGAAGGCCATCCCTGAGGTTTTTAGTGGGTAGGCCTCCCCCTTCTGGGGAGGAGAGCCCCACATAACCGCCGGCTCGCCATAGCCGGGGTATGCAATTTATTGCATTTTCCTCAGGGGAACAAAAAAAAAAAAGGGTGACTGGAATCCCAAAGGAAAGCGCAAACGTGGTCGCCCAAAACAGACCTGGCGCCGGACTGTCATTGGCGAAGCGAAAGCTATTGGAAAAAACTGGAGCGAAATAAAACAAGACAAAGGACCCTAATGATGACAATTAATATTAGTGAATTTTTATAATCATATAATCAAGCATGTTTTGATAAATTCATAATTATATTAAGCTAGTCATAAAAATAAGACATTACTCTTGGGTTTATTTACAGAGTACTAGCACTGAAGCTTCAACATATGAATAATAAATCGTGTGCTTCCAACCAGAGACGCGTAAATTCCCACCCAATCCTTTGAAGTTGCTAAGTGTATTATTTTCAGTTACCACGTTAGCACCACGTTACTTATTTCAATTATTTATCAGTAGGCAAGTATGGCGCTTACATTAAAATCAGAGAAACAGATGTGCTTGACATTAAGAATTTTGTTAGAACGATATAAATTATGGTAAGTGTTCACATACCGTATCTACTTTAATTTATCGAACCCTTTCAAATTCCAGCAAAAATACACCCTTAGCTTGATAATCTTAAACATTCTCTTGCGTAATAAAAACTCTTGTACAAATACACCCTAATTTCGAGCAAAAAATCCAAAGCCTCCATTAATATTCTGTGGACCCCTCTTGCGGGTGTATCGATATATCACGCGAGGAATGCAAAAAGGTCTTTAAAACCGCACTGCGTAGTAACCCCGTTATTGTGTTGCTCCAAATCTGTCTAATCGTTTTCCAATGGTGCGTAAAGTGTGTAAATAGACATTTATTACTGTTTTGTATAAATAGTCAAAAGAATGTGTAATAATTTTCACGTTACAATTTAAGGCTGTGGTTGCGGTGACACTAAAGCACGTGCTAACTGATTTTGCACTTCCTTACACAAATAACAATGACAAGAAAAGGCCAAGATCACCGACAGATTTTCTATAATTATGAGAATTCATATTAAAAACATTAAGAACTATACAATATAATTAAAATCTGTAGAAGTACACCGTTAAAAAGTAATTTTTAATAGTAATTTAATTTATCAACACATTTCACAACAGTTTCACTACTTTGAAATGTTACCAACATCAAAATAACAATATCGATACGAAATTGCACTTGCCAATCGATTACAATAATATCATTACGAAGATACGCAAGTGTATTTATTACTTCATGTGTAAGTCGAAACTAGTCATCCCTATTATAATAAATTGTGATAAGTCATATATCTGAATATGATCATATTTTTTCATACATTTTAAAATAATGTAGGTAGGTATTGTTGTGTTTTGCAGGGTCGGACTGGGCCGGAAGAGTCCGGGTGGCTGATCGCAATCCCGCGGCCCGAGACACCTTTTTTGTACGAAGCATAGTTTCCGAGACATGCACGCGGGCAACCGTAGCACAGGGGGCCCGCGTAGCGTTGCCCCTGTGCTACGTGCCGTGCCGCATGCCACGCAACCCAGGCCCGTGGGAGGCCCGCGCAGGCTGACAAATGCCACCTTGACTGTATGGCCAGTCCGACGCTGGTATTTTGTGTATATTTTTACTAAAAAAAATACATGTTTTTTGCAAAGATAAATTAACAAGTCATTAATTTTATTAATCATTTAACTGTATATAGTTATATATTATGTATAACTTTTTTTGGTGTACTTCTAATAAATGATTAATTATACTATTAAATTCTATAATTGTTTTCCTTTTTTATGACATATAGTTCAACTTTGTCGGTTCAGGCCGAGTCTTGTAGGGAATCTTGGCATTCTCCTCTGCATGAAATATTTGATTATGTTAATGTTATTAGTAATCATTAATAATATTTAATCATTATTATTATTATTAGTATTTTCATTTATTACCATAATAAAGGTTTACATTTCTAAAAGAATATTTATTCTCGCCAAACATAATGTTTGAGTGAGATGCGCTTTTGTCTTTATTCAAGAATATAACCTACAATTTAACTATACATATGTATATCCCTAGTAAATAATTGACACAAAATTGTAATTTACACAAATTGTCATTTATATATCTACGTTTTCGTACTCAAATATATACAAGTAATATATGAAAACTCTCGACTCCTTAGCTAACAACTATTCGCCAAACATCACTATTTTAAATAACGTCATACGCTTAATGACGAAATATTAAATAACAATTTTAAAAATACAACGTTAATATAATTTATTTTAATATATTTACGTTATATATAATATAATCATATTATAAGGATATAACATGTTATGTAATAAAGAGAGTTTCCTTCCTTATTATCCTTATATCCTTTCACACACTCAACAGATCAATATTGTCAAGTGTTAACTTAACTGATTATAATTACATCCGTTTTGTTTTTCTTTTCTACATTTTTTTTTATTAATCTATATTCTAAGCCTAGCAAATTTTAGAAATATATTTGTTTAATCAATATAACCGTAGCGTTATACGCACCCGCGGGTCTCAAGATACAGGCTATTGTCTAGTTTGAGTTCCTCTAGAACCGAATGTAAATACCCATTCTTCAGAAGTATTGATAGATTTGTAAAATTTCTTAGGCCACGTGATTCTGTGTTTTTGTTCATAAACATATATTATTATTTAATTATGTAAAGGGTTTTGAATACTATATTGTATTCTATAAAGCAATATCTGAAATACATTCACGATCTTACAAATTATTGTAGGCAGCTATAGCCGCCAAATATTCATATAGATCGAAGACCCACGAAACCGAAAAACGACATCAGTCAGATCTCACCTTTGAAACAACCTCACGTATAAACGTGACAACAAAGAACAAGAACTTGTTAGCTGAAAAAAGGCATGCCCCCTCGGGACTCTAGAGCCGCATCAAGACAGCTGCCCCATAAATCAAATATTCGCGTCTTTGGAAGGAATCTTTAACCTGTTTCCGGGTTGGGTTGGCATTGGTGGCAACAAAATGCCATGCGTAGGTATACGTTTATACCCATTGCGTAATAAGGTACAACTTAATATAGATGTTTTTATTATATAACTAGCGGACCCGACAGACTTCGTCCTGGCAAAAAGATTAGTACAGTGGCAGTTTTTTGTTCCTAATTATTTTATAGATAATGTCGCATAGCCAACTAAATCGCAAAAAATGTCTAAATGACCTATTACATTTTGTGGCTATTCAATTTTGGAACGTGACATTAAATCCTCCAACGATGTATTCTGTGTCCAGCGCACGCACGCACACTGTTTTGATAGATATGATTGAATTTCAACTATATGTAGCGTTAATAAAGCGCAAATTGACTCTTTGATGTTAGGAACACATCTTCATTGCTTAGACAACAGTAAGTGCTTGCAATATGAATTTTATACAATAACAATAAAGCTCAATTCGACTGTACGTTTTAGTTAGAAAACGTTTGCATGGGAAAATAAAAGGGCTGTTTTTAGGGTATTTCCGATAATTATTTGAATTTTCCTCATTGTAAAAACCCTCATTAAACTTCAACGAACATTAACAAAAAAGAATTGGCCAAATTGGTCCAGGCGTTGTTGAGTGATGAGCTTACCAACACATTTTACGATTCATTTTTATATATAAGATTGCCTAATTAAACCTAGCAATATATATATATCTATATATATATATATATATATATATTATATATATATAATATATATATATTATATATATATATATATATATATATATATATATAATATATATATATATATATATAGGTAAAGCATTTATTACTTACTAATGTTACAAATAGGAAAGTAACTCTGTCGGTCTGTAGCGCTTTCACTCCAAAACATCTGAACTATTTGAGAGCCTGTAAAAGGTTATAGGTTACTTTTTAACAAGAAAAAAGAGGCTTAAGAGGTTGAATTAGGGGATGAAAGTTTGCATGAAAAGTAAGTCATCTTTAAGCATAGACATTTGAACTTATTTTTAAACTTCTTATTAGATATAAATAAATACGACATTCAAAGTATGAAATAATTTACGGAAGAAGATGAGAGATTATGTTTGAATTGGCTCAAAAACTAAAAAGCGATTTTGTTGAAACTTAATTTTTGAGATGCAGCAGTAGAAAGATAGTACTAATAAAGTTATTGCCAATTTTATTAATCCAATCATACAAATTGAAGATTTCTATTATATTGTAACCTCACATTGCTATGTGCTTAAGGATGACGCATTTTGAGCGTAACATGACAACGTTGCAATCAAGCTGCTGTATTTTCTCAGTTAATAGGGCAATATCAATAATGGAATAGGTATAAAAAGTAATATAATCGTATGTAGAGTTATGTAAAAAAATATTATATAAGATAGATAAGATAGAAGAGCTATTACTTTCGTTGATATAATGTGATCTTGCTTAAACTTGTAATGAAAGTTCGGTGGAGACTATTGACTATCGAAGCTAGCATCTAATTGACGACTGTAAAAATATAGGTTCATAAAAAAGCCCTAGCTGGATTTCTCACTAGTTATTTCCAGTACAAGGTCTTCCGACTTGTGAATTAATAGTGTAGTATCGTTGAAGTGCTAAAGTAAAAATTCTATTTGAAGAGTAAACGATTGAAAGAAACTACTCATTTTTAAAAATTGAAAACTTAGTTTAGGTTTTCTAAAACGTGAAACGTGAACGTGATGTGAACGTAATATTTTCTTTTTTATTTTATAGGATAGGGCAGCAATCGAGCAAACGGATCATCTGATGGTAAGCGATAACCGTTGCCCATAGACACCCGCAACACAAGAGGAGTCACAGATTTTTTTTTTCCTCAGGAGGCTGAGAATCCCCTTGGATACCAACGCAACAGGCAAGCAGGGATGCGTTGATTATGTCGGACTCCTGGTGAATCGAGGCGGCTCGATCCAGCAGACCTACCGACTAAACTCAGCCTAGCCTTGGCCCTAGTGGCCTTATGGCTTGAACGGAATGGTTGGCGCACCCTCAGGAGAGGGCACGTCGGCGCTGCCCTCCGAAGAGGATATATGCGCGAAAGAAGGCTCGGTACGCCAAAGTGGGTCCGGCTTTGATGGGGCCTACTCGTACATGTGCAGCAAGCTGCGAAGTATGGACTAACTAAGGGATGGCGGCGCAGATGCCACCTCTCGCAAGGCTTGAAGAGCCAGCGTCAATGAGTCGGGAGGGTCAGAAATGACGTGCCTGGGTCGACGATATTCAGTATTACGCGGATTGACTAGGGGAGTCACAGATGCGTTGCCGGCCTTTTAAAAGGGAATAAGGGGGGTTGGGCCTCCGGTACCCTCACTCAATCGGCGAAACACAGCGCAAACGCTATTTTACGCCGGTTTTCTGTGAGGCCGTGGTATCACTCCGGTCGACACGGTAAAAGTGAGTATCAATAACGCTGGTTTGCAAGTAATACAACCAAAGAGGCCTCTGAAGTGTAATATCAAAGCCGGAAAGATATTCACGTATCGTGGCGTGACGTAATTCTTACTTTCGTGGCAAGACCAAACCTCAGTTTCTCTTAATGAAAACAAGATACTGGATTCACCGTATAAACAGAGGGAGACAGGACAAAGGTGAATTTCATCGTCTTGTTAAAGAAATAGAGTGACGGAGATAAACTTTTACGCATATGCTCTCTTTTATAGGGCAGAGCTTACTGCACCTCTCCTGAGGTGCGAGCTTCCTTGTCACATCAAGCCATAGGGTCATCAGGACCAACGGCTCAGGCTGAGTCGTCGGTAGGTATTTCGGGTCGAGCCGCCTCTATTCATCAAGAGACCGACATAATTGCGGTGGTATCCATAAGGATTCCAAGCCTCTCCTCTCCATAGGGAAACTTACAAACTTTCCCGTTTATGATATTAGTAAGAAATGTACTCAAAGTATTAGATTGTATGATGTGTGTGAAAAGTGTGATATGTGAACATGAGTAATGCTTGCTATTCGTACCTAGCTTTTACTTTATACAAATAATATTTCAAAGATAACTTCCAATACCTATGCATAAGCATATGTTTGTTTTTAATTAACCTTTAAATATGTAGCATAGAATGAACCTTATTGCGTAAAACCTAAAAGATCCCCGATACCTTTCAATTTCTCGATGATTGATCCCAAGCCACAGGATACATAGTGAACCATGTATCGTATTTCTGCATTAAGCTTTACATAGATTCTAAATCCAGCGTTATTACAAGCGACATAAGGTCGTTCCGAGTGTAGCTTGACGAAGCTTACACAGTATCGGATGTTTTCACGGAAACGTATTATTCTCAATCCAATACAACGCTTTGGCGAAATTGCATTTGACACGTGATATTTAATGCGAGATAGAGGAAATGGCTTCTGTGTATTTTATGTCACACCGCGATGGACGTTTCTCGCTATTATATAGTTTTTTTTTTTTTATATTAGGTTGGCTGGTATTAGGTTTCGATTATATAATAACGATTCTTCAAAAAGGGTGGTTGGGCGCATTAGGGTTAGATGCAATGGTGCCCGCAATTAATTGTGATCGGTGTTGAATTTCTTGGGTATAGCTAGTGCCATCTATGGTCGTTTAATAGCACCTCTCTGAATAGGAGACGTGGATAGATGGCGCTCCTGTTCACGTTTTTTTTTTTTTTTTTTTTTTTTCCTCAGGAGA